>CM037926.1:15445131-15688829 GCA_021346845.1 Apeltes quadracus
GTCTGTGTGTGTGTGAGAATATTTGTCCCATGATGTCAGCATGAGCAGAAACAACGGGAAATCTGTGTGGAGACGGGACGACACACACACACACACGTTTCCCACAATGCAATTTTTCTGTGCAAGAGTCAGTGTGCGTTGATGTGATCAGAATACGCCTCAACGAGCTGGTCAAACAGTATGTTATGAAACACACAACGATCTACAAGTACACACACAGACAACAACGATTACTGTCCTCATCTACAAGTACACACACCCATGTTTTTTTATCAGAAAGAAGTGACTAACATTTAAAACAACAACCTGGCGGCTTGAAACTTGAGACAACAATTGTTGTGTTTTTACTTCCACTTCCTTGTTTCCAAACTCAGACACTCACTTCCTGCTCCACGCCATCACTTCCTGTTCAGCACAAAGAGGTCACTGATCAGAATCAACATGAATGATCGCAGCGCTAACAGGAGTTCCTTTCATTCAGAGACTCTTAAGGCCGCTCACATGGAAATTAAATCACACCGACACACAAACTGCCTGCAGGCCGCTTCACTTCCTGTCCACAGGTTTACTTCTCAAGACAGGAGTCACGGTCTTCTGAAACGGAAAGCTAACAAGCTAAGCTAGCTTAGCAAAGACCGGAAACAGAGGACCCAACTTGCTGCTTCCACAGAAACGCTTACACAACCGGTGGAGGTCAAAGGTCTGCATGCCCCCCCCTCTGAGAGCGGCCACTAGGAGCAGGTCATAGTTTATGTTCAACAACAACAACAGCGACATCATGGTCAATATATTGGATACATTTATCAAAGTGTGACAATTCCTTGAGTTGGGCAGCAAAACGTGTGTGTGTGTGTGTGTGTCTGTGTGTGTTGACATGAAGGCTGGAGGTTAAATCCACTTCTCTGCACGGTGGTCAGAGTCCGGCAGAGACATTTTTACTTTAAATGGAGTCACACGTGGTCCACAGGTTCACGTCGCCACGGCAACAACAGGGCTCATTCCAAAAGCACCAAGACGGTGGAAAGTCCTGAAAAACATCTGTAGGGATTCACCAAGACCTGAACCAGCTAGTACAGAAACCAAGACCAGAACCAGCTAGTACAGAAACCAAGACCAGAACCAGCAAGTACAGAAACCAAGACCAGAACCAGAAAGTACAGAAACCAAGACCTGAACCAGCAAGTACAGAAACCAAGACCAGAACCAGCTAGTACAGAAACCAAGACCAGAACCAGCAAGTACAGAAACCAAGACCTGAACCAGCAAGTACAGAAACCAAGACCTGAACCAGCAAGTACAGAAACCAAGACCTGAACCAGCAAGTACAGAAACCAAAACCTGAACCAGCTAGTACAGAAACCAAGACCAGAACCAGTAAGTACAGAAACCAAGACCAGAACCAGTAAGTACAGAAACCAAGACCTGAACCAGCTAGTACAGAAACCAAGACCAGAACCAGTAAGTACAGAAACCAAGACCAGAACCAGTAAGTACAGAAACCAAGACCAGAACCAGCAAGTACAGAAACCAAGACCAGAACCAGCAAGTACAGAAACCAAGACCTGAACCAGCTAGTACAGAAACCAAGACCTGAACCAGTAAGTACAGAAACCAAGACCAGAACCAGTAAGTACAGAAACCAAGACCTGAACCAGTAAGTACAGAAACCAAGACCTGAACCAGTAAGTACAGAAACCAAGACCTGAACCAGTAAGTACAGAAACCAAGACCTGAACCAGTAAGTACAGAAAACCAAGACCTGAACCAGCTACTACAGAAACCAAGACCAGAACCAGTAAGTACAGAAACCAAGACCAGAACCAGTAAGTAAGAAACCAAGACCAGAACCAGTAAGTACAGAAACCAAGACCAGAACCAGTAAGTAAGAAACCAAGACCAGAACCAGTAAGTACAGAAAACCAAGACCAGAACCAGCTACTACAGAAACCAAGACCAGAACCAGTTAGTAAGAAACCAAGACCAGAACCAGTAAGTACAGAAACCAAGACCAGAACCAGTAAGTACAGAAACCAAGACCTGAACCAGTAAGTACAGAAACCAAGACCTGAACCAGTAAGTACAGAAACCAAGACCTGAACCAGTAAGTACAGAAACCAAGACCAGAACCAGTAAGTACAGAAACCAAGACCTGAACCAGTAAGTACAGAAACCAAGACCTGAACCAGTAAGTACAGAAAACCAAGACCTGAACCAGCTACTACAGAAACCAAGACCAGAACCAGTAAGTACAGAAACCAAGACCAGAACCAGTAAGTAAGAAACCAAGACCAGAACCAGTAAGTAAGAAACCAAGACCAGAACCAGTAAGTACAGAAAACCAAGACCAGAACCAGCTACTACAGAAACCAAGACCAGAACCAGTTAGTAAGAAACCAAGACCAGAACCAGTAAGTACAGAAACCAAGACCAGAACCAGCAGAGACGAAGCTCGTCTGGGCACCAGAAGCAACAGGAAACAGGAAACGTGAAGAAATGGTTCTGTCTTCAGGAACCACCCAGAAACCAACTGACACGGATCGAGAGGTTTTACACACACCAGTTTCTGGGGTGAGGGGGGGGGGGGGGCGTTTGAGCAACGTCCCGTGTCGACCTTTGACCTTTGACCAAATGATCAGAGAATCACAGCATCGGACTCGTTGTTCCTCTCTTCTACGAACACCTGTGGGTTTATCACACACGTCACATGTTCCACTTGCAGAAGCCCAGCAAAGCGTCCCCATGTGGTCTGAAGCGGCTCTGGTGGTCAGCTGGGAGAGAGAGACTCACCTGGAGGAGACAGGAGGCGAGTGTGGAGCTGGAAGCTAAAGACTGAGCCCAGAACCAGCTGTGATCCAAAGCCTCTACCGCCCCTCCCCCCCCTCTGGTTGGGGTGTGGCTCCACCAGGAAACCACTCTACTTCCTGCTGCTTCTGGTGCAGCAGCTCCCCCTGCCGACGCAGCACGTTTGGTGCCTCTCAGCTCCCATCCCGCATCTGTTTCACGGGGTCCATCCTGATGTTTTTAGGCGTCATGTGATTCAGAAGCTCGAGGGTTCAGAGGCCGAGTCCACAAGGCGGGGAGGACGCTTGGTATCAAACAAAGTTATAAGCTGAAAATAAGAAAAAATCCACATATTTTTAAAATCGAGTTCTGTACTTATTGAACAGCACGGTGCTAATTGCATGTTTAAATTATTTTAAAATATTTTAATAATTGATCTGTCTTTAAATAGAGAGTGCGTTTGTAGGTGCATATTTGTGTGTCCCGAACATACCGGAAGTTACCACAGCTTCAAAATAAATGCGTAACTTCCGAAGCAATCGTTTTACAGTGTTAACTTTTTATCAAACATGTCTTCCAACATACTACGAATGTAAAAATCAAAATAACGAATATAAGCATTAATAACACACGTTGATTGTAGTGCTAGTTTTACTTAATTGTATTTCATTGATTAACCCTTTAAAAAGGTTGTTTTATAAATTGAGACACTTTATTATCATCACCCCATTCTACAATAATAAGGATGCTCTTTATTATGTTTTGTAGTGACATTAATGTCACATTTAATTATTGATCTGCATGCTATCAGACTGTATTTCAAAACATGTTTAAATTTATATTTTTACAGTAAATATTTTACTTTATTTAGGAGCCACATATCAAAATACCGACCATGTATTTCATGTATAGGCCCAGTCAAACGTTTAGACACACATTCACATTGGATTGAATGAGAAAATGTTACGATGGTACAATAAATAATACAAGATTGTATTGTAAAAGATTTTTTAATGAATATATCTATGTGTATATATGTGTGTGTTGGGGTAGTGTTTTAAAAATAATCATGAATGTGTTTAACGTGCATTAACGAATGTGCATTAACAAAAGAGAAAAAATGGGCTTTTCTTTTGAAAGGTACAAGCGGAAGCCGTGTGTGTACTCCAATTGAGCTTGACGCAGGCGCAGAGCTCATTTCACCTGCAGTGTCAGAGGAGCATCGCGTAAAGCCAAAGAGGAAACAAAGAACAAAGAAGAATCCCTCAGAAACCGTTACCTTCTCACCGGAAGCACGAAGGTAAACACACGTCATTCTCATCCCATCACGTCATATGTTTCAACCAAACCTGGAGGGTTAAGGATGGCGGTGATCCATCAGGTCCAACGCCTCTGATCGACCGGATCGATGATCCGTTATAACGCACACACACACACACACACACACACACACACACACACACACACACACACACACACACACACGGATCACGTGAATCATAAATCACTGCGATTCGTCCGAACCGGAGCCTCGCCTTAAAAGACATGAACGAAGTCTGGTTGACGCACCATCGCTTCTATTTCAGTCTGGATGTGACGTCATGACCCGGTTTGTGTTCTGGACTCATTGGAGGGATCAGAATAAATATTTCCACGTATAGGCACATTTTTTTACAATTCGAGGACGAAGAAAATACTGTAGGATGATATAAAGCGGTTGAGGCGTTCATGGCCTGTTGGATCGATCAGCTCTGCTAGAGGATGAGTCGGCTGATTTTGGAGCTGTTTATTATTTATCTGAATAATAATTTTAAGAATTATTATTCAGAATAAATAAAGAATGTCTTACACTCGTGTGAAATACAAATAAAGTTCAAAGTTAATTGTAGCCAAGTTTAAAAATGTTCATGATGATTTTTTTTTGCCCTCAGACTAAAATAAGATGCAGAAATCCAAAAGCCAATATGAGTCCTTCCTTTTCTGGAGGCAGCCAATCCCGTCCCTCGATCTGACGGAGCTGGAGGACTTGGGTTTGAGTGACAGGCCGCTGGCCAATAGCATCAAAGACGAGTCCTTCTCCCTGAGGACTCAGGGTGGGGAGGTGAGGCGACATTTCACTCCCACGGTTTATGTGTTTAATGTTTACTTTGCTCTTTAAAATTATACTGTATGTCTGTCTGTCTGTCTGTCCGTCCTGTGCGCAGGGTGAGATGACCGAGTTTTCCTCCTTTAATTATTGGAGAGCTCCAATCGCTGACGTGGACGCTCTGCTGGCCGACCTCAAGCTGCTGCTCTGAAACACAACGCTCATCACCGACCTCTGACCCCAGACCATCCCCACCTCACCTGACCTCTGACCCCAGACCATCCCCACCTCACCTGACCTCTGACCCCAGACCATCCCCACCGTACCCAGCTTCTGACCACAGTTCAGCATGTTTTAGACTGTTTAAGGAAGTCAACAAAATAAGAGCGTGGTTTTCAAATTAAAGCCGAGTGGATCCTAGTTCACATTAAACTCCCACAGCTTTTGACTTTGCTTTTGTTTTATGTGAAGAGCCAGCTGACGTGTTTTTGCCCTGGAGTCTGAATCCCAACACGAGTCCAGCTTCATGACAATAATAACTATAATAACCCTGTCACACAGATGATTATTAATAAGAGAACAATCTCTGATGAAGTCAAACCGGAATTAAACTATTTAAATATTTGCAAAAGGACAGTAAAAACATGTTTCATTAGTTTAGAAGGTAAACAAGTAACCATCTGCATCGTATCATTAACACTATGATTATTATAATTAGAAATTGTAGCACAATGAAGCTGGTCTCACCGTGTGATGCACATCCCAGGTCTGAATCCAGACTCCTGCTGAAAGTGGACACTATTGATCTGCTTCTGATTTATTGAACAAATGTTTTTCTGTCATATTTATTTATTTAAACCCACTGAGACTAATGTTTATCCATTTGTGCCTTTTAGTTGCTTCGACCCTGAGCTGCTTTATGAATTCATTTAAGTCACCGTATTAATTTATTTAAGTTATGAATTTATGTATTTCTCATGTTGTTTTTCTCAGCGGAAATCAAACTGGATCCAGACGAAGAAAAACTGCACCTCAACTTGTCAGAATGTAAATCCTGCCAACAATAAAACATGAAGACCAAATTCATCATCTTGTTTTTAATGATTCACACAGGCATGTTTTACACATTAAACCTTTTGATAAATGTAAAAAGTTTAAAAACGTTTTTTTTTTTGTCAAAAATCAAAATTACCAATGAATTAAATATCGAACATATCTAAATAGAAATTAAATTCCACAAATATCAGCCATGATCTTCCCGAAAGACAAAATGATCTTTCACACTTCATATCATATCGTATCATAATCACTCAGATCAGCTTCATTTAAAATATTGGGCAAAATGTCCCATTGATCCGTTTCGGTAAATCAGACACAAACCGCCTCAATTGACGTCTGAGCTCTGCAGGCAGGAACGCGAACCTTCTACCGGCTGATCTGAGCTCAGCGTTGCCTCTGTGTTTCCGCGAACCGCGCAGTGAGCCCTCCACTCACACTGACCTGAGGTCTGTTAAGGGGGAGAAGGGGCGGACACAGAGCCCGCCCACAGGGAGGTTAACACACTCTGGCTTCCTCCTCCGGTGTCGCATGGCCGCCATATTTGTACCAGAAATAAAAACACAAGAAATAACCCTTTTTAAAAATCCTTCGCGGCAGGTGATCTACCGGAGAATCCGATTCACGCCAGGGGACGTAATCTCCCGGAAACCTACGAAAGAACAAGGTATAACGCGTCAATATATAACTTGCTAACGATGTGCATGCATAGGGGCTAACGGCTAACAAAGGCTAGCAGGTAAACACCAGCGTTAACGAGACAGCACTTCCTGTCAGGATTTTCAGTATAAAACCTGGACGGATTGTAATAGTTAAATCCTTCCTTCATTATGCACATGTTTTTTTAATACATAAAACATCGCTTCTTATTGTAGGTCGATTATTTGTAATTAATTTTAATTTAATTGTATTACTTTTCTTCCATCCGAGCATGCAGCACCAAGTGTTTTACATTGATAAAACGAGAAAGCAGAATAAAATGTGTCCAACACTTTAAAAAAACAATAAAACTGCTGAATGTTAAAAACGGAATTAGTAATTAATAAAAATGAAATTGAACTCTTGAACAGTGCGATACACTCAATGCTCTTATGTTGAAAGCCACATCCTTAACATCCGGTAGCCGTTCGCTAACTTTCCGCCGTAAACAAACCCCGAAGGAGCCCGTCGAGCCTCGAAGGCGCCACAATGTCCGTGTTTAGCGTTTTGTGACGGGGGGGAGTGCACATTATCGACGTGTTTGTTCCTGCGTGCGGAGGAATACGAGAACGGAACAAATTGCCTCTCGCGCGGAGGGATTTCTACCGCCAAGCCGGTGCTAGCGTGCTGACGCTAACTTAGCAGAGCCGGTGCTAACGTTAGCGTAGCAGCGGCTCTAGCCAACCTGCAGCGGTAAGTCTCTTTTTTATCTCGTCTTCACGTGTGAAGCGGCCGTTAAAAGGCTCGAGGAGGCCGCGCGGCGCGAGCCGGTCCCCCGGCAGCGCGCGGCGGTGCGCGCCCGCAGCTCACCGGATGTGGAAGTGATTTCTTCTCCCGAGTGTAAAAGAGGCATTTGTGTGTGACTTCCCCCGGAAAACCAGCACCTTCAAACCGGACGGTTTCCTGTCCGTTGTTACCGTGTGCGTGCGGCGCGGGCCGGTGGATTCGAGCCCGCGCAGCGGGGAGAAGCGGTACGCGGCACATGGCGGACTCTGTTCTGCCCGCGGAGGCGCGTAAAATGGCCCCTCGTCCCGCTGCGCTCAGTCTCACGACGAACGCTGTGCAAAGCGGCGAGCCCAATGTCGGGCACAACGTGACCGACCAACTTCGCTAGTTTTTGCCCTTTTCCCAGTAAAGAGAATCCTAGTTACCAGTTAAACCACAGCAACCATCATCGCAAAGATGACTACAGCGAATGCTAATGCCATACTAAAAAAATACATATAATACAATACTAATTACTGATGCCATCCTGTAAATACACGCGGGTAAAAGTAGTAATACCACACTGAAATATTAGCACAATGTGAATTGTGCTTCTATTTTAGAAGTAGTACAAGTACTAATGACGTGCTGGAAAAATATGAAGACACTAAGACAACACTGAAAGTACTCTGTTATAAGTACTAATGCCGCTATGTTCAGATTGTTGCAAGTAAAAGTACTTTGTACACACTTTGTACAACCTGAGAAAGTAGAAGTTCAAAGTATAAGTATCAGAAACGTGAAAATACTATTCCACACTGAGTAACCATACTTTTGAGTATTTCCACAGTATGAATGGGATCCATTTGGTGAAGGACAGCATGTTGCTGCGTTGCGTTCAGGGACTCATCTTTTGCCGTGTTGTGTTCAGATGTCGCTGGTGGACCTCGGGAAGCGTCTGCTGGAGGCGGCTCGCAAAGGTCAAGACGATGAGGTCA
The DNA here is from genome assembly GCA_021346845.1 of Apeltes quadracus. Classification (NCBI taxonomy): domain Eukaryota; kingdom Metazoa; phylum Chordata; class Actinopteri; order Perciformes; family Gasterosteidae; genus Apeltes; species Apeltes quadracus. Next base: position 15,453,457 of record CM037926.1, read on the forward strand.
GGAACCTGATGGCCAACGGAGCGCCGTTCACCACCGACTGGGTGAGACTCCAACGCCGTCTCCGTGACAACGGTCTGGTGACAACCAGCCCGGTTTGTGTGTCTTTAACAAACTTTCCCTAAAAGGTCAGGGGTCAAGGAAAGATGGTTAGGAGAGTTCATGAGGAGTTCGGAAAAGACAAGGCGGTGTTTAGGGAATCGACTCTACTTCCACTAAGCTGCGTCGTCGTGATGGACGGAGACGCTGCAGCGGCTACAAAGAAGCGTCTTCGATGCCTTCAACACAATCTACCACGTTCAGAGTAAAACTTTATTAACAGGGCTGCAACATAAATTAGTTACTCACGTAATCTGCGGTTGTTATTTCTCGTACGGCCCAATGATTCGGCACTGTTTGAATATGGCCACTGCAAGGAATTGTGGGACGAAATGATCTCCTTTCCTTTGGTAAAGGATGGTCCAGTGGTTCCCATGCTGAAGGAGCTAAGAAAGGAAGCATTGAAGCTCCTTTCCTTCATTAGAGAATGAAACTGCTCTTCCACTACTTCATCTCATTCGGTGAAGAACCTTCCTAAGAAGAAAGAACGGTTCCAATCAGCCCTGCTCAGATCATGGAACGTTGTAAACAACCAATCCGAGGAGAAGCTAGTATCAATGGAGGTGAATGTTACTGAATGTAACATTCTGAGTATTGTCGGATTGAGTCAGTACTTCCAGATGTTGCTATGCCTAGTGTTGTACATAATAATCATATATTCATGCTGCTTCCTCTACGCTTCACTCAGGGACACTTCAACATGGGACATGGAGCTGGTGGGGTTTGAACTACCAACCTTGTGCTTCCCAGTGCGCCCTCTCTACTCCTGTGTTCTAACATTATCACTCCCTGTGTGCCGGCAGCTGGGGACGTCTCCGCTCCACCTGGCTGCGCAGCACGGCCATTACTCCACCGCCGACGTCCTGCTGAGGGCCGGGGTCAGCAGGGACGCCCGCACCAAGGTAGACCGCACGCCGCTGCACATGGCGGCCGCCGAGGGCCACACGGTCATCGTGGAGCTGCTGGTCCGGGTGAGAACACGGCCAAGATTCTTGTTTCTTAGAAAGGTTCCTTACTGAAGTATCCAAGTGGTCTCATCTCCTCATCTCTGCCCAGACCCAAATCCAGGAATGTTTTCAACCGAGGAAAAGTTCAGAACCCTAAAGAAAATGTCTGTGACTTTTTAGAGCGGCGCTGACATCAACGCCAAAGACATGCTGAAGATGACGGCGCTGCACTGGGCGGCGCAGCACGCTCACCACGGCGTCGCCGAGACGCTCATCAAGCACGGCGCCGACGTGCACGCGCTCAGCAAGTTCGACAAGACGCCCTTCGACATCGCCGTGGACGTGCAGAACACCGAGCTGATGCTGCTGCTGCAGGTGACACCGACCTTTGACCTCTTGGTCGTCTCATTTCTCATGTAAAACGAACCTAAACAACTATAGAATCATTGCATGTGTAGCTTTTCATCAACATGGTTGATTAATTTCTGATTCCATCAAATACCAAAGAGCAATTTGAAAAAGCTTATTGTAACCTAAACAAGAGGAATAAAGTAAAGAGAGATCAAGGTCTCCTGACTGGCTGCTGACCTTTGACCCTCAGGAGGGGATGCAGAACCAGGTGAACATGAACCAGGTGAGCATGAACGTGGAGACGAGCACCACCAACCAGCCGCAGTTCATCATCCAGGGCATCCCGGGCATCCAGGGGGGCGTGGTGAACCTGGCCGAGCTGCTCAACAAAGCCAACGCAGGTTCGCTCCTCGCCGAAACACGGGACGCCACCTTTGTGCTCCTTTTCTCCTGAAGCGTTGACGTCTGTGCGTTTCCCTCCAGGCGACTCTGAGGAAGCGATGGCCGCCAACGCCCTGGACTCCAACATCCAGCACGCCACCGTGGTCAACGAGGGGGGCCAGAGGGTCATCACCATAGTGACGGACCAACACGGCAACTTGCAGACCACGGGCGGGATGGCGCCGCCCTTCTTCGTCACCATGCAGCACGGACAGCAGAGTACGTCCCCCGTCACTCCCCGACTCACTGTGTGTCTGTGTTGTTGACGCATGCCGTGTGTTCACAGTGCTGGCGGTGCCAGCCAACGCAGTGACGGAGGAGGTGGTGACGGAGGAGCCTCAGGCTCCGCCCTCCAGGAAGAGGAAGCTGGAGGTGACCAACAACCACGACTCAGGAGAAACGGTGAGAGAATATTCTCATTAGATTAATCATTCAAAAGCTAAAGGACTTTCAGCTAACGTTGATGAGTTTGTTTGATCCTCCTCCTCCTCCTCCTCCTCCTGGTGAAGGAGCTGCTGCAGAGGCAGCTGCTGGAGGCCAACAGGAAGGCCCAGGAGTACCGGCAGCAGCTGATGCGGAAGGAGCAGGAGGCCGAGGAGTACCGGGTCAAGCTGGAGGCCATGTCTCAAACTCAGGCCAACAACGCCTGCAGCCGCTGCAGCCGCCAACGCCGCCAGCCCCGAGGAGGTGGTGGGGGGGGAGGAGGACGAGGAGGAGGCGGTCGGCATGGTGGAGGAGGAGGGGGAGATGGTGGTGTTGCAGGAGGGAGGCATCATCATGGAGGGGGAGGAGGGCCAGGTAACGCTGGTGGAGACGGGCGGAGACACGACGGAGGTCAGCTCCTAACGGGGCGGTGGGGGGGGTTCAACTGTGCACCATAAAGAATCGTCAACAAAAAGACAACATGGAGGAGGAGGAGGAGGAGGAGGAGGAGGAAAACGGCCCTAAAAAACAAACTACACGGAGGCGCTTGGTCGGCCGCCTTTTTTAGTCCCCGAGTGACCCGACGTCTTCAGCAGGAAAAGACGGACTTTCCTAAGTGGACGCCTTGGACGGAGGAGACGGGGCCCAAAGGCCTATTGACCTTCTGTTTTAGTCTAAATTACAGCTTGGGGGGGTTGAAGGCGGCCAGGTTTGTTCCTGCGTACAATCGTAGAGAACATTGAACCTGAAACTCACGCAGCAGGAAGTAAGACTTCAGTTCACTTCAATATTTCCCTCCTTTTTGTTTCCTGGAACTCGGATGGTTGGTCTCCATTAAATCCCTTTTGATTGCGTGATGTTTTTGTTCATCTGATGTCGTCATAACTGTAAAGTCTTGATAACTTGGGGCCACGTTTGACCACCTTCTTCTAACTCGGCTCCTCAAACCTTGCAGCATCATTTTGCGTCACCAAACAAACGTTATTTTCCTCCCGGATTCTTTGGACACTAAAATAACTCTGCTTTCCTACTCACATTTTGGTCTTGGATCTGATGTCATCATGTCTAACAACAAACGTCTGTTGGGAGGGGAAGGGATGCCAAATGGAGCGAACTGAACCAGGTCCATCATGGAAACCTTTACTCATTATTTTAACGAAATCCATCTTCAGCTCGTAAATGTTTTCACTTATAAGTTCAGATTTTGTTTAAGATTCCCACAAAGTGGATGTGACAGAAGAGCAGGACGAGACCGACGCCTGACATCGATTCCCGGCTGTGGTTCTGTTCATAAAGTCGGAGAACAAATGGACTTTCAGAACATCTTTTAAAGGGGTTCCCGACCGGCCCCTCGTTTCTAACGGGGGGGCGTGTGGGTTGAGTACCATAGTTATTTTTATGAACTCAGCAAAACGCAAACTTTTTTCTATGTACATATAAAGTTGTATTTTTGTAACTGTACCTGAATGCTTCACCGTGACCACGACAATGATGGCGATGCCTTTACTGGTAATCTGAAATATAAACACTTGCTTTTTTGAACTTTGTTGTGTTTTTCAATGCTTTTCAAGCCGTGACTCCTGAAATGATCATGAGGCGTTCAGGTGATGATAATTTAAGTGACGGAGACTGTAGGCCTGTAACGATAACAGATTTTACTTGATTAATTGACAAAGAAATTATTGCGATAAACGATAATATTGACATTTTGATACCGTTTTCAACTAATATCATGATAATGGAATAATAATGCAAATACACCCTTCAAAGATCAATAAACTGACACAGGAACTGCAAGACAACCAAAATAATAGGCCTAAATAGAATTCAAACAACCAAAACAATGTAACAAAACTATTAGGCTCAGACAGGGAAAACAGGCTAAACTAAATCTGTAGCTGCTTTAATCCAGCTGGGAAAACTGCACCGGGTGATTATGTTTCCAGTGCAGTTGCATGTTGGTTGTATTGCTGCTTTTTGATGACACCGCTTTTCCAAAAATGCGACATAATGGCTCGCACACGGTAAGTGGTTCACCACCATTGTTGGTTCTGATTAATTCTATGGAAACGGTGTTGACGGAGGTGACGTTTTGTTTGTGTCCCGAGCAATTCTTTTTGACCTTGAAGCCTGAAATAAACCTGTTGCCTCCAAGGCCGTTATTTATTGCTCATCTTTCTCAAGACGGTGGATTAATGTTTTCATGAAATCCATTTATCTTAAATAAAAGTAACCTTTATTATAATGAATGTTCATGATCTGATACTCAACAATATGTTCTATATAATCAGTAAAGTCCTTTCCTTTTTTGTGTTTTTTCTGCATCTATTACATAAATGTTTTTGCACTGTTGTTAGGGACAATCAAGTGACTCGATTTGGTCCATTGAACGGATAACATCGATTCACTCGGTGATGGGAGGCCGCCATAAAGCGGGATATTCCTGCCCAGCTGGCGGATTATGGCCGATCAGTCCTGACTGACGGGTCCGCCGACCAATGAGAGGCGGCGCAGAGGTGCGTTGGGGGCGGCACCGCGCGCAGGGTATCATGGAGGATCAGTGGGCGAACTATGGGCATCAGAGGAGCGCAGACAGCGCTGATCCCGGAGCTACTACGGCCGTCATGGACATGAAGAAGAGGATCGCGCTGGAGCTGAGGAACCGCAGCCCGGCGGAGGTGAGCGCCATCTTTGTTCTAATAACATGTCTGTCTTTGGCGGGAATAGCTCGGGGAGGTGATGTCCGAGCCGGGGGAGTCCCCCCCCGCCCTCCTCCTCCTCCTCCTCCTCCTCGTCACACGGGGTCCGCTCACCGAGTTACACCGCCCGCCAGAAAGTTCGGACCGTCGTTCCAGATCAATCAGTCCGACCAGCGGACATTTTAAGCACCAGCGGCTTAAAGGCGGAAACGTGCAGTTCGTCGCCGGGCTTCGTGCTGGTTCGCGTGGTGACGTTTCCCGGCTCACCGGGTTCCGCTTACTAGAACCCGAGCCGCAGGTCTGCGCGTCGTCACGCAGCAGGATGGCGTTAACGCGCACCGGATGACCGGCGTCACAGGCTGGCGGTTAACCATATACGAGCTACTAACGGTTATGACGTCATCATCGGTATTGACCCGGGCGGCTTCCGTTAAAGAAACGCGCTTACCGGTTCATGTTGATGCGGGGGGGTCGACAGATGGCGCGCGCGTGTGTACGGACGCACACGCACAATGCGCACGTAAGATGATTGTACGTTAAACCACGCACGCGTACCGCCCGCAGGCTGAGCTGTTAAGCCTCGCTTATGCTTCTGTGTGAGCGCGCCTCCCCTCGTGCGTGATTCGACCGGTTTTTCTCGACTCATAGACGCAGGAAAGTACTGGACAAATATGTCCGCGAAAAAAAAGCGACAATAAATTAATAAAAATAAACAAACCAACCAACGACTTGCACACACAGGGACGTCACTCTCCAGGTCGCCGCTGCTCCACCTGGTGTTCTGGCGGTGAATTGCTTTGCAACACGCGCAAGCCTTGAAACGAGTCCGTCGAACGCATGCGCAGAAGCAATGCGGCAGCCCGCATTGAAACGGTGGTTACGTAAGAACCAGAGGGAACTCTTGCATGTATAACAGCTTCTCATCTGCTAATAATTGACTTCTGGCGTGTTTTCTTCATTAATCAACCAGACATTAAAATATTAGAGATATTGGAAATGGATATTTAAGTGATCTTTAACGTCAATCAGTTGTAATATGGATCCGTGGAGCGGAGCCCCTAGTGGCGGCTAAAGGAACAGCACGTTTAGTGGCATCCGTGTGAATGTGTGTGTGACACGTGTCGTCGTCCCCCCCCCCCCCAGATAGCAGAGCTGGTGGTGGACAGCAGCCGCTGTGCGGACGGAGAGGTGGAGGGTTTGACGGAGGCCTTCACGGAGCTGCAGTTCCTCAGCATGGTCAACGTGGGTCTGAGCTCGCTGGCCAAGCTGCCCTCACTGCCCAAACTGCACAAGGTAACGCGCACACACACACACACACACACACACACACACACACACACACACACACACACTGTGTGTGCGCCACCTCCCTGTCCTCATGTTATTGATTGGATGATATTGATCCGTCCCCCCCCCTCTGAAGCCACTCTACTAGTTCACTGCTTATCAACGGACCTTTAATGTTTGTACTTGTGTTTACGCGCTGTGTGTGTGTGTGTGTGCGCGTGTGTTTGGTTGTGTAGTTGGAGCTCAGTGACAACAACCTGTCCGGTTCTCTGGACACTTTGTCGGAGAAATGTCCGAACCTGACGTACCTGAACCTCAGCGGGAACAAGATCAAAGAGCTGAGCAACGTGGAGGCGCTGGTTAGAGAACACACACACACATCTATATTAATCGACTCACACATACCTACAGAGACACTCATTCATTTATATGAGATGTTCTTCACTAACGCAGCAAAACCTGAAGAGCCTCCAGAGCCTGGACCTCTTCAACTGTGACATCACGTCCCTGGAGGACTACAGGGAGAGCGTGTTCGAGCTGCTGCCTCAGGTCACCTACCTGGACGGCTTCGACCAGGAGGACAACGAGGCGCCCGACAGCGAGGAGGCCGACGAAGGTCAGTGCCCCGCCTCAGAACCAGAACCGGAGCTGGTCCACCGGCTGAACCCGGTCTCTGTTACAGACGAGGACGCAGAGGACGGGGCGGCGTCGCATGGGGACTACGACGACGAGGACGACGAAGACGAGGACGGCTCGGAGGGGGCGGGGCTCAGTTTCCAGCCCAACCGGGGCGCTGAGGTGGGTGATGAAAGGAGACGACCTCGTCCCCTGTGATGATGGTGGTGATGATGATGATGATGAAGAGCAGTGTGCTGAACCTGTGATTTCACATAATGTTTATTTTGAACAAATTTTACTTTTGAATGAAAGTTTCGTATTAATTACCGAAGTGTTTTTATCTTTGAGATCTAAATGGATATAATTCTGGTCACATGACTTGATCCCGATAAATAGATTCAGAGCTTGTTTTTTATTTTGAAAGTATCGGCTGTTTTCTTCCCCTCAGGACGACGACGACGACGATGATGATGATGCCGAGTTTGCGGAAGAGGAGGAAGGTAAGTGAAGTGTCAGCCTGCTGATCTGATTGGTCGGAGCCCCCCTCGCCCCTCTGATTGGCTCTCTCTCTCTCTCCGTGTGTGCAGATGAGCAGGCCGGCGTTCAGGGAGAGAAGAGGAAGAGAGACGGGGATGACGAAGGCGAGGATGACCAGGACGAAGACGACTAGCTAGTCCTGAGCCGTCTACTTGTCCCGTCCTGGTTCGTCGGTCTCATTGGTCCTCCAGATGGACAGCCGGGCTGCGTGTCCTCCACTAGTCTCCCTTCCGTCAGTCTTTATTTTTAGATAATATACAAGAAGATTTTATCAAGAGTCCACATGTGTCACTTTAAGACCTGGTCCTGGATCAGTCCGTCCCCCCGATCCTCTTCTAACGTCCAGCCCAGAACCTGTCGACAGAGATGTTTCAGAAGACATGGAAACTACAGAATAATGTCACTTCCTGTCTCCTCTCCAACATCAGCGGGAGTCCAACTACGAGACGCGAGCCTCTGCGGACAGAAGACCCCTCGGTACCAACACGGACCATCTGGACCACGACATCAGCAGGCTGGTTCGCTCCGGTCCAGCAGTCTCGTAATCACAGATGGTTTCTGCGAAACGGGAAACAGGAAGCCGTATCTGAGTGGACCTCATCTCTGTCCCTGTGTGCGTTTGATTTGTTCTCGGGGTTCTCCAGGGGAACATGGTTCTGATGTCTTTTTTAGAATCCTGTTTTGTTTATTTTGTCCCTCGAGTGTCCTGGAAACGTCGTCCGTGAGCCTGGTATTGATTGAGAATCGATCGGTTTGTTTCCCAGCACTGAGGCCTCCGGTCGGCTTCCTGCAGCTTCTTCTCGTGTGTCGACCATCAGTGGATCATCTGATCGATGGATCATTGATCCACTGTCTCAGGTTTTATTCCCTTTTTAAATTCCCTGGTTTCATGCTCTTAAAGTGTAAGTCCAGCACTAATGGACCAAAAGCTGTTTTTCGTCATCAGAACACGTCAAATAAGTCGTGGAGACAGCAGTATTTTTCGTCGATCAACCAATACAGAGTTGTATTCGACCAGTAACATTGTTCAAAACAAGTGGATTACCGAATGCTCTGCCTGTACGAGGTAAATACATGGCATTCGGTAATCGTCTTGTACGGTCTAGTCCTTGAGAGGAGCTGCTATGGAGTCGTATGGTAAGTGTTCTTAACGAGGTCGTTTTATGTGCAGGGACCCTGAACAAACTACTGACGAAGTCTGCTGCTGTTTTGAACAATGTTACTGGTGGAAAAAATGCTATTTGGAACACGTTTGGCTAACCGCCACATCGCCGCCACTAATTCGCGATTTGGGGCTGTAGCAAAAGTGGGCCGAGCTGTTTATTGGTTGATCGACGAAAAATACTGTCTTCATGGCTTATTTGACGTGTTTTAATGCAGAAAAAGAGCTTTTGGTCCATTAGCGCTGGAATTGCAGTGTAGAAGTATTTAATGTGTATTTGTACACACGTGTGACACAATCCCATTTAATTGATGGCTGTCAGTTAACCAATCAGAGCACTTGGGGGCGTCCTTGTGTGTGTGTGTGTTAGCTTAGTTTGTTTGACAGATGGTTCTTCCAGTCACCTGCCATGTTTTTCAGTGTGACAGGTCAAAGGTCGCACCAGCTTAAATCCGTAAGAACTGGTTTCTAATGCGATACTGTAAATAGACTCAGCTTAGTTTCAGGTTTGTTTTTATTTTGTAATGGATTTAAATCCCTTTTACAGATGTTTGATGTCTTTGACCTTTGACCCTGTGCCTGCAAGAGTGGGAGGGGCTTACTGTGTTTGACTTTTTGTGTGCTGTAACAAAAACGTATGTGGAGTTTTTGAATTAAAAACAAAAAGCATAAAAGGACCAAAAATGTTCACGTGAATTCATCCAGTGAAGTTTGTTGTGAGAGAAGGGGGAGAGGGGGAGGGGGGGACCCATAACTCCGCCTCCTCCACAGGTACGAGTCCCAGGTGAGTCCGTCTGAAACGAGGGTCGTCAAATGAGGTTAATGTACATTAACAATGTTTACATTATTTCAATTTGTCTATTTTCTGAAATATAACAACTTAAATTAGAATATTTCAGAAAATATTTAAACAAAGCCAAAAATACAACAATGTTCCTTTTTTAAATAATTGTGATTGGTAATTTCTTCAAAATATTCTACTTTCAAATGTGAAAATTAAATCACAAATGATAATCTATAACATCGCGTGCGAGTGCGTGTGTGTGTGTCTCCTGTAGAAGGCGCTGTTGTCTTCACTGATTAAGACGCTTTTCAATCTGCCCTCGTCTCTGATTGGCTGCTGCACAGAAGCGTTTGAGCCGTGCACACTGCTCCGATTGGTCAGTGAGTGTCAGCTGATTGAAGGCGTGTCCTCTTTCTGCTGCGATCCATTTCTGCAGTAAAGTAACTGTGCGTGTGTGGGTGGATGTCATTGTCCTCTTCCTCCTTCTTTTCTTAAACCTCCTGCTCCTCTTCCTCTTCCTTCTCCTCTTCTTTAAATTGGTCGTGTTTTCAAATGTCAGTATCAGAATGTACTTAATACACCAAAAGTACAAGTGCTTATGAGTATATTTGACTCTAAACCAAAGTATTGATATAATAATAATAATAATAATAATAGAGTACGAATAATAGCAGAGAAAAGATGGAGATGTCGGATTAAACGAGGTCGAGGCTTAAACAAGCCTCAGGGCTCTGAGTCACAATGAGCGCGCACAGACACACACACACACACACACACACACCTATTTTAAATGAGAACCAACTGTAACACTGACCTGCTACACTCTGGACTACTGACTGTGTGTTAATAAAAGATGGACCCCCCCCTGTAAATAATTCATGCGACTCAGTTAATCACGAACGAGAGGTTTTGACTCAGTAAATAATTATGAACACGCGTGTGAGCAATTATAAACGTGACTGAAAATATTCCAGATTTACGTCTTCGTCAAAGTTTCAGGTCCATCATGTTGCTGCTATTAGCATGTGCTAAGCTAAGCTAAGCTAAGCTAACCCTCCTCCATGGAACAAAGACCAAGGAGGATTCATGAATAATGTCAGTCTGTAACAGAAAAACACAGCAGATTAGTCATTAAGAAATGTACACACACACGCACACACACACGCACACGCACACACACACACACACGCACACACACACACGCACGCACACACACGCACACACGCACACACACACGCACACACACGCACACACACACACACACACGCACACGCACGCACACACACACACACACACGCACACACGCACACGCACACACACTCGGGTGAGTGAGCTGTAATGCTGAGCAGATGTAGGGCAGCACAAACGTTATCGCTTCATTACACAACTCCACCTCGACAACATCCACACACACACACACACACACACAGATTGTGTGTGTCCTTAATGATGAAGCTCTCTGGGCTGTCGTCCAATAGCGTAGCTGCATCTCTGCATCTCTGGACGTTTCTGCGTACATTTATTAACTGCATCAAATGAAAGGAAAGCTGCACATTCATTGTGCGTCTGTACTTAAGCTGTAAATGGCTTGTGTGTCGTTCTTTGAGTTGAAGTGCACTTCCTGGTAGATGACGTGTGATGTGATCGGGGATCGTTCAGAGGACAGAACGTCGCTCTGGGGAACCTTCACAATGATCTGATCTTATTTTATTCTGCATGTGAAAACCCACGATGGCGTAACATGATTTAAAAACATCCATGTACAAATAAACAGAAGAGAACATTTAAAATAACTCAATCTAAATACTTTGTTCAACTTTCACCAACATCACTTACAGAACAATGAGACTTTATGAATGAGAAAGAGAAACGCTGGGCTTCATGTCTTCATGTCCTCCTCATACAAAGGAATATAGAAAAAGACAATCCCAGTAATCGTTCATATATCAACGCCTGCAACCTGAACATTTCTATTTGATTTAGTTTGATGAATCAGTTCAAATGAGGGATTTAATCCGTGGATTATAAAGTTAAAGTGTTTGATAAGAAGTATTTATAGTCCACATGTACCTGCAGGCTAAATCAATGCATCTGACCGATATTTAATGTACAGATCAGTGGGAGGATGTTCTTATTATTTGGTCCTCTAGAGAGCACATGTGTTTGTCTCCATGTTGATATATATGTGTGTATATATATATATACACACACATTTATGTACGTATGTATGTATGTATATATATATATACATTTATATATGTACACATACATTGCAGGATGTCTGACATACAGTTTCATCTTTTAAGTAACTATTGGAAGGGATTTCAAAGCTCACAGGACGTCGCGTGTGACATACAAAATAAATGAATGGCTTTATATGTTAAAGAAGCAGCGTGTCTCGACCGGCGTCACACGTAGCTTCTCCTTCAGGGAGCAACACGTGGACACGGAGGGAAGACATTTCTTTTGTTTCTGATTATTGCTTCTGTGTAGAACATCGATATCAAAGTCCCTGATTCTCCTGCAAACGCCTGTGAGATCTGAGATGAAACACGTAATAAATATTAGCAAACCGATCAGGAAGAACGATGGATCCTCTGCTGGTGGGAAACGATGTGCTCGTCAGTGCCGTCGTGTGTTTGTCTTTTTAAAAAAGTTCCCTTTTGTATAAATGTTGACATCTTTGATTGAGAAAAAAGGTCTCTTAAAAAAGACAAAACTGTTTTCAAATCTTCCAAAAATATGTTACAGGGTCTCTGAAGAAGAAGAAGAAGAAGAAGAAGAAGAAGAAGAAACGTGCAGCACAGGTAGAGAAGCGAAGAACACCTGGGAGACGGTGGACGAATCGGGGAGGTGAAGGTCCAAGTCGTCCACCAGGACGTCCTGCTCACGGCGTCTCCGACTCGTCCTCCTCTTCGGGGGAGGTGGGGGAGGGGGGCGTGTCCTCCTGCCCGGCGGCTGCTGACGTCAGCGACATCTTCTCGTAGGTCCTCCGGCGCTGCCGCCGCAGCGTCTGGCTCTGCAGCTCCTTCACCTCCTGCAGGACCTCCTGCGCCTCCTTCCACGACGACACAGCCTCCTCCAGGAGACGGCCGGCCTCCGCGCGCCTCCTCTCCACCTCCGTGTCTTCCTGCGACAGCACGGGGCCGAGCTCGCTCTGACTCGGACACGGCGACTCCTTGCTGCTCCCCGGACGAGGAGAGTCGGCTCCTCCGGTGCTCGGAGGGGACTCGGGGCACGTGGGTGCAGGAGAGCCGTCCTCCTTGCCCGAAGGAGCCCCGGGCCGGGGGGAGCGGCCGGCAGGGGCTTTGGTGGCAGGAGAACGGGAGCCTCTGGAGCGGTTCTTCTTGGCTCTGGACCGAGGAGACTCCCTCCCTCTCAGACGGGGAGAGTCTTTGGCCCGGAGGCGAGGAGAGTCGCTGCTGCGGCTCCTCGGAGAACCGGACGACCTGCTGAAGGATCACAGTGATTACTTGGTCCTCTTCCTCCTGACCGACCGATGAGTGAAAGGAATAGAAACCTGGAGTGAGGCGAGTCGGAGCCCCTCAGGTGGTGGAGGCAGGGCGAGTCGATGCCCTTCAGGTAAGGTGAGCTGCCTCCTCCTTCTTGCTCTGCTTTGGCCTTCTGCAGCTCCTGCAGGTCACATGTCACCTGTCAGCAGGACTCCTGGTGGACCAAGGAGAAGAGAGCGAGGCGTCCTACCTGCAGCCTCATTTCCTCCAGCAGCTCCTGGGCTCTCTGCATCCTCTGAGCGATGAGGCTCTGCAGCTGACCGACCGGCTGGACCACCGAGGCTCCGCCCCTCGCCTCCTCCTTCTCCTCCTCCGTCGGACGGCGCCGAAGGGCCGAGCGCAACTCGGAGCGGATCATGGCCGGCCTGAGGAGCGAGAAGGAGGAAGGATTGTGAGGACCACAGGGTGGAGAAGCAGCAGCTCGGGAGGATTGCTTGTGTTCACCTGGAGGAGAGGACTTCGTCCATGGACGCACAGCGGCTGCGGCCCCTCATGCTGGACCTCTTCCCCGGCTGGGGCGTCTGAGACTGAGCCTTGAGCACCTGAAAGGTCACACAGGTCTGCTGTTTGTACTCTGTGTGTGGGGGGGGGGGAGGGGGTCTCACGGCCTACGGGAGTCAAGAGTTCCCAACCTGCACCTGCTGGATCTTGAGGGTCTTGGAGGCCTCCAGAGGGGGCTGCTTGCCCCAGGAGAGCTCGCTGCCCCTGGGCAGGCTGCTGGTCTTCACTTTGGGCTCCTTGGGGGGGGCCCGCAGCTCGGACACATCCGTGCCGGCTCTCTGTCGGACGCCGACCCCCCAGGACCCAACGCCGGCCACCTGTCCGCACGAGCCCCCCCATCGCGGGTCCACCTGAAAGTTCTCCCAGGACAAAGCGTCCTCCTCGGCCACCAGGTCCAGGGTCAGCATGCCGTGGGAGGAGGTGGAGGCCTGGGGGGGGGACAACACGTAGGGGTGTGCTTAAAAAAGAAGCACTTAATCACTAAAATGGGAGGAGTCCAACAAGAGACGCGAGTACCACGGCCATGAGGTGTCCTCGGGTGGGCAGGCGGCGGCCGTGAGGGACCTTCACGCGGTCTCTGGTGGGATGGACCAGCGCGCCGTCCTCCTGGAGGGTCACCTGCACAGAGACACGGGGTCTGATCCTGGACCAGGAGACGCCAGCGAGGCACCTCGTACCTTACCTCGTCCAAAACGCGATTCTTGGCCTTGACGATGGCCGCGTTCAGGGCGTTGACCCACGACTCCTTCTCCTCAGGACTCACGGCCAGAAACAGCAGGTTGGGAACCTGTGAGGAGACCAAAGGTTCCGTCCTCACCTGTTTCTATATGGATGAACTATATATACTCCAACATTCAGTGACATCACCAATGGGACTTTGTAAACAACCAATCAGTGTTAAAGTCAACAGGAGGAGGAGCCAGTAACGAACTGTTTACTTTCATTGCGATGCGTTCAGGCTCTGCTACGTGAAAATGAGCACATTATCGTGATGTGTGAATGTTCTGTAAAAGTGTTAAACTTCCAGACGTAACTCCTTCGACGGTCTTTTATCTTTAATCATTCTTCCAATCTTTGGAATAAAGATTCGATATCAAAACGCTTTCTTGATAGATAGTAACGTTATTCATGTTCAGTCACAGAATAGTAAATACATTCAAGAAGAAGCCCTGTTGACCTCATCAGTGCCGTGATGTCATCGGACATGATGACGTCATCATGAGGCTGACTAAACATGTGAAGGCGGAGATTATCCCAGTAAACCTTCCTCTAATGGGATTCTGGGGATTAAGCCGTTCCATAGAAGAAGAAACACACAGCACAGCTCGGCCAATCACTGCACTCTGGGCCGCAAATCCACCTATGAGGCGGCTCGAGAAATCTGCAAGGCTGAAAGGGCCCAAAGACTCGCCGTGCTCCCCTGGGGAGGGACGTGAGGAGGGAGGGAGGGGTCTGAGGGGAGGGGCCTGGGGTCTGGAGGGGGAGGGGCCTGAGGGGAGGGATCTGGGGGGGAGGGGGTTGAGGGGAGGGGTCTGGGGGAGGGGCCTGAGGGGAGGGATCTGGGGGGAGGGGGTTGAGGGGAGGGGTCTGGAGGGGGAGGGGCCTGATGAGGGATCTGGGGGGAGGGGGTTGAGGGGAGGGATCTGGGGGAGGGGCCTGAGAGGAGGGATCTGGGGGGAGGGGGTTGAGGGGAGGGGTCTGGAGGGGGAGGGGCCTGATGAGGGATCTGGGGGGAGGGGCCTGAGGGGAGGGATCTGGGGGGAGGGGGTTGAGGGGAGGGGACTGGAGGGGGAGGGGCCTGATGAGGGATCTGGGGGGAGGGGGTTGAGGGGAGGGATCTGGGGGAGGGGACTGAGGGGAGGGATCTGGGGGGAGGGGGTTGAGGGGAGGGGTCTGGAGGGGGAGGGGCCTGATTAGGTATCTGGGGGGAGGGGCCTGAGGGGAGGGGTCTGGAGGGGGAGGGGCCTGATGAGGGATCTGGGGGAGGGGGTTGAGGGGAGGGGTCTGGAGGGGAGGGGCCTGAGGAGGGGTCTGGGGGGGAGGGGCCTGAAGGGAGGGGTCTGGGGGGGGAGGGGGTTGAGGGGAGGGATGTGGGGGGAGGGGGTTGAGGGGAGGGGTCTGGGGGGAGGGGCCTGAGGAGGAACTCACCATGTTTCCCGGCTGTCTGCAGCGCAGCAGAGTGAAGCGACTGTGGTTCTTCTTGCTGCGACTCTTTGCTTTCCTCAGCTCCTCCGAGCGCTCGTAGTCGGCCAGGTCGAACACTTCCTGCGCCCTGCGCTCGTCTCTCACCTGCAGACACACACACACACACACACACACACACCAAGTATCAATGCTGAGTAACGATAAACAAGGTGTGGGGGTCGGGAGGGTTCGGAGGTCGTTGAGAAGGTCGATCGAGTCCTTGAAGAGGTTGAAGTAGAGTCGTAACAGAACTGTCCTGCAACAGCTGTCCTGTTGCCGTGGTTACCAGCGGATTTTCCTTGAGACGCGGTGGCATGTGAGACGGTTTACTTGTAATTTGTCTGATTTTCAACACATGCCCGACAGCCAATCAGAGTGGAGTATTCCTACACAGATGGAGGAGCTACTGGAGGAACGATCTGAGCATCTTCCCCCCAAAGTGCAAATAACTGTAAGATGAATTACTGCAGATAGTATTACAGATAGTAGTACAGTTAGTAGTACAGTTAGTACTGCAGACAGATATTGCTACAGCTTGTCCTACAGATTACTGCTATTCTCACAGTATAATGTGGCAAAGGATACCAGCAATGGTCATTTAACAAATTTACTTGTTGACGAATCTATGTGTTTGTATATTTATGTTTTAAATATTATAGATGCTTTAAAAAGTATTCTCAGCAGACATTTACATGTCATTAATAATGTTTATTAACATTATTAAACTAGATAAATACTTTGGTAAACGCGCACTGTCCCTTTAAATCTGAACCTTTGAATAGCAAAAGGTCAAAAACACACACACACACACAGACACCCGCACAGATGTGCGTGTGCGTGTGTGTGTGCGTGTGTGTGTGTGTGTGTGTGTGTGTGTGTGTGTGTGTGCGTGTGTGTGTGTGTGTGTGTGTGTGTGTGTGTGTGTGCGGGTGTCTGTGTGTGTGTGTGTGTGTCTGTGTGTGTGTGTGTGTCTGTGTGTGTGCGGGTGTCTGTGTGTGTGTGTGTGTGTGTGTGTGTGTGTGTCTGTGTGTGTGTGTGTGTGTCTGTGTGTGTGTGTGTGTGTGTGTGCGGGTGTCTGTGTGTGTGTGTGTGTGTGTGTGTGTGTGTGTGTGTGTCTGTGTGCGTGTGTGTGTCTGTGTGTGTGTGTCACATCACATGTAGAAGCTGGTGCCGTTTGTCAATATCTGTACGAATGTGATCAATATGACGCGTGAGGTTGTGATGGCACCAGAAACACACACTGTTGTACATTTGTAGTATACACATAATATATCCATAGTATTTCCACGCTGTACCTGCTCAGCTTGTGTTTTCTGCCTTTAGGCATTTTTTTGATTTTAACATATTTCTGTTAGTGAAGTTTGCGTGAGAGTTAGCCCCGATGCTAAACGTTAGCATGTCTGTGTATATTATATGATTATTACTCTTATATCAAACATAGTTAGTCTCATTATGTGTGTGTCATTATTTTTATAAATTGCTCAGTATGCTATTACAGTTATATATCCTCTTAAGCCCCGCCCATTTGTTAGGGCTCTGCTCTCATTTGCTGTTTGAATAATTGTTGTGAGGTAACAAAAGGCAGCACCTGCGATGTGTAAAATATACATCACTGCAGGAATGTTAAGAAGTCAATAGCTGTGGTTTAGCCCAGAAGGTCCTGCTGTTTAATCGGATCAGCACATGGATACTGTGTGTATATGTACACAGTATATACTGTGTACTGTGTCCTCCCTCACCTCCTTGTCGGACACGTACAGGTGGTCTCCTCTCAGGACCACAAACCGGTTCCTCCACAGTTCCCTGAAGATCCCTCGACCGCAGAACTTCCTGATCCAGCCGACCTTCTCCGGCAGCTGGAGCGGCGGCGGAGCCGAGTCCTGAAGGCCCTGAAGCACCGCAGCACAGGTTCACAAAGAGGCCCGAGAGCCTCAGGTTGAGAACCATTGGACTAATTAAGGATGGTTACTTGGTTGTAAAGTCACTTCACTGTGACATGATGGAATACTTCCATGGAGCAGACTGTACTTCTACTCGTATCAAAGTATTAGTACATCACACGGAGGAGGGAATCAGAGTACTTTGTCCCGGATGGAGATCGAGCCAAAGAAAGATCTTCATGAATATTTAAAATGACTGAAGATTCTTCTTTCATTCTACATTTCACCTTTTTACACATTAAACACTCTTTATTTCCTTTTAATTCATTAACATAAAGAATAAACACGGTTGATATTTAATCATTAGTGTCGTTTTGAAGCAGAACGATGCAGATGTTGGAATAAAGCGGTGAACACCGTGTTTGTCCCATTGTATTATGGGATGTTGGGAATCAAAGTCACGGGATTATATTATATAAACGGATGAAGCGGGGAGTCGTACCCTTCCTCTCTGGTTGCTCTTCTTCATCCTCCCGCCGCTCACCGGACGAGCACTCGGACGGGGTCCCGGCAGCCCGCAGCCCGGTAGACGCGTTTATCGTGTATTCGGTGGGTCCGTTAGTCCGTCCGGTTCCTCCTCTGCTGCGCGTCTGTTGGCTGAACCGAGGGAGCATCCTCCCCGTGCGCGCGTGCGCGCGTGTGCGTGCAGGCAGATGCCCTTGCTCTCAACACACGTGAACAAGCTCGGACACGCGGACGCGCACGGTAGCCTACATTCCGGTAAAAGGAGCCCGACACCGCCCCCTAGTGACGCGCACCCGCGCGCACTGAGACGTGCACACGTCTTAGACAAAGAGACAATACTTCATAATATGTAATATACATATCATTTATACACACTATATATATAGTGTGTATAAATGATATGTATATATATATAGTGTATATATATATATATATATATATATATATATATATAGTGTGTATAAATGATATGTATATATATAGTGTATATATATATAGTGTATATATATATATAAAATAGAAAATCTGTGGGGTATTGTGAAAAGGAAGATGCAGAATGCCAGACCCAACAACAGAAGAGTTGAAGCACCTGAGCAGTGCCAGAAACTCATCGACTCCATGCCACGCCGCATTAATGCAGTAATTGAGGCAAAAGGAGCTCCAACCAAGTATTGAGTATTGTACATGCTCATATTTTTCATTTTCATACTTTTCAGTTGGCCAACATTTCTAAAAAATCCCTTTTTTGTATTAGCCTTAAGTAATATTCTAATTTTGTGACACACAGAATTTTGTATTTTCATTTGTTGCCACTTCAAATCATCAGAATTAAATGAAATAAACATTTGAATGCATCAGTCTGTGTGCAATGAATACATATAATGTACAAGTTACACCTTTTGAATGCAATTACTGAAATAAGTTTTTCAAAATATTCGAATTTACTGGCTTTTACCTGTATATAGTGTGTGTGTATACACATAGTGGATATGTATAGTATATGCATATATGTATAGTGTGTGTGTGTGTGTGTGTGTGTATATATACATATATATATATATATATATATATATATATATATATATATATATATATATATATATATATATATATATATATATATATATATACACACTCACCGGCCACTTTATTAGGTACACCTGTCCAACTGCTCGTTAACGCACATTTCTAATCAGCCAATCACATGGCAGCAGCTCAATGCATTCATGCATGTAGACTCGGTCCAGACGATCTGCTGCAGTTCACACCGAGCGTCAGAACGGGGAAGGAAGGTGGTTTAAGTGACTTTGAACGTGGCGTGGTTGTTGGTGCCGGACGGGCTGGTCTGAGTATTTGGCGTAAGCAACATGAAAGCACGGATCCATCCTGCCTCGTACCAACGGTCCAGGCTGCTGCTGCTGCTGCTGGTGTGATGGTGTGATGGTGGGGGGGATATTTTCTCGGCACACTTTGGCCCCTCAGTGCCAATCGAGCATCGTGTCGGCGCCACAACCTGAGTTGTGTTGCTGACCATGTCCATCCCTTTATGACCGCAGTGTTCCATCTTCTGATGCTCCTTCCAGCAGGATAACGCGCCGCGTCATAAAGCAAATCATCTCACACTGGTTCCTTGAACATGACGATGAGTTCACTGAACTCAAATGGCCTCCACAGTCACCAGATCTCCATCCAGTAGAGCCCCTGTGGGACGTGGTGCAACGGGAGAGTCGCATCATGGACGTGCAGCCGATGATGCTTTCATGGCAACATGGACCAAACTCTGAGGACTGTTTCCAGTACCTGGTTGATCTATACCACCAAGGATTAAGGCTGTTCTGAAGGCAAAAGGGGTCCAACCCGCTACTAGCAAGCTGCACCTAATAGAGTGGCTGGTTAGTGTATATAGTGTGTATAAATGTACACACATACACACACACACACAGTGCAGAATGCAAATGCGCTCTGATTTGTCTTTTAAGAGGTAACAGTCTGCAGACCAAATAGGAGTCAGAGGTCGAACTATAAATGACTCGTTTCACATGTGTGTCTGTCGTTTACTCACAACCCAATAAACACAATGAACCCAACTTTAAGTCGGTTAGGTCAGGTTTTATTCTATTGATCAAAGCACGCTAAGCCCCGCCTACTCCTGTCAGTGTCATCAAAAATAAACACATCTCCTTATTACTTCTTATTAAGTCATTAAACTGTTGGAGGAGGAATATTTGGTGTAAATACTGAAAAATAATAAAATAATACTCAAATAAATGTAATGAGCACAAACACGCCGTCTTTATTCTTAACATAAAATATTCACATTGAAGACCTGAAACACAAACGTCAAAGGGGGAGCTTGGTCATCTCAGCAGGGTTCTCCGCTCAGCGCCGGTTGCTGTGGCGACCGCTTCCCTGCGTCCTGTCGCCGCTGTGACTCGCCGCCGCCGTCACTTCCTCCAGGAAGCTGAGGGACCAACGTCCACGTTATACATCGAGCTTTCACCCCGTCCACTCAGAGGCATCTCTGCATCACACTGCCATCACAAAGCATTGTGTGTGTGTGTGTGTGTGTGTGTGTGTGTGAGTGCTTGTGCGTGCGTCACCTCCTGGTGTTGTGGATGCTGCTCCCTCCCAGCACGATGCGGACTCCTGGCACGCTGCGGTTCAGGTTGTAAACAGTCAGCGCTTCTTCATATGTGGCTCCGCCGATCAGAAACACCAGGATGTCCTGAGGCCTGCAGCGACACGCACAACGGACGCACAACTTCTCTCTGGATGTCTCTTTATTTATACAACATGATGTCCATTTAGAGTCACAGGCCATAAAGCAGGGGACACTTTAGGGCGGGGCTACATGATTGACAGAGCTCTCTTAAAGGGCTCTCCATTGAAATGAAACCCTAAAGTTTCGTTCATGCTTCCGCGTTTTCACAGAGTTTTTCTAGGCTGTGATTGGCTGGCTGGTTGCATCCTTCCCGGTTTCATTGCATAATGCTGCCATTATTAAAACCAAGATTTTTAAAGAGAGAATGATTCAGATTGATGTGACCACTTATACAACGTGTCATTGGCTATGACCTCTGATTTATGGACGCAGATCAAATGTCGCTTTGCCGGTCGAGGCGGGACAAAGTTGTGAAGGAAAATATGGGACAAATATGTAACTAAATAAAAATACACACGAAAGCCTTTAGAACCATGAACTGGAAAAGCCTTTAATCAGAACACCTTTCATTCTTTGTTTGAACATTCCCCTTTAAAGGTCCACTATGCAACCCCAGTACGGTATTACCCCTACAGACCCCCAGTACTTTATTTCCCCTACAGACCCCCAGTACGGTATTTCCCCTACAGACCCCCAGTACTTTATTTCCCCTACAGACCCCCAGTACGGTATTACCCCTACAGACCCCCAGTACTTTATTTCCCCTACAGACCCCCAGTACTTTATTTCCCCTACAGACCCCCAGTACGGTATTACCCCTACAGACCCCCAGTACGGTATTACCCCTACAGACCCCCAGTACGGTATTACCCCTACAGACCCCCAGTACGGTATTACCCCTACAGACCCCCAGTACGGTATTACCCCTACAGACCCCCAGTACTTTATTTCCCCTACAGACCCCCAGTACGGTATTACCCCTACAGACCCCCAGTACGGTATTACCCCTACAGACCCCCAGTACTTTATTTCCCCTACAGACCCCCAGTACGGTATTTCTCCTACAGGCCCCCGGTACTTTATTACCCCTACAGACCCCCAGTACGGTATTACCCCTACAGACCCCCAGTACGGTATTATACCTACAGACCCCCAGTACGGTATTACCCCTACAGACCCCCAGTACGGTATTACCCCTACAGACCCCCAGTACGGTATTACCCCTACAGACCCCCAGTACTTTATTTCCCCTACAGACCCCCAGTACTTTATTTCCCCTACAGACCCCCAGTACGGTATTTCTCCTACAGGCCCCCGGTACTTTATTACCCCTACAGACCCCCAGTACGGTATTACCCCTACAGACCCCCGGTACTTTATTACCCCTACAGACTCCCGGTACTTTATTTCCCCTACAGACCCCCAGTACGGTATTATACCTACAGACCCCCAGTACTTTATTTCCCCTACGGACCCCCAGTACGGTATTTCTCCTACAGACCCCCAGTACGGTATTATACCTACAGACCCCCAGTACGGTATTATACCTACAGACCCCCAGTACTTTATTTCCCCTACGGACCCCCATGGGGGCCGAGGAAACCTTTGTTCGACCTGAAATTACTCATTTAACCATCGAAAACGGTATGGAACACATTAATTAACTGAAACATAGTGTGCCTTTAAATCACAATCACATGTGTGTGTGTGTGTGTGTGTGTGCGTGTGTGTGCGTGTGTGCGTCACCTGTCCCGCAGGCTACTGGCCCCCAGGTAAGGGAACTGACTGTCCTTCAGTCGACCTTTGATCAGCTGATCCAGAGTGTCGTGAATCAGAGGCTGATGCTGCGTGTACACGTTCTCAACCCCCTGAATACACACGTCACGTGACATCAGAGACATTCAAGAACAATACAAGAGAAATAAATCTAAAATAAAAAGGACATTAGTCAAACTATTTCACATATGTTGCATAACATAAAATCTATAAAAAGGGAATGATTGTGTGTGAACCTTGAGGCCTTTGAAGAACTGCTTGGTCTTGGCGACGGCGTCTGTCGGAGTGACGAGGTCACTTCCTCTGACTCTCTTCCCTCCGTACTCCACCATGGATTTCACCATCTGAGGGAGGACACGTGTTATTTAGAAGCAGGTCGTTGGTCCAATCAGAGCCCTGCTGCTGTGTCACGCGGTTACCCTTTGGTGGCGCTCGGACACGCCCCTCCGGCTCAGCTCCTCCATCAGGCCCGGCAGGACGCTGCTGCTGTGGCGCTCGTAGCGCAGCGCGTAAAGCATCACCAGGCGCACGGCGTCCAGCTCAGAGAGGCGGGGGCTCTGCAGCAGGCGGCGAAGGCTCTGAGACAAAGGGGACGGGCGAGAGACGCTGAGACCATCAGACTGGAACACCATCACCCCAGTGGAGCCGTGCAGAGGACGCGTACCTGCTGGGCGTTGGAGTGGTCGTTCTGACAGGACAGCTCCTGCTCCACCTCCGACACCTCCATCAGCTGACGCTCCGACACCAGCCGGGACAATTCTCCCACCACCGTCACATGCTTGGACACGGTGCCGGACATCTTCTTGAACTGAGGGTAGTTGTCTACAAAGGCCTGAGAGGGACACACATTGCTAAGATACAGATGACAAGAACAAAGTCCACATTGCCATCAGATGTTCCTCTGACCTTCATGTCAGTGATGGACTCCAGCTTCTGTTGTTCTTTTGGTTTCTTCTTCTGGAAATCTTCCATCAGGTTTTTAATGTTGGTCCCGATTTCCCCGAAGTTCAGGTACAAGTTCTACACACGCGCAGGCACAGATACACGCACACGCATGGTGATCAGGCATTGATTGGTGATCAATA
Organism: Apeltes quadracus; assembly: GCA_021346845.1. Taxonomy (NCBI): domain Eukaryota; kingdom Metazoa; phylum Chordata; class Actinopteri; order Perciformes; family Gasterosteidae; genus Apeltes; species Apeltes quadracus. The sequence goes on from CM037926.1 coordinate 15,476,927, forward strand.
CGCGTTCTCCAGGTTCTCCAGTCAGACTTACGTTGGCATAGAACTCGTCGTTCTCTGCAGACAGAACCACCTCCTTCAGGTCTTTGCTGATCCCCGGAACCCTGGAGAGGTCGATTCTGTTGTTGTTGAGACCCAGCAGCTCGTGGACCATCGCCTGGTATGTCCACTGGGAGTACACACAGAGTACACACACAGGGTGCACTCAGAGTACACACACAGAGTACACACACAGTACACACAGAGTACACAGAGTACACCCACCTGGTTGAGCAGTGGGGTGACGGCGTCGTCGCTTCGGTCCAGGATCAGAAGCAGAGGAGGAACTTCCGTCTTCCTGAAGTCAAACAGCTCGTATTCCTTCGTTATGATTTGCTGACGGACAGAAGACGGTGAATTGGCGTGTGAGAGGACATGTGGGACAGGAAGGGGAAATGGTTGTGCACTGTACTTGTGATGTCATCATTCACACAAAGACACCAGTCACACTGCAGTCACAGCTACAGGAGACACGTCGGGGTGGTGAAGTGTCTTGGCCGAGGACACGTGGACACGCGGGTGTCCACGGCCGAGCCCCCTCGCCCAGTCACAGGCGAGGTGTGATGTGAGAGGTGTGCGAGACGAGGTGCGGCGTGAGATGGGAGTGTGTTGCCGTGGAGACCTTGACGCTCTCAGCGAGCCGTTTGGACATGTCTGAGGACAGCTGGTAGCGGATCATTGGACATTTCTTCAGAGCGAGCAGAACGGACGTCAGTCCCTGAGTGCAGCGCGCCAACATGGAGGGCTCCCAGGTCCGCCCCTGCAGGTACAGTGAGGTACAGTATACACATGATCAATAGGATGGATGGCAAACAGATATCTATATCTATATATAGATATAGATATAGATATATATATAGATATATATCTATATATAGATATAGATATAGATATATATATATATAGATATATAGATAGATAGATAGATATATATTTACTCACCCTGGCGACTCCCTGCAGGTTGAGGGAGAAGAGGTGAGGATTCACAGCAATGAAGTCTCCATAGAACTCCTGCGCACACACACACACACACACACACACACAACGTAACATTATATTGATGACATTCTACATATTGTCTGTAAACCGGCTGAAATAATATCTGTTCCTGGTTTCTTTGTATTCTCATGGTTGAAATGCACTTATTACATATCGACATGTGATCTGATGTTTATTTTGCCTGTAGAAGCGACAGACCCTGCTGGTGAGAGGCTGAACTGCAGGTACAGGTGTGCTGCCAGACTGCGCAAGCGACAGGTAGAAGGACCGGAGACTCACCTGCACTTCAGCCACCACTTCCTGCTCATCCGCCTCAGCCAGAGCCTTGATCTCACTCTTACTGATCACGTTACTGAAGTCTGAAACACAAATAATCAATATCACTACAGCCTCCATCGTTGACATATTGTCAAATATTGTGCGTTTCAAGTACGCTGAATAATTGATCATCAGCTCCTGTTGGCAGTGAGGGGTTGGTGTGTGTGTGTGTGTGTTCATGATACAGTGAGTGAGGAAGAGGAGGAGGAGGCACACAAAGCAGCGGCCACTCAGAACACAACCTGGAACCTACAGATGAAGTAGACGCTGTACTTTGGTCTCCGCAGCTCCTGGATCAGATGCTCCACATTCTCCTGCAGGGAGCAGAGAGCAGAGGCTCACTTCCTGTCATCATCATAATCATCATCATCAACATCATCAAGGTGTGGTACCTTGGTGGGCCTCAGGAAGCAGATGGCCTTCAGGTGCTTCATGTTGTCTCTGCTCTGAGAGTCGATGCGTTCAAAGAGGTAAACTTCCTTCTGGAGGATCTCTGACTGAGTGTAGACCACACTCACAATGCTGGTCTGGACACACACACACACACACACACACACACACACACACACACACACACACACACACACACACACTTCAGCTGTCAATCAATACTGTGCAGTAGACGCACACAGCGGCCCGTGTGAGCGAGTAGGAGCTTCTCTCACCGTCTCTTTGTCCATCAGCAGCACCTTCATTCCGGGCCCGCTGTTCTCGATCATCTTGGAAACGTATTGCTTCACCGCGAGCGTCACGTTCATGATGTCGATGCAGAATAAACAACAACAACAACAACAACAACGACGACGACAACAGCAGAAGCAGCTGTGTGGAGTCTGCGTCAGTCGGCTGAGGATTTTTTTCTCACTAAAATCAGCTGCTCTGCTGCGATAACAACACTGCAGTAGTGGGTTTACTTCCGGGTTGTGACGTCACTACGTTAGACGCAAAGTTCATGCGCCATGACGTGACCAGCGTCGAGCTACAGGAGTAAAAGTACCCATAGTGGGGGAATGGACTACTGCAAGTATTACAGTATTTCATTATTGTTATTGAACAGAATTTTTTATACGATGACTTAAAACGTAATATTCTGCCGAGTAAAGTAGCCTTCAGCTCATTATTTAGTTTCATAAGATGTATTAATTGTGCTAGCAATTAAGATGTATTATCTAGAGAATATAGCAGCAATAATGTAATTATTGTACATTCCCTTCCGGAATGTGGTAAAATATAAATATGAGTACCACAAAGAACACGTCCAGAGCAGATTATTTCGTTTGTTTCACTGCATGTCTTCTAACACAAGGTCATGTGGGACTCCAACTGACGAGAGTTAAGACTTTCCAACCCCTTTGGGACACTATTGTCGACTCTATTAAACACAAAAATGTATTAAACGGAGAAGAAGCATCATTTTGAAGGGATACATTCAAATGAACGTGTGTATTTGTCCCCATAGAGTTGTTGTTATGGTTATTTGCTGCAAAGTACTGCACTACATCAAATGTCATTTAGGTGATGCTTTTATCCAAAGCGACTTACAATAAGTGCATTTCAACCATAAAGATACAGATTTGATATATATACACACACAAAACTACCAATTTATTATGTTATATTCAACTTACAGCATCGTAAAAAGTTATTAGAATGATGCTCCAATAACAAGTGTATTATTCTGCATAGGGATTTCTGTACTTTAAGTATAATTACATAATTCTTTTATTGTACATACATTAAGCTAACATTTAAACAAATGACCTACTAGCTGTATGTGTACACTGTAGTAATACTGGCAGCACTTTAACCTGAATAACAGTTCTGATTAAGTGACAATAATTAGTGAACATATATTTAAATGTTTAAACACTCACTGTCATTTATAACAAACTTGCTGGCTAGCTGTTCGCTAGTTATTAGCTTGTGTAATGCCAAACTGTCAAACTATGTGTATTACCGCATAAACACGAGCGATAAACTTCCACTGATGAACACCTCTTCAACGTTTAGTTCACGATTATTGAAATTAAAATGCGAATTTAACGTACAGCTGTCACTTTGGGGCTAAGGCTGAAGCTAAATGTGAAGCTAAAGGTAAAGCTATGCCGATGCCTGGCAGCGCACCGTTAAAGCTCACTTTCCGTGTCTAGCATCAGGAGCTAGCTAGTTAGCATTAAAGTACCTGCGCGTTGCTGCGGATTACGTCATAGCTATTTTCTTGAATAGCGGGCGAGGACGAGTTTAATGTTGGTTTGTTAGCATGCTAATCACTGTTATCATCCAGAGGGTTAAAATCAGCATTAACAGTGCGCTGTACTACTCTTTAATAGGTTTATAGGAAGACGAGGTCTTATTATCAGTCGTGCCTTCGAGTAACCGATAAAATACGAAGGGTGAATTTAATTATGAGTAATTAAAAGAAACATTATGAATGTTGTTGCTGTGATTTGCAGATATCCTTGCGCCGTCGGTCTCATCGCTTGCTGCAACAAGCGGAGTGAAGCCGCGTAGGGATACGAGCAGTGAAAATAGACCCAGCGTCGTGTGCCTGGTGCCAACTAATAGCTAAGTTATCCAGCACATGAAGATCAACGATTCACCGATTAATCGGAGAAATACGCCGTTTCTGCGTGAAATTATTCCGGAATAAATATTTATTTCACACACAAAAGCTCCGGACAAGGTAAGCCGATGTCCGCTGCGTTCTTTTTAATGGATATCATAGTAAATTAAGTCACTGAGTAGCTGCTAGGCTAGACTTTAGCCAGCTAACACTGTTAGCTTAATGTTAATGGGGAGGGGGAGTGGGTTGCTAGGTACTGCAACAGGCACATTACTCCAGATAAATAAAACACTCAGTGTGTTTCTTGCATGTAAAGTGTAGAGAAGTGGACACAAATTAAATTACATGAAACTCACTGATCTGCATGTAGCATGCTGTCTAGACAGTGTTTTAATAAGCTCTTGGCTGGCTAGCTTAAGTTAGCTTCCTAACTGACTGAGCTAACACTTTCAGTGTGTTGGGGCTTCTGGTTGTGATCTCGGTCACTTAAGACATTCATGCTCCCGTGTGAATAGCTATAAAACACATTACATATAATCTACTGTGTTATTTAAATGTTGTTTTTGTAAAATGTGAAGTAGAATGTTGGCCCGCTACCATTATAGTGTAATTAACTGAGCTAACTCTGAGCTAACCGGATGTGAGTACAGGCTAATGACATTTCGATTAAATAATGTAAAAGATAATATAATTGAATTAATCGTTGTTTGGTCTTTAGCGTATTTAATGAAACAATATATAACAAAAAGGATATAAAACTAGAATGAGAATACAACAATAAAACAATAGAAAAAATATGGGGACGAATTAACAAGTAAAGTAATACTGGTTCTACTATTCAACCGACTGAAGTATATTGGTACTCACTATCCGTCTGTTTTACTATAGAGATGTGTTGTGGAAGATTTTTTACGTTACAGATGTAATATGCATATTATATTCAATGTGATGCATAACATAAAAACATATAAATTGATAATATGGTGGATATTGAGTGTGTTATAATGTGAAAGGTCTTAATGTATTTTAACAGTATTTATTAGTACAGCAATATACATATAATACATTGTGTTAGTTATACAAATGTTTATATAACATATAGCCCTGAGCTAACTTTGTATTCATATTTCCAGTCTACTGTGCTGATCCTCAAACGTTACATTTTTAGTTTTAGATTGTTCCTCTTTAAATAGAGATTTATGGTTAAGAGCAATGGTTGTCTGTACTGACCAAACTCCCAATGCTGCACTCCAGAGATCCAGATACTCTCTATCTCTCTCTCTCACACACCCACACACACCCACACACCCACACACACATATAGGTCACATACACACACTTCAGTTATCAATCGCTTTGCCTTTTATCTCTGGAATATAAAACACAGAATAATCGGCTCTGGATTGCTGTCGGACGGTCTAATCATTTTTTATGCTCGGACGACTGCTATTATTATGTTTGCTAATATCCAGCAACAACTAGCCTGTAAAGACAATTCCCTCTGAATAAAACCCAGACTAGTGGAACCAACTGTTCTCCCTGGACACCTAATGAATGTGATGTCAGATGTCAGAAAAACCTCCAAAGATTCCCCTAAATCAGGGATTCCCAAAATGTGGTGCGCAAGAGGAAAAATGTAATGGCGGTCAGTTTTCTTAAGTAGGATTATTCCATTGTCATATATAAAAGGATTTTTCCATACAATAAAAAAACATGCACAGTAAACATTTCCTTTGTAATTGTTATTGTCATGCGTGTTCTGGTTATTTGCGCATGTTTAAACATGAGTCTTTATATGGCGATAAAACAAAGTTGCATTTTTTTAAGTGTGAATTGGGGGTGCGCCAACCCGGTTGGGACATAGAAGGGAGTGTGCAGGAAAAAAAATTGGGAACCACTGCAACATGGCTGCAGTCACACCTCACAGGCAGGCAGGAAGTCAGACAGGTAGAGGCATCGGGTGAGGATGGAACTATAACAACAGTCTCGACAGGTGATGGAGATGCAAAGTGCAGCAGCTGACCTGCTGATGTTCAGTGATGAAGAGGAGCAGGAGGTTTGGCCTCGAGAGCCACACGAGGAGGAGGAGGAGGAGGAAGAGGCGGCATACAAAGAAGGTGAACAAACCTGCTGGATCTGCTGTTCTCAGATCAGTCAGTGTTTATGGTTCATCTTGTGTTATATCAACCCGTGTGTTTGCTGAAGTCTTGTATCTTTCTTGGACACACAGACACACATACACACGTATATAACACATTTCTCCGAATCAGAAAACTCTTTATTTATTTTTGGACACAAACAAATTGATAAACATATGACTTTGCAGTTTCTCTGTCTGTGTCCTTCAGGTCTGAACGTCCCACCGGTCACCATTATCCCTCTCCCAGTCCAGCCAGTCGGCTGCCCCCCCCTGCTCAACCACATGCTGGAGGTAACGGGTGGAAGCTCAGTGTTTTTAACACGTCCTGTTGGAGCGGATTTTCATTTCATTCATTTTTTTACATCATGGTTTCTGATCGCTGTGTGTGTGTGTGTGTGTGTGTGTTCAGCCTCCGGGTGCTCCTCTGGGCTTCAAAGTCAACGGTCTGCTTGTCCGCTTGATGCCTGGAGGTCAGTACGGTTCAGTTCACTCAATCTCACAAGGAATTGAGCTTCTCATTAAAAAATAAAAGGGCAAAACTCATTTGGTCCTTTTTAACCACGAAAACAAGGCGAAACTCAAACATGACAGAGAGCACGTGACCTCAGAGAACAGATTACTCAAAATAAACGTTGTGTTCAATAGATCAAAGGGAAGCTACAGTTATTTTGAAAATTGAATCATAAAGTTTTTAATCTGTAAAACTGACTCGAGTTCCAACAGCAGTTTTTCATCTTATTCTTCAAACTCATTGTACTTAGCAGCTGCTAGGTCAGGCCTGAAACAGGCTAGCTGTCTATGCTAAGCTAACGCAGTGCGACGCTGACATTGGTTTTCCTGTGTTTTTCCTGCAGGTGGCGCTGCAGAGCTAAAGCTCAGAGCTCATCCAGGAGGTTCAGCCAGCGGCTTCACTTCGGTCCAGATCCACAACGCTGCACTCGGAGCCGCCTGCAGCGAGGCCGACCCCACCCCCATCATTACAGGTAAACACGGCCACCTGCTGGACAAGCAGGAGACTGCAGGCAAATGCGGCACAGGCCTCAGACCTCGTCTGGTCCCTCTATGCTCTCAGGTGTGCTCTCAGGTGAAGCGGCTCACAAGGCTTTGACCGTCGGCAGTGAGGACCCCTTGTGGACCCGCAACACACAGTCACCAAGCCCACAGACCACCAGGCTGCCGCCCCCCCCCAGCAGCAGCAGCAGCAGACCGGTGGCTTCTCCTCACAAGCTGCAGCTCAGAGGTCAGTTGCAACAAAATAGGAATATTAACCCTCGTTTATTCATATAGCTCCCAAAACTACTGGGTGGTGTCGGGGTTAGAGTGGCCTTTCTGTGGGGGGGTGCATGTTCTCCCGCTGTCTGTGTATGTAGGCCTGTCACCAGATCACATTTTTGTTGTGCGGTTATTGCACCAACATTATTTGTGATAAACGATATAATTTTCAGACCATTTTATGCCACTGATAATGACAATATAATAGCATAGTAATACAAGTACGCTCTTTCAAAGAACAAATAACTTTTTAATTGTCAGATTAGATTAGTTCTGCTTCAACATGAATGTAGACAAATAGGACGTAAGCAGTCAATGTCATCTGTCTCCTTCAGGACCTGTCTCTCCTCCTGACTGTCTCATCTGCTCATCTCAGTACAAACTCATCACGGAGCTTCGGGGATTCATGTGTGTAAGTGCTGTGGCCACGCCCCCTTCTGCTGTGACATCACACACCCTGACCACTGTGCTCTCTAACCTCGTCCGCCCTCCAGCTGTGCAGCCATGTGATCGCTAAGAGTCTGAAGAACCTGAAGAAGAAGAAAAAGAAGAAGAAGAAGGACTTTAGGAAGAGTAGAGACAGGAAGAAGACGTCCAAAACCTCCAGCAAGGTGTCCAAGACGCGACCAGGCCCCCCAGTGGTGAGTGTAAGAGTAGGTACACAGGGTCATGGTGTGAGTACACCGGTAGAAGCACACTCCTGAAGGTGTCTTCCCGTCTGTCCCGTCAGTGTAAGGTGTCCCCCCTGCTCCAGAGGACCTGCACAACGGCTGATGACTTCCTGTCGGATTGCTTCCCTGTCCCGCCCCCCCACTCCACCACCTGCAGCCCTGGGCGGGACCAGGGCGGACCAGCATCGGATCCCCCCCACGGCAAACTGGTGATCATGTTGGAGGACTTCTACTACGGACGAGACCCCGGACAGAGCAGCAAGCCGCCCTCCCTGGACCGCCGGTTCACTGGGCCGCACCGCTGCATCCACTGCCCCCAGAAGCTGCGCAACAACCTCAGGTCTGTCTGTGTGTCTGTCTGTGTGTCTGTCTGTGTGTCTGTCTGTGTGTCTGTCTGTGTGTCTGTCTGTGTGTCTGTCTGTGTGTCTGTCTGTGTGTCTGTCTGTGTGCGGATCTATTTTATGGAACTAGATTCATAACGCAGCTTTGTTTCCTTCTGCCGCGCATTGAGCCCTGAAGCCGCTGCGTGCTGCAGTCAGTTAGCTGCTAGGCTAAAGTGATTACTTAACATTACTTAATTTATAAGATAATCTATTGAGAGTAAAAACAAATAGATTAGTAGAGTAACTCATTAACAGACACATGGTTTCATTTTTACTACCAGGCTGTTAAAAGGTCCATTAAATACCCTGAAAAGGTCTATTGATCATGATAGTCTCTGTCTACAGGCTGATGTCCCACATGAAGAAACACGTGTCCTCGATGTCTCAGGACTACGGAGACGTTCTGGAATCGCAGTGTCCTCACTGCTTCCGTCACTTCCTGTCTCCATTCAAGCTGCAGTGTCACGTAGAGGCCGTCCACAGCCAGTACCAGTCTACGGGTCAGAGACACACACACACACACACACACACAAAGAACAGATCAGGAGCAACTCTATTGATTCATGACCAGTGTGTGTGTGTGTGTGTGCGTGCGTGTGTGTGCGTGTCCCTAACAGCAAAGTGTAAAATCTGTGAGCTGGAGTTTGTCAGTGCAGCTGCTTTTCTTTGGCACATGAAGAGGACGCACAAACCGGGAGAGATGCCCTACATCTGCCAGGTGTGTGGGCCCTGTGTGTACTTGTGTGTGTGTGTGTCTCTACAGGTGTGCGAGTACTCACTGTGTGTGTGTCTACAGGTGTGCGGCTTCAGGTCGTCCTTCTACTCAGACGTCTGGTCTCACTTTGAACAGATTCACTCTGACAGCAAACACCTGCTGTGTCAGTACTGTCTGAGAGTGATGAGGAGTAACACCTGCTACCAGCAGCACTTCGCCAGGCACCAGGTACTCGTGTTCTCTGCTGTTCAAATCGTTTATTCTCTACTTGCACTGCTGTATTCGTATCTCTTAATGGCCTTGCACCGGAGTATCTGTCTGACCTGATCCAGCAGTATGTACCGTCCCTAGAGCACTTAAGTCTGCGGACCATTTGCTCTTAATTGTCCCACGGGTGAGACTGAAGAGCAGAGGTGAAAGAGCATTCGCAGTAGCAGGACCGAAGCTCTGGAATAGCTTGCCCCTGTATATTAGACGGGCTCAAACAATAGCCATTTTTAAATCCAGTCTTAAAACCTTTTACTATAGCCTGGCTTTTACCAACAAGTGAGAGTTGTTTTTATTGTTTCTATTGTGTGTATTTCTATGTTGTTGTCAGTGTGTATTATTGTTTTAGGACATACGTGTACAGCACTTTGTTAAACACGTGCTGTTTTTAAAAGGTGCTTTATAAATGAACTTTGATTTGATTTGCTCATTCTAATCAACTTTACTCTAACATACATGTAACGTGATATCTTTAATCATAGCTTTTTAACGGTTCATTATTTCACACAATCAAGTATTATTTAATTAACGTGTGTGCATTTGTGTGTGTAGAAGAAGCACGTGTTCAGCTGTGATAAGTGTCGTCTCCACTTCCTGTACGTCAGAGAACGTATTGAGCACCAAGTTCACCACAGAACCCACATGAGACCTCCTCAACTCATCGGGCTCAAACCAGGAACCAAGGTGGGTCACCAAGGACGTTTAGCGCTGCGGGGTCAGTCGCTCTAACTCTCTCTGTCTCAGGTGACTGTGAGAACGTACTCTGTGGTCGGAGGACAAGAGGATGAAGAACTGCAGCGAGCAGTGGCTCCATGCAAGGTCGGTCTATAAATACAGCGCTACTTATTTAGGTAATGCTAGCACGCTACATGCCTGCATCTACCGATGAAAGCTAAAGCTATACCCACTTCACCTCTAATGATAATAGCTGATGTTAACATGCTAACCTGCCTGCTAAACTTCCAATGATAATTGCTAATGTTAGCATGCTGTGTTCCAGGTGGTCAATGTCAGGCCTCGGCCACCGAGCAATCAAGAAGCTCCTAAAAGGAGACCCGTGAGGAGTCTGGGTCCACTGCTGTCGGCCATTAGCCAGGAGAGGTAGCCCATGCAGAGACTAGCTTCAAGCTAACACACTTCCTGTTCCTCTGCTCCTTCTCTTTCACTGTGATAACGTGTTTTAAGAAGAACTTTGTCTGTAATGTGAAGGGATATTTGGATGTTTAGCTACTGACACAAACAACATCAACGTCTGTCTGTCTTTTTGTTTCTTTCGTGTTTCAGTGTCTCTCGCCCCCCTCAGCGATGCGTTGAGTGTCTGTCCTCGGTCCAGGACTTTGGGGTTCACTTCCCGTCTCTGGTCCACTGTTCGCGCTGCAGGTTCATCACCTGCTGCTCCGCGTCCTACGCCAACCACATGATCAAGTAGGTCTCGTACGGACGCTCACCCCCCCCCCTCCCCCCCCCCCCCCATAGAAACTGGGTTCCCACCCCAGAACACAACATATTTTCTTTTTTTTTTTCTTGTAACAAACCCAATCTGACTTATGCTGGCCCCTGAGTGGACAACCGGATGGCTCGGGCGACGCTGTGCATGGCTTCGTCCCACTCTGTTCAGTTTCCACCTCTTCCTTTTTTCCCCCCTGCATTAACTTGACACTTCTCGGTAGGCTCGTCGCTGTCTTCTTCCACCTTCACGCCATTTGTGAGTCCTGTTCCCTTTTCAACATCCCCGGGCTCGTTCTGCTCTGCTTCCACGGACATTTCCTCTGCCTGCTGGCTTGTGGGTGTGGCGCCCACCTCACTGTTTGGTTTCTTGTTCTTCTCGTTAAACATCCGCTCATCCCGCTCCTCGTCGTCACGATTGCTGTCCGTCCTCCTCCTGGTCGGACGGCGTCTGACTCGCTTGTTCTTGGCACCCCCATTCTCCTGAGGCCTCGGGGTCCTGCGGGCCATGGTCCTTTCAGAGGGCCCAGACTTTCCCCCAACAACACCACCCCTCTCTGTCTCTGTAATAAAAGGCTTCACGTGTTTCTTTTTAGTCTTTTTCTTCTTCTCGTTCACCTTCTCCTTTTCTTTTACGGACCCAACGTCAAAGCCGCAGTTAAAGGGGTTGTGGTAAGGGTTGATGAACACGGGGGGAGGTTGGTTTTTGATGACCCGGTACAATGGTTCTCTGCTGAATCTGTTGGGGTTGTGGGAACCCTGTTTACTGACCGGTTCCACAGGCTTGGGAGGCCGGACATCCGCTGCTGGCGGAGTGCTTTCCGATTGGATGCTTGGCTTCTGCTCCGCACCTCCCTTGGGTTCGCAGTTGACAAAGGGACAAACACATACTCCAGCAGGCGCGGCTCACAACCAAAGGGCTTATGATACATGAATCATGGCATCGCGTCCATCTGTTTACTCAGATTAAAGTATTTATTTAGTGTTCGTACATTTGGGTTAAACCAGAGTCAAAGTTACCAGTAATCTGTGAGAGCGTTTGACCTCTGACCCTTCTGTGTGTCCGTAGTAACCATGCCAGCTGCAGGAAGAAGCCTGCCTATCTCACCATCTTTCTCTCAGAGCCCAGGTATCCTCTTTGTTTTATTATCACACATCTTAATTTATATTTAAGTTTAAATCAAATACTTTTGTGTGTACTTATCTTTTTATATAGAAAGCAGGAAGAGAAACACAATCTGCAAGTTAAATAATAGATATTTAACTATGAAATGATACCATTTCATCATTATTAGTAAAGTCAAGATTAATGTTTTAGCAATAATCTGACGTACTTCCTTTATAGATTAGCTAATTATTGCAAACCATTTCATAAACTATCAATCAGGAACTTTTATAACATCGGACCGTGAGACAATGAGACAATGAGACAATGAGACAACGGACAACAAAATAACATGTCATCTACACGTTTAGGGTCACATGGGGTTGCATGAATGAAATGAAGTGCACTTTATTTGATGACATATTTCTAACCGTGTGTGTGTGTGTGTGTGTGTGTGTGTGTGTGTGTGTGTGTGTGTGTCTCAGACTGTCTCAGCTCCTCAGCTGTGTGTCGTGCACATTTACCACCTGCAAAGGAGATGTGATGGCCGATCACCTGACCCAGTTCCCAGAACATCACTGTGTCATAAGGACACGCAATGGTATCACACACTGAACATTATTACTATTGGGGACGTGACGACGTGAAGACGGAACCGTGTTTGTTGTTTCAGAGCCGAATGTCAACGGAAGTGAAACACAGAACCGAGAACCACCTGACAGGTGAACGTTATCATCAATAAATGAATGAACATTGGCTTTGTCAAAGTAAAAGCACATCATGAGTCAAATGATCAGATCGTAAGGCTTTTATTGTGAAGGGGCCGCATGCTGCGCTGTTGTTTTCTGTTTCTTTAGATGTTTTCTCCCTAATTTTGTGTTCTTTTAATCTTTGTGACTGTAATTAAGTTTTGTGCAGGAACACTTAAAGAGAAATCCTCTTAACACTTCTACCCTCGACCACGTCTGAGACGTCGTCGTCTTCTGCTGTTTCCTTCTGGTCCTTCATCACGTTCTTCCAGTGACTCCTTCTGTTTCCCCCCAGTGAGACATTGTGGGGAGGTGGAGCCTTCATCCCCATCCACCTCCTCCCCTCCGGTCAGACCTCCAGCCTGCTGTCCGTCAGACACCTCCCCTCCCCCTCCCCCCTCTCCTCCCCACCCGCCATGACCATCAAGTTCCTGGGGCCCTGCCCACAAGCTAGTCAGGTGACCTATAGAGCTTTAGATCCTTTTCTAACTCGTAGATCCTTTTTTCATTTTACAAATTGAACCCATTTTATTATATTTGCTGTGATGTCATCAGGGCTCCGTCGCCGCCCTGTCGGCCTCCCAGCTCTCTGTGGTCCTCTCCTCGCTGTGCCACGGCCTCCCTCAGGCCTCCATCAGCCGGCAGACGCCTCCTCTGGAGGTGCGCTCGTGGATCTGGCAGCATGAGCGCCGCCTGGCGGACAGGAAGTGGGTGTGGCGGTCGCAGGGCCTGGCGGAGTGGGTGTTGGTTCAGTGCGAGCAGCAGCTGAGTCTAAGCGAAGCCGTCCTGCTGCAGGCGGCGAAGAGCGCCCTGGGCGAGGACGGCCCGCTGGCAGAGTGCCTCCGCTGGGCCGTGGACTTCCTGCTGAGATACGGCCTCGGTCTGCAGCCCGCCAACCGACACCAACGAGGAAGACTGCCGAAGAGCATCAGGGACAACAGCTGCACCTTCGCACGGGCCCTTTCCTCACAGGTGAGCTCCTCTGGAGGTCAAAGCATCGCCGCCACAGCTAGTTGTTACTGGCTGCTTTCAGTGACTCATCACCTCAAGTGTTCCTCAGATTCAGCGCAGAGGGGTTCCTCTCCACGGTGTGGGCTCCATGGACGAGTTCTCAATCTTCGTCGACCTGGACCAGTTCTCCCAGCAGAACCCGTCGGCCCTGCGGTTGTCCGGCTCGCCCGCCGACCGGCCCTGCCGTTCGACGTCGTCCTCTCCGCTCTGTCCGACGGCACCTTCCTGCCCCCGCTGCTGTTCTTCACAGGGGCGGCCTCGCAGCTTCCCGACGGGTTCCCGGAAAACGTTCTGCTGGAGGCCCGACGGGACGGGTTCACAGACCAGGAACGTCTCCGCACCTGGATCGACAAGGTCTGAGACCTGCTCTTATTGTGAAAATCCCCCGCGGTGACAGTCTCCCTCCCGTTGATTGGGCGACGTTCCGTTTGCCTGGTTGCAGGTGTGGCGCCCCCGCGTGGTCTCGCGGTGTAACAGAGCGACTGTGTTGGTGGTGGACGTCCATCGTGGTCACATGACGGACGAGTTCAGGGACAGTTTGACCTCTCAGGCCACCGGCGCCGCCTTCATCCCGGCAGGCTGCTGCTGCCTCCTGCAGCCGCTCGACGTCTGTCTGACGCCGGTGCTCAGAGACTTTCTGCAGGTACCTGTCTCGCCCGTCTGGATGTGTCTCACCCGTCTGGGTCTGTCCTAACCCCGTCCGATGTGCTGCTGCGTTGATCAGGCCCGGTGGACTCAGCTGGTGTCTGACGGAGGTCTGGAGGGTCTCGGTCTGGAGCAGCTGGCTCTGACTTTGGCCTGTTGGCTCAGTGAGGTGTCCTTCACTCTGAACTCTGAGACACACGTCCTCCGCAGGTCTCCTCTCTCACACACACACACACACACACACACACACATAGACGTCCACATTTATTGATACCTGTGAAATACATACATGTACACACGCTTTATATAGTGTGTGTCTGTTTGTTTTGCACTTTGTATCTGAAGGGACGTCTTATTGACACTGGTCTGCGTTGCCGTGGCAACTCCTCAGGTCGTTTGCGTTGGTGTCTGACCTCCAGGAGGACGGAGGGGAGGCGGCGGCGATGATCGCAGCCCTGACGGAGGCGCTGGTGCAGCCGGCAGAAACCCCCGAACCTCCTCCAGCACCACAGCTGGAGCTGCTGCTGGTGCTGAAGGAGGAGGTGGAGCAGCAGCCCGAGGAGCAGATGGAGGTCGTTGAGAAGGTGGAGCAGCAGCCTTGAGAGGACTTACTGTACTAAGCGACTCTTTGTCTCTACTGGGAGTCACTTCCTGTTCTTATCAATTAGACACTTTATATTGTTTGATTTTGTCACTATCAGGAGTTTAAATAAAGTTAAAATGCATAAACCAATGAACTTTGGATGACCTTTGACCTTTTGTTTCGTCCTACTGTATTCAAAATAAAAATAAGTGGATGAAAAATATTTTCCTGTTTTGACAATTTTTTTTCAACTTTCACATCTATATTTTTGATATTCAGTGTATTCCATTTTTCCATTGTTGCAGATTTTATATTTTCACTTTCAGACTTTTGACCCTGATGTGGCGTAGGGGGCGGGGCATCAACGGGTGGGGCGTGAAAATATTAGAATATATATAAATTATATAATATATAAAGGTTTTGAATGCAGCAGATCATCTGGACCAAGTCTACGTGGCTGAATGCGTTGAGCTGCTGCCATGTGACTGGCTGATTAGAAATTTGCGTTAACGATTGATTAACGTTGGACAGGTGTACCTAATAAAGTGGCCGGTGAGTGTATGTATATACACATATGTATATACACATATATATATACACATATATATACACATATGTGTGTGTATATATATATATATATATATACACATATATATACACATATGTGTGTGTATATACACACACATATGTATATATATATATATGTGTATATATATGTGTGTATATATATATATATACACATATATATATACACATATGTGTGTGTATATATATATATATTCAATTCAATTCAATTCATTTTATTTTGTATAGCCCAAAATCGCAAATTACAAATTTGCCTCGGAGGGCTTTACAGTCTGTACACATGCAACATTCTCCGTCCCAAGACCCTCACATCGGCACAGGAACAACTCCCCAAAAATGAAAAACCCTTCCAGGGAAAAAGGGAAGAAACCTGAGGGAGAACGTCAGAGGAGGGATCCCTCTCCCGGGATGGACAGACTGCAATGGATGTCATGTGTACAGAATGACTCATACAGATGTAGAATACATTCAATTTCTATAACAGAAATTAATCAAAGAATTCCAAGTAGCCGGCCAGATGTACTGACAGGACCACTGCAGGGGCCACCACCGTCAGATAGAACCACCATCCACAGAAGACTGTGGGGAGGGAAAGCAAAGATTTTAGGAAAGGGTAATAGTGATATGAATCATATTTAAAATTATGATGATGATGATGATGATGATGATGATGATGACGATGATGATGATAGCAGCAGCAGGTGCCAGCAGGGCCACGGCCGGAGTCAGGACCAGGGTCCTGACCGGACTACGATCTGCAGAGACCTGCTCGGCGAGAAAGCACAAAGAACTCCCGGGAAGGAGCTGAATTAGTCATGTGCATTAATGCAACGTGGATTTTAGTAAAAGGGGAGAGAGAGAGAGAGAGAGAGAGAGAGAGAGAGAGAGAGAGAGAGAGAGAGAGAGAGAGAGAGAGAGAGAGAGAGAGAGAGAGAGAGAGAGAGAGAGAGAGAGAGAGAGAGAGAGAGAGAGAGAGAGAGAGAGAGAGAGAGAGAGAGAGAGAGAGAGAGAGAGAGAGAGAGAGAGAGAGAGAGAGAGAGAGAGAGAGAGAGGAGTTCGGTGTGTCCTAAAAAGTCCCCCGGCAGTTTAAGCCTATAGCAGCGTAACTAAGAGCTGGTCCAGGCAAACCTAAGCCAGCCCTAAATATAAGCGGTATCAAAGAGGAAAGTTTTAAGCTTTATCTTAAAGGAGCTGACTGAATCTGGCCCCCGGACTGAAAGTGGAAGCTGGTTCCACAAAAGAGGAGCTTGATAACTGAAGGCTCTGCCTCCCATCCTACTTTTAATAACTCTAGGAACAACAAGTAACCCAGCATCTATAGAACGCAGCTGCCTTGCAGGGCAGTACGGTGTTACAAGCTCTTTAAGATAAGAAGGTGCCTCACCAGCAAGCGCCTTGTAGGTGAGGAGAAGAACCTTAAATTCTATTCTTGATTTAACAGGGATGCCAGTGCAAAGCAGACAATACAGGCGTGATATGGTCTCTTTTATTAGTTCTTGTTAATACACGTGCTGCAGCATTCTGAATCAACTGAAGAGGCTTAAGAGATTTACAAGAACACCCTGCAAACAAAGAATTACAGTAGTCCAGTCTGGAGGAAACAAATGCATGAACTAATTTTTCTGCATCACCTTGAGACAGGAAATTCCTGATTTTCGATATATTACGTAGATGAAAAAAGGCGGTCCTTGAAGTATTCTTTATGTGAGAGTTGAAGGACATATCCTGGTCGAAGAGAACTCCAAGATTCTTGACGGTGCTGCTGGATACCAGAGAAATTCCATCCATAGAAACTGTATCACGTGACAGCTGACTTCGAAGGCGCTCTGGGCCTATCAAGATAACTTCTGTTTTTTCTGAGTTTAGCATCAGGAAGTTGCAGGTCATCCAAGTTTTGATGTCTCCAAGACATTCTTGAAGTCTAACGAGCTGTTCGGTCTCCTCTGGCTTGATCGACAGATACAATTGAGTATCGTCTGCGTAACAATGGAAGTTGATGCGGTGTTTTCTGATAACGTCGCCCAAAGGAAGCATATAAAGGGTAAATAAGATGGGTCCAAGCACAGAACCTTGTGGGACTCCGTGACCAACATTGGTGGTCTTCGAGGATTCTCCGTTTACAAGCACAAACTGGGATCGATCCGATAAATAGGATTTAAACCAGCTAAGTGCAGTTCCTTTAATACCAATCAAATGTTCTAGTCTCTGCAGCAAGATACGATGATCGATGGTGTCAAAGGCGGCACTGAGGTCCAGCAAGACAAGAAAAGAGACAAGTCCTTGGTCCGATGCAAGTAGGAGATCATTCGTAATTTTCACCAGGGCTGTTTCTGTGCTATGATGCACTCGAAATCCGGACTGAAAGTCCTCGAACAAAGCATTGCTCTGAAGAAAGTCACATAGTTGACTTGCGACGGATTTCTCAAGGATCTTCGAGAGGAAGGGAAGATTAGAGATCGGTCTGTAGTTAGCCAACACCTCCGGAGCAAGAGTAGGTTTCTTAAGAAGAGGCTTAATTACAGCTATCTTGAAGGACTGTGGTACATGACCTGTCAACAAGGACAGATTCATAATATCCAGTAAAGGCGTGCTAATTAAAGGAAAAACTTCCTTAAGCAGCTTCGTTGGAATAGGATCCAAGAGACAAGTAGAAGGTTTAGACTTCGAAATTGTAGAAGTCAGTTGATCCAGGGTGATGGAAGAGAAGCCATCCAAGTAGGCATCAGGGCCCACTGCTGCACCCAGGGTTCCTACATCCGAGGACGGGTCGGCACTAGTTGAGGGCAGGAGACCATCAATTTTCTCTTTGATAGTCAGAATCTTATCATTGAAGAAGTTCATGAAGTCGTTACTGCTGAGGTCCAGAGGAATACATGGCTCAACAGAGCTGTGACTCTCTGTCAGCCTAGCCACAGTGCTGAAGAGAAACCTGGAGTTGTTTTTGTTTTTCTCTATTAGTGATGAGTAGTAAGATCCTCTTGCACTCCGGAGAGCCTTCTTATATGTTTTAAGGCTGTCTTTCCAGACTAGCCTAGATCCTTCTGATTTGGTGGAACGCCATAGTCGTTCAAGCTTCCGTACAGTTTGCTTTAAGTTGCGGGTTTGAGGGTTATACCAAGGTGCAAACTTCCTACTTGTTGCCATTCTTTTTTTCAGAGGAGCAATAGCGTCCAGCGTCGCTCTCAGAGAGTCCGTAGCAGTATCGAGAAGATTATCGATTTGGGACGGACTGAAGTTTTCATAGGAGTCGTCCGGTATCTTGAAACAGGACACTGAACTTAGAGCAGAAGGAATCGCTTCTTTAAATGAAGCTACAGCGGTATCCGATAGGCATCGACTGTAGAAACCTTTGGCAGGAGGAGGTTCCGGTAGTAGAAATTCGAAGGTTATCAGACAATGGTCCGACAAAAGAGGATTCTGTGGAAAGATTGTTAAATGTTCTATCTCAATACCATACACAAGAACCAAGTCGAGTGTGTGGTTAAAGCAATGAGTTGGTTTATTTACCCTCTGACAAAAACCAACTGAATCTAATAATGAAAGAAATGAAGTACCAAGGCTGTCGTTATCGACATCCACGTGAATGTTGAAATCACCCACTATAATTACCTTGTCTGTTTTAAGGACCAAACTCGTTAAGAACTGTGAAAATTCAGATAAAAATTCTGAATAAGGACCTGGCGCCCTGTACACTATTACAAAGAGAACCGGCTGGAACATTTTCCAGGTTGGTTGCGAAAGACTGAGAACCAGGCTTTCAAATGAGTTATAATCTAGTTTAGGTTGAAAGTTTATTAAAAGGCAGGAGTCATAAATAGCTGCTACTCCACCCCCTCGGCCTGTGCCTCGAGGGATATGAGTATTAACATGACTCGGAGGAGTCGCTTCATTTAAGGTGAAATATTCCCCATCTGACATCCATGTTTCAGTAAGACAAAATACATCAACATGGAGATCAGATATTAGTTCATTTACTAAAACAGCTTTAGATGACAGAGATCTAATATTCAAAAGTCCCCCTTTAACTCTCCTATTTTGTTGCACTGTTGCATTAATGGTTTTAACTTTAATTAAGTTATTTAATATAACTCCTCGGTTGTTTACCTTTAATTTAACAAAAGGTGTCCGTGGGGCAGATACGGTCTCTATAAGGTTAATTATAGGGTTAATTATGGTTTGGGTGAGTGACCGCTCAGATGGAAGCGCAGAGAAGTGTGTAAGACTGCGACTCTGCTTCCTGGTCTGAACTCTGGGTCATGGATTAAGTCCACTAAGAAACTGGGTCAGATTGTTAGAAATGAGTTGAGCTCCATCCAGGGTAGGATGGATGCCGTCCCTCCTAATCAGACCAGGCTCTCCCCAAAAATATATATGTATATATACATATATATATACACATATGTGTGTATATATATGTATGTGTATATATATACACATATATATATACACATATGTGTGTATATATATATATATATATATATACACACATATGTGTATATATATGTGTGTATATATATATATATATATATATACACACATATGTGTATATATATATGTGTATATATATATATATATATATACACACATATGTGTATATATATATATATATATATATACACATATATATATATATATATATATACATATATATATATATATATATACATATATATATGTGAGAGTGAAAACTGAAACCTGAAAATATTTTTTGTCCACTTATTTTTATTTTGATTGTAGTGTATTTTTCAATGTTCAACAACTAAACTGAAACTTTAAGGTTCACATTTGTTCTTCAAATGAACGTCTGCTGGTGTAATTTCACATCACAAGGTTGAGCAGCTTTATAAAGAATTTTATTTAACAAAAATAAATCTGAGACTTAAAAACAAAGACAGAAACATGCAGAGACATCCAGATTGTGTGTGTGTGTGTGTGCGTGCGTGCGTGTGTGTTCAGTAGCAGCGGAGGAAGAAGGTGTTGCAGGCGGTTCCTCTCAGACAGTCACAGAGTCGACCAATACGAGGCCCATGTTTCATAGCACAGCGCTCACCAACGTCGCACTGAGACAGACACACACAGATATTTGATGAACATAGTACCGAATATGGTACTTTACGTAGTGATTCATGTAGTAATACACACAGTAGAAGGACGTCACGTCAGCAGCAGGAAACACACAATAAATAATGAATGAACAACAATATCAGTGATTGATTGACAGCTGTCAGTCATGTTCTCACCCGCGGGATCACGCTGGCTCTCTTCTCCACGGAGAACCGAGAGTCTCCTTCATGCAGGAGAACCTGCAGGGCTTCAACCTGACCCACACACACACACACACGCGGAGACGCACACAGAGAAACGGACACACAAAGACACACACACACCGAGACGAACACACACAGACACAAACAGACGCACACAAAGACGCACGCAGACACAGACTTTAATTATTAACATTATTAATTATTACTTTTATTACTTGATCATCTGAAAGCATTCCACGTTTGGGTTTTGATGATACATGATGTAGATTATTTTATATATATGTTAATAATAACGATGAAACTACTCACCAGCTCTGCGGTCGTGGGTCCGAGCGCCGCGTCGGCCGACCTTTGACCCTGGCACAGCGAGGTCAGCAGGGAGAGGCAGACGGACAGGTAGACGGCGGTGCGCACGCGCTCCATCGCCAGAGGTACGAGACGTCCTGAAGGATGAAAGTACAGGAAGTGACGTCATCTGTCAAGGTTTTAAAGAGGAGAAGAAGAAGTGACTCACGGTTAAAAGCTTCAGAGACTTCTTCTTCTGTGGTGTCTGCTGGTGGCTGGGATCGAACTGTGTCGTGCTTCCTCCTCCTCCTCTATTTATACAGTCTCCTCCTCTCCCTCCCCTCTTCCCTCTCCTACGCCTCCTCCACCTCCTCCTGTGATGGATGACGCTAGTGATTATTAAACACATGGAGGCTCCCTGCTGACCAGGGGTTGAAGGTCAAAGGTCAGATGTCCGTGACCCCTCTGAGATGAAACATTATTGATTCTTTATTAGCCTGATGAGCAGAATGAACAAGACGATCAATTCATACGATGATTCAAATAATGGAAAGTAGCAAGCCATCAGATGGAACCCCCATCAGGTACAACCACCATCAGATGGAACCTCCATCACGTAGAACCACCATCAGGTAGAACCACCATCAGATGGAACCACCATCAGATGGAACCCCCATCAGGTAGGACCTCCATCAGATTCATCCTCAGAAGACTGTTGGGAGGGTGAAGCTGGTTTATGATGACAGTAATATGATTCATTCATTCATACATACGTCTTGTAACTTCTTAGTGATGATAAAAAGTGTAAGAATAACTAACTGCTTTGTTTGGTCAGGATGCTTAATGTGTGAATCAGCAGGAATTCACCACCAATCATCATTATTATTGATGTCATTGATAGTTCTGTTGGAAGTGATTCTGCTCCGTGTGTGAGGAAATGAAGGCGGCTCCACGACACAAATAGACGTCTGTCAACACGCGCGGCGAGCGGCCGACACGTCTGATCACGATCACATCCGGCACACGGCAGCAACACGGACTCACGCTCAGAGAGACGCACACATAGCAACTCCCAGACGGTGTGTTATTCTACATCACAGCTCCAAGCGATGACTGCACACGTCTGTAAATAAGACAACACACGACAACTTTTCAGACATTTTATTGCAAAACACCAACAACTGTACAAAAATGACTTTTTACATTACTGTGGAAGCTGCTTAGTGTTTTCCAAACCAAACAGGTTCAAATGAAACAGAATATCTGTGTTATTGTAAAACCTATTTCTCATGAAACCATTGTGTGCGTTTGTTGAAACAGAAACACTTATTTTCAGGCTAATTATTCATCTTCTATCCTTTCAGAACTAAATGCTGCTCTTTGATACAGAGATAAATATAAAAAACACAAACATTGAATGCGACTAACTGTAAGATTCAAACATGATACGTGATTTTCAGAAGGAACAAATACTTTGTATTTTCAATATGATTTAGTTTTAAATGTATTTGAGGAATGAATTCTACATTTCTGCTTCATTGGTCTGATTCAGTTCAACCTTTATGTGCATGAACATGTCAAAGCTCTGTGATTGGCTGCGGTCCGCCAGGGGACGCGCTGTCCCTCCCCCCAGAGGTCGGAGGTCAGACCCTCGCGCCCCCGGCTCAGGTTTCTGGAGGAGAGAACGGATCAGAGGTCAGCTACAAAGATACAAAGATACAAAGATACAAATAGTTTTTTTCAAAAAATAAGGGTTTAAAAAAATCACATTTTCATAAGTCTGGTAACAATAACACTGATAATTAGTCACTCAAATCACACAATATTGTAAAATAACTTTGTTTTTCTATAGTTTCTCAATGAAGGAATGAAAATCGAAAGCTGTAATAAAATTCAACATTTTAACAGATTGTAAATACTTATAACGCCAAAAACAACACACGTAATATATAACACGTAATAACAATTCATGCGATCTTTTGTTCAGATATTTTGCACCTTGATTTTTGAGGTGTGTGTATATATAAATAAATAAATACACACACACACACACACAGAAATCCTGTTTTGTGTTCCATTGATCTCATTTGAGGTGAATTAGGTTGAATCACAGAACTGAGGCTTCATAACATTTAAACAGAACAACAACCTTTGTTATCTGACATGTGACTGAAAATGTCAGCAGCTGATTGGTTCTGACTCGCTGCGAGCGTCTCAACCTTCAACGTGTCGTTTATCTCCAATCATTTCATGACATTAAGTTTATCGGCAAAAACACACACACGTCTGTGCGCGTCCTTCTCCTAGTGTGTCTCACCTGTGTGTGTGTCCTTCTCCTAGTGTGTCTCACCTGTGTGCGTGTCCTTCTCATAGTGCGTGTCTCACCTGTGTGCGTGTCCTTCTCATAGTGTGTCTCACCTGTGTGCGTGTCCTTCTCATAGTGCGTGTTGTAGGCTCATCAGTGTAACCAGACTCCAGCAAAGCGTCCTGATTTCCTATTGACAGTGAAGGCATCGGAGGTACTGATGTGTTTTCACTTAAGTTACGACACAAAAACAGACAAAAAGCATGAAAGTTGTGAAAGTTGTGACGACCAAACGAGTCCCTGGAGGTTTCTCCTGCGTTTCTACTTCTGCTTGTAGGAGCATCTTCTAATCCTCTTCAGCTTTGACCATCTGAGGTCATTAGTTCAGCTGCTACATACATCATGTGTCTTTTCACTTGGCTGAGACGTTGAGTTGATGTATAAGTTTGGCTTAAACAAGTCTCACTTTAACTTGGTTAGACTGAATTTATGTGAATTTACTTTGGGTTAAATCTAGCGTAAGTGTGAGGACCCTCCTCCCCCCGTGTCTCAGGTGTCGCAGTCTCAGACTGCGGTTTGACTTCATCTCAAGCGGTTAAAACCGATGTTCTTACCAGAGGAACAGGAAGTGATGCGGCGTTCAGAACAACGACTCCGCCCCACTGCGTGGTTCCTCGGGTGGTTGTCATGGTAACAGTCGCGTCCTGTTCCTCCTCTTCGTCTCTGAACCGCTCGCTAAACTGATCCAAGTCCTCGCTGCTGGCGTTACCTGAACGCACCACAGTAACAAACCTTAGAGGAAGTGAGGAAGTGAGCGAGACCTGCAAGCCGCACGGACTCGTTTCACGGACTCGTTTCACGGGAATCGTTTCCCGGGACCCGTTTCCCGGGACTCGTTTCACGGGACCCGTTTCCCGGGACCCGTTTCCCGGGACTCGTTTCACGGGAATCGTTTCACGGGACTCGTTTCACGGACTCGTTTCACGGGACCCGTTTCCCGGGACCCGTTTCCCGGGACTCGTTTCACGGGAATCGTTTCACAGGACTCGTTTCACGGACTCGTTTCACGGACTCGTTTCCCGGGACTCGTTTCACAGACTCGTTTAACGGGACTCACTGTAGAAGCTGTACTCGAACGTGACGTTGTAGTCGCCGTAGTCGCCGTAGTCGGGAGGCGGCGTTGCCTCATAGTACTGAGACTGGACCGCTGAAACACAAGAGACTCAGACACTTACGTCTCATGCAGCGTGAAACAAGACACAGACAGACAGAGAGACAGAGAGATTAGCTGCTGGGTGGACAGACTGATGCTGCTCCTCCTGTTGCTGTGTTCACTGCCCCCTTCATGCTCCTCGTCTTCCTCTTCAGGTGGGGCAGGTGTTACACACACACAAACACGCACATGCGCACACACAACCACATGCACACAAACACGCGCACACACGTCTGTTATAATCTGTCACATCTGATCCGTGTCACATTGACCTGCTAACACGGGCGCTACATGTTAGCATTAAGCTCTTAAACATGGAATTACAAACACACACAGAAACACACTCATATACACACGCACACACAGGGGTTGATGGGAACTGAGGGGGTGTCTGTTAACTGTTGACAGGAAGTGACATCACTAACATTCTGTCCATCAGTTTCATCCCAACGAGGCAGCGGGAGGAAATTAAAACCAGGTGATCCAATTATTACACACAGAAACACACAAGGGAAGGAAAGAAAGATGGAGGAAAGGAAAGAAAGGAAAGGAAAGGAAGGGTAGGACAACAGAATAAGGGACCAAAATAAAGAATAAAAGATAAGGAAAGAAGGGGAGGAGGAAGAAGGAAACGGAGCAGAGGACAGAGGAGGGGAGGGAAAGGAGAGAAGGGGAGGAGGAAGAAGGAAAGGGAGCAAAGGACAGAGGAGGGGAGGGAAAGGAGAGAAGGGGAGGAGGAAGAAGGAAACGGAGCAGAGGACAGAGGAGGGGAGGGAAAGGAGAGAAGGGGAGGAGGAAGAAGCGTCTGTTGGAAGTCACATAATTCCCAGACAAACTTTACAGAAACCAGCTGTGATTATATTCTGTGAAGAACCGTTGACTCCTTTAGTTTGAACTTTATTTATTTTACTCCTCTTCTTCTCCTCCTCCTTTCTATTGCTCTCTTTCTCCACTTTAATTTCTCTTCTTCTTTTTTTACTGTTCTTTCTTTTTCATTTAACTTGCTTTCTGTCTTTTTCTTCTTCTATTGTTTTAATTGTTCTTTTTTCTTCTAATGTAAAATTCTGACTAACAAGAATCATGAAAGTTACGTGTTAAGCGAACCAGCTTTCTGCTAAGCTAACTAGCATGTGCTGCCTTTACGCTAAGCTAACCAGCGTGTGCTGCCTTTCTGCTAAGCTAACTAGCATGTGCTGCCTTTACGCTAAGCTAACTAGCGTGTGCTGCCTTTACGCTAAGCTAACTAGCGTGTGCTGCCTTTACAGTAAGCTAACTAGCGTGTGCTGCCTTTCTGCTAAGCTAACTAGCGTGTGCTGCCTTTACGCTAAGCTAACTAGCATGTGCTGCCTTTACGCTAAGCTAACTAGCGTGTGCTGCCTTTACGCTAAGCTAACTAGCGTGTGCTGCCTTTACAGTAAGCTAACTAGCGTGTGCTGCCTTTACGCTAAGCTAACTAGCATGTGCTGCCTTTCTGCTAAGCTAACTAGCATGTGCTGCCTTTACGCTAAGCTAACCAGCGTGTGCTGCCTTTCTGCTAAGCTAACTAGCATGTGCTGCCTTTACGCTAAGCTAACTAGCGTGTGCTGCCTTTACAGTAAGGTAACTAGCGTGTGCTGCCTTTACGCTAAGCTAACTAGCGTGTGCTGCCTTTACGCTAAGCTAACTAGCGTGTGCTGCCTTTACGCTAAGCTAACTAGCGTGTGCTGCCTTTACAGTGTGCTGCTAAGCACACACACAGACGCACCCAGTGTGACAGACGTACACACAGATGCACAGTGTGACAGACACAAACAATGTGACAGACGCACACACACAGTGTGACATACACTGCAAGTGTGTGTCACACTGTTTGTGTAACAGACGAACACACACAGACACAGAGTGTGACATACAGAAACAGTCACACATTGTGACAGACTCACACAGTGTGACAGACGCACACACAGACACACACAGTGTGTTAGACTCACCCGGCGGCAGCAGGAGGCTCAGTGAAGCTGCACACAGACACACACACACGATGCTCCAGCTGGACATGATGAGCAAAGAATGAATGAATGAACGTGGAGACAAAGTGGGACAAAGTGGGACGAGATCGCTGCCTGAGACGTGAATGAGCAGCAGGGAGAGACAGGGGGAGGAAGGGGGAGGGGGGGAGGGCGCAGGGGGGAGGAGTTCTGCTTCACTGCCAAGTTGGTTCCTTTTTCAGAGACAAAGAGAGAAAAAAAAGGATCTAAGCGAGGGAGAGAAGTTCCTTCATGTTGTTCTTTGTTTTCATTAAATAGCCCAATAAATACACAATAAAGGATTTTCAACGTATGAAAAATTTGAAACCGGTTTGAACAAAGTCATTGTAAAGAGTTCTGAAATGTGAAACTGACAAAGAACAGACATGCAGCTTCTACATCGTCTACACCTCCTGTTGCTGGAGGCTCCATCCCAGCTAACGAGGTCAAACGGAGACACCTCGTCCCATCCAACCAGAGGGGGGTGGGGCATTTCCTCATAGACGTCTATGGGAGCAGAGGAGTCTCCCCCTGCTGGTCACTGCACAGAATGCAGCTTTAAAACATGAAGCTTCTCCTGCTTACAGTTGAAAGTTAATTTTTAGTTCAGTTAGTAGAAAGCGACTGCATTTGTGTCATTTTGAAGTGTCTGACCAACATTCTCACCTGACCGGTTTGAGAAACTAATAATCCCGGAGAAAATCAAACATCTTTAACTGCACACTTTTAGTCTCCCCGGCTGAGGTCTTTTATTTTCACACTTCCTGTCTGTCTCCCGGCAACAATACACATTGTCTTCGTCTGGCCCTAACCCACATTCACCAACATTCAGCCCGAGCTGGACTCCCCCCAAACGGAGCATTAGCATCCCTGTGGCTAGCATTAGCATTGTGAATGAGGTCCCAGCGTGTAGGACGTGTGGTGCGAGGGGAGGAAGTCCATCGTATTGTCTTCAACGCAAAATCTTTTCCGTTCTCAGCAATAAACGTCCCCACAGACGAAGCTGCACTGGTGTCCCATCTTTCATCCTTCATCTTAACTAAAACCGTTAATCTGGAAATCACTGCTGACGCTGATGATTACAGTCCTGTTCCGTGTAATCACCTCGACCCGAAGCCCAAACTCTGATCTGGGGTCTGTTTGAATGCAGACGCTCGGCGGGGAGCGAACAAACCTCTGGACCTTTAATCTAATCTAAGCCGGCTTTGACACCAGATTACAGCCTCCCTGGATGTTCAAATCAGAGCAGCAGAAGCTAAGCTAAGATAAGCTAAGATACTTAGTGCCTCTGTTTTCCTACTACTGCTGCTTGAAGCACATTAATGTTGGTGCCAGATTAACAGTATTTATTCTATCAGTCACTAAATTGATGAATCAGTGATTTGTGGGAAGAAACACTCACTGCTTCAGGATCAAAGCTGGAGAAGCATGAGAGAAGGAAGTGAGTGACTCATGAGGATTAAGGTGCTTGTTAAGACACTGCATGGTTCAATGCAGCCATGCAATGCATCGTGGGAAACAGTGTACAGAGTGTTTTCGCAACAGAAAAAAGAAAAACAGGAGTAAATCAGATAAATTATGAAGATTATGAAGATTAAGACGATCATCAGTTTAAAATCCTGCAGATTCAGCCGCTAAACCACAGACACGCACACACATGATCTTGCTTTGTGTGCGCGTGGGAGAAACAGCCATCTGGAGGCTGACGAAGCAACTTCCTGTCCACCTCGAACAATGGAGACAACAAGAAGATAATACAGACAATAATATCTTTACTATTATTACTAACACTATCCAGAAGCTTCAGCTACGATCGTGCTGAGGAACTCATGGTCTCCGGGTGGACCTTCGACTCTCAAACTAGATTTAAACAAACTGTCCTGAAACTCTTTCCCATCATGCATCTCCCAGCTGGCCGGTGGCGTCCTTAGGGGGGTCGCTGCCCCCATCGAGGCCAAAGGAAACTCCTGCTGTTCTCAGGATTTCTATATTTTACTTGGGATGTTCAGTGTTCCTGAACACGTCTTGGGACGACGCGAGTCTGCAGGGGTCCCACGGTGTGTGTGTGTGTGTGTGTGTGTACATCAGACTCTCATGTGAACATTGTCAGAAGGGTCACTGCTGTTAGATTTACTGTCTGACATGTTTATCAGGCAGCCTGCCAAAAGTATATATACACATATACATATATATTATAAACTTAGAGGCCTGGCCCGTTGTATGCAAATATGTTTAGATATATATATATATATATAAAATATATATATATATATATGTATAGATATATATATATATATGTGCGTATATATATATATATATAAATAATGTAAATTACCACCAACCAAGAATCAAACTACATGATGCCCTCAACTCTTCAGAAATAATCTCTAGAGAACAATGGGACAACACACACCGTTAAGGATCTGCTTAGTACGAGTTATTGAGTCCTCTCACATCACCATAGCAACCGCCTCGTTATGCAGAGGCAAACCTAGGAGTGTGTATTTCCTTGCAAACTTTATTAATTGAAATAACATCTTCAAACTTGTTTAACTTTCATGTTCTCAAAGTGAAGCCAAAGCTTCACGTGTTAAAGCTGCATTCTGTGTGGTGACCAGCAGGGGGCGACTCCTCTGCTCCCATAGACATCTATGAGGAAATGACTCTACTTCTCTTTATTCCCTCAGTAAACATTGTACACATGAGTTCAGGTTAAGTGAATTCAACATGTGACCCAAAGAACACGACTTCAGCGTCGTCACGTCGCCCTGAAGCTGCTGCCACTAATGATGACCGGATGGTCAACGTTACAGAAAACCAGCCCAAAAATTCTACCGCAACGTTACTGTACGGTAAGTGAGAGTAGCTCATGTGATGTCCTGTGAGTGTGTATGTGTGTGTGTGTGTGTGTCTGAGTACAGCAGCACACACAATACAATGTTTACGTTTCCTTGCTTCAGATAATGACGAGAATTCCTGCCCAGCATCGTGGACTGAAAGTCAGGCTGGGGAGTTTAAAACAAGGGAGGGACACGGTTTAGTAAATCAGATATAAGTAATGCAAACTCACTTCTAATGCACCAATATTGGAAATATCAATCAAATGCAGCTAAATTACGTTTGATAATTGAAAACGTTTGAAGAAAGAAAGCCTCCATCAGTAGACTTTGAAAATGCTGCAGGAGGCGAAACCAGAAACAGCAGCAAGACAAACTTCCAGAAGCGACGCAAAGACTCGTCTGAGCCTGCAAACCCGTTCGATCCCTCCTGAGAGCAGAGACGGACCGAAGGAATCAAGACGGTTCCCCTCGAGTCAAATGCAAAGCTCACACCAATCAAACAAATGTGGTTTCATAAGCAAATAAGAACATCGTTATTCAAAGACCATCTGACCACTCCTCTCCATTAAAGTCCCCTACTTGGGATCGAGAGAGCTCCCCAAGACACTTGTGTTTCTTAATCTGAAGATGCCAAAAGAATCTCCTGCCACAGACGGTGCAGCTGAACGGCTTCACCCCCGAGTGGACCGCCATGTGCTGCGACATGATTCCCCTCTGGGAAAATCTTTTGCCGCACACAGAGCAGCTGAAAGGTTTCTCCCTGGTGTGGGTCCTCATGTGTATTGCAAGGTGGGAGCTGAACTGACGTTTCTGGCCGCAGACGCCGCAGGTGAACAGCTTCTTTCCCCTATGCATCCTCACGTGGGTCACCAAGAGGTAGTTGTTGGGAAACGTTACATCACACTCCGAGCAGCTCAGAGGCTCGCCGCGTCGGCCTGCTCGGCCTCGAAGGAACCGCGTGCGCTCACTCACGCACTTATGGACCCGGAGCTGCGACGCAGCCCGGAATCTTTTGTTGCAGACGCCGCAGGCAAATGGTTTCAACCCCCGAGTGCGTCGCCATGTGAGACGCTACTGCTCCTTTCTGTCGAAAGTTTTTACCACAGAGGGAGCAGCCAAACGGTTTCTCTCCTGTGTGGGTTTTCAGGTGGTAGTCCAGACCCGCTTTCTGAGTGAACCTTTTACTACACAGGGAGCAGCCGAAGGGTTTCACTCCCATGAGAGTCCTCATGTGTATGTTCAGATTCCCTCTCTGTTTAAATGTTTTGGCGCACATAGAGCAGCTAAAGGCTTTTCTTTCAGGATCTTCTTCAGGCTCAGATTTAGATGAGTTTGAAGTCTCAGTGTCTGTTGAGGTCCTGTCTGGTTCTGGTCCTCCACAGTCCTCTCCATCACTTTCTGTCTCCATCTGTTCAGTTGGTTTCTGAGGAAGCTGTGAGGAATGAGATTCCTCTTCATCACCTTCACTTTTCATAGGAGTGGAGGTGAGCTTGGTGATGTCAGCCTCCTCCAGCAATTGAAGCTGCTCCTCTTTAATGTGGAGGGGCTCTAGTTCCTCTTGGCACACACCGGGACTCCACTCCTGCTCTTCTTTAACCACCAACAGCTGCTGGACCTCTAGAGGAAACACACATTTAGGAAAGAAATGGTGGAACTAGCTTTGTATTGATTTGTTGTGTTGTGACACGCAAGACAACCAAAATTAATCACAGTTAAAAAAAATAAAAAATTAAAGATGGATGGATGGATTCAATTTGACAGAATTCTTTAACATGGATGAATTAGTTTAGGGCAATGGCAGCTTTCGTGACCGGTTTAGGCCCTTCATGCGGACCATGAACAAGTTGGGACGGGATCCTAGAGCGCAAATAAACCGAAATCAGATACCTGGTGGTTAGCAGTTTCTTTTAGGTACTGTAAGAGAATAGCTCCTCACCACAAGGTCTGTCCTTAAGAAACAAATTTGATCCAAACAATTGCCTTTGACTGACTCACAGAGATCAGGAACTGAAGATGAACATTTATTGGGTCCGTTCAGCTCAATGTCCCTTTAAGAGAGGGAGGGCACCGAGTCTAAACTTGTTACTACAGTAATAGACTCAGGCTCAACCAAGTGAGTTTTTTCTAACCAACACGGCCCTTAAAACCTTAATCCTCGGTTCTCAAGAAAGAGTTTGATAACATGTTTACAATGTTATGGTGTATCACAGTTTAACTCTCCTGCTTCCTAGTGAGTGTATAATGTGATTATACACTCACTATACATTTAGTTTAATGTGATTATAAATTCACTATACATTTACTTTAATGTGATTATAAACTCACTATACATTTAGTTTAATGTGATTATAAATTCACTATACATTTACTTTAATGTGATTATAAACTCACTATACATTTACTTTAATGTGATTATAAACTCACTATACATTTTGTTTAATGTGATTATAAACTAACTATACATTTAGATTAATGTGATTATACACTCACTATACATTTAGTTTAATGTGATTATAAATTTACTATACATTGAGTTTAATGTGATTATAAATTTACTATACATTTAGTTTAATGTGATTATGAATTCACTATACATTTAGTTTAATGTGATTATACACTGCACTACGGCAGCACAGGAACATTTAAAACGCGAGCATCCTGGAGCCACCACATCTTGTTTAAGTAACGTTGTGTCATAAATCAATGTGTCCTAAAGGTTTACACTTACATTTGGAGAACCGATTGTCTCATGCAGGATGCTTTCTAAAGCTGTTAAGTGCAATTTAGTAAATCAGTGAATTTTTATAGTAGCCTGTCTTTTCATTCGTTCTGAATAGTTAACCTCCACAAAGCATTCTTTAAACAAAAGAAAATCAACCCAATTACCAGAGATCTACTGTAGCATGAAAAGCGGATACTATGGATACTACTACAACATGATAATTAAAGCTGTGTGTTTTTCTCTTTTCGTTTCCAAACAAAGGCTCATTATCCCTCAGATGAAGGAGCGTTGAGCAGAGGCTGGATCTTTATTAATCCATTAGTGGCAGCTGTGCATACAAGATGAATGTCAGTACATTTTTACTGTATTGAATGATTTCCTCTGCCTTGAGATTATAATATTACATTTAGTTCCGGCTTAACCGATTTTAATTTAATTTAATCTTACCGTTAAATGATCTTCTCTCAGCCTGAAATACATCATGCGCTGGAGCTGAGTATTATTTTACTTATTGTAAAAGTGTCTCCGGGTTTTAGGACGGTTGCTAGGCAACGCGTGCGGCACAGAAAACGCTAAGGACGCAAACAGGAAGTCTTGCGTAGGTCAGACCGTCCTATTTGAGATGGAGCCCACGTAGACCAGAAGGCCGGATGCTTCTGAGGACGCATCCTATCGACACACACAGCGAATAATCGATCGTTGAGGTTAGAGGTTAGAGGTGTTGGCAGGAGCTAGTTGTTAGCTGCTAGCTGCTAACAGGCTGTAAGTGGACGCTGTAGCTAACGTTAGCTTAGCACGGACGACATTGTCAGTAAAGAAAGAAAACCAACCTGCTTCTCTCCGATGCTTCATGTCGGCCTTTAAAAGCACATCGATAAACGACTCACATCCGGGTATTGTTGATGTCCAACTGAGATGTCCACAAGCCGCAGTTGGACATGCTAACACAGCCGCAGATGCTAACTGAGCGCCAAGAAACCCGGAAGCACTAACACCACATCCGGTACGCTCATATAGCCTTCAAAATAAAACTGCAAAATAACATTTACAGATTTATGATCTTATGATCTTGATTTAGATCTTGTTTCGTATGTTTGGCTCGTACTGTATTTAACGTACGTGTTCGTTGTAGTATTAAGAATAAGTTCAGAGAAGCTCCTTCTCAACCAGCTACAACTTGATGGTGCCTCCTTCTCCGATCAATAGTCTATTGGTATTAAATCATCTCATCAGTCTACTTGTTTGAATGCACATGTGTTCTATAACCCAGGTGTTCAACAAGTTTAGTTGAGTTCACACAGATCTCTATACCTCATATTATATATATACCCAGATGAGACTATATGTATATTCTTTGCATGATCAAATGCATTGGAATAAGTTTGCATGGAAGATGAATAGAGGTCTTGTGTTTTCTGTGGGTGGATAGTAGATATTAAATGCACTTTAATTGTAATTGTTTTCTGGTTTGCCACAGTGAACTGACACAACAACTTGTATTTCAAATGTGGTCACGGTATGGAGGGAACGTCAGTGCACACTTGGCTGTTTATTAAGATTATTTGTTGAAACCCTGATCAATAAGAACCCTCATCCGTCTGCTCCATGTCCCATGTCAAATGTCCCTGAGCAAGACACCCAACCCCCAAATTGCTCCGCAGGCTAAAATGTGAGAGACAACGGGTTAAAAATGCAACGTAAGTGGCTTTGGATAAAAGCGTCAGCTAAATGACATAATGCCCAGTATAACTGTCGCAGCTATTATGCTAAGCTAACTTCAATAGCTTTGTAGGTTACTGCGAGACGAGTCAGACAAAAAGTATCGGTTACCAACAGCACAATAATTAAATGATTTTATAAACCGAGATGTGATGGTATATATTACAATACAACATTTCTATCGGTAAATATTGATGTGAACTTGGACTGATCAGACGTGTCCAATGAGATGAGCCGAAGTTGGACATGGTAACACAACCGCACAGCTAACTGAGCTCCAAGAAGACAGACCAGAGATCCAGAAGCACTACGACTATTTCCTGTAAGTTCTCTGGCCTGTAACATTGATGCAATGTAACTAAGTACATTTACTTGTACTTGCATTACTCAAGTTCAACTTTACACACACATGCTTAAATTGAATGTTCCCAAAAATTGTGCTACTTTTTACTTCCTGACTATAACAAAAGTTTGTTTTACTTCAAAAGACAAAATCTTACAATTATTGAGTACAGTGATCCCTCGCCACTTCGCGGTTCACTTATAGCGGATTCGCTATTTTGCGGATTTTCATAATGCATTTTTTTTTTTGGTGCATTGTGCTCTGCATTCTGATTCGCTAAAAACTCACTCCCGCTTCTTGTATCAAAACATGTTACGAATTGTGCTATCATTTGTTGGTGTACAAGGATCTTTTTGCAAAGAAGAAAAAAGAGCGACAACAGCTGCCTATCACTATGTTCTTCTCCCGAACAAACACACCTACACCGCGGGCTTCAGAAGAAGAGAACACTGCAGAGCGCAGTCAGGATGCAGCGGCCCAGTCTGAAGAGCAGTGAAACGGCCTACACGTGAGTCACTGTATTTGACTCACGTGTAGGCCGTACACTAATTGTAAAAAAAAAAAAAAAAGTTTTCTATTTCGCGGATTTCACTTATCGCGGGTCATTTTCGGAACGTAACCCCCGCGATAAACGAGGGATTACTGTAATCACTTTCAAAAGTGTGCATTTATGTAATTTTAAACACAAAACCACACATGTCATCACCTCGGAGGTGGAACATGTTGAACTAGCGACTGTTCTTTTAGGGACAGAGCGGTGGTAACGTTGGATGTGGAGATTGGAAGTAGCCTAGCAGCTAGCTTAGCCTAGCGGTGCTGTGATCCGTTTGACACGTGGAGGAACTCCTCTGCAGTTCTCAGTGGTTTGTCCCTCTCTCCTTGATGTAACTGGACGCAGCTGGTGAGCGTTTGGTTTCTGGGGTCAATTTTGTTCGAAGTAAACAAAGTTGCGTTAACATTTTTTACATAGCCACTTTGTTGTATTTTAGATAACTATTTGTACTTTAATTAAATTAGTCACATTGTATTTCACATTGGTGCATTTATATTCCATACTTTTTAGTTTTTCTCTGTTATAATCTTCAGAATGGATGAACCTGTCATCCTTCTCTCTTGGGTGGGGGTCCCCAACCGCACTGCCCCACATAAAAAAAAAAGCCTTTGTCATGAAAATTTATTTGGAAAATTGACTCGACTATCTCCTAATTACATGCAGTCGTCCCACTTGATATATTTTACGAGCATCACCAAGCCTCATAAAATTGCCCACTACTCGCTGTGCAATGCAGTTCCCCCCGGACACAGAGCGTGCCACTACAACTTTTTTTAATTTTTTATGTTTATCCGCCACACCTCCATCACCAGTCCGCAAAATATTGTCCAACGTGAAAACGGTTTGTGAGGCAAAAAACCTTAGAGACATACCGAGCCAGGAATTCTGTGTATTGTCACACAATTATGATTTTTCAACCGTTGCATCCAACTATGAAGATAATCCTCCCCACAGGTGTGAAGTAGCCATTTATGCCAGAAGTTATTGTTCCTTTCATTTGTTCAGCTGAGCTGCTGGTTGGAAGTTCTACTTCTCTTTTCTCCTCAGACGAATGAATCTGTGAGGATTGAAGCAAGTTACTTCTTTAGTAGCAACACTCTACATAGTGTCTCCCCAGCCTGATCCCTTGTGCTTAAAGTTTGAACCCCTCGGTGGTCTCCTTCCAATCATCACTGTCATCAGTCTCCGGCTCAGAGGAGTCTCCAGTCTTGTCAACAGGTTCTGGTCCTCCACATTCCTCAACATCACCTTCTATTTTCATTTCTTCAGTTGCCCTGCCGGCTGGAGGTTCCGTCTCTCCGTTCTCCTCCGTCTGATCTTGATGAAGCTGTGAGGACTGATGACCGACACACTTATGTTTCCTCAGCTGATAAAACCAGGTGAATTTTTGACAACAGACGCTGCAGCTGAACCTCTTTTCTTCTGTGTGGTTTCTCATGTGTTCATTCAAGTTGCACTTGCCCGAAAATCTTTTACAACACACTGAGCATTTGAATATCCTCTCTGCTGTGTGAATTGTCATGTGTTTCTTCAGACTTTCTTGAGAGCCAACTCGTTTCCCACACTCCGAGCAGCTGAACAGTTTCTCTCCGGTGTGGATTCTCATGTGTTTTTGCAAGTTCCCACTCTGTGAAAAGCATTTCTTGCAAACGGAGCAGCTGAACGGTTTCTCTCCTGTGTGAGATCTCAGGTGTATCTTTAGAAGCGTCTTTTTCCTAAATCTTTTCCCACACTCTGAGCAACTCAATGGTTTCTGTTCTGCACTACATCTTGAACTTGGCTGACGTTCCTTGGTCTCCTTCAAATCATCACTGTCATCAGTCTCAGCTTCAGAGGAGTCTCCTTTCTCTTCAACAGAATCTTGACCTGAGTTCCTGTCAGGTTCTCTTCCTTCACATTGCTCTCCATCAGCTTTTGCTTTTAGGTTGTCAGTTGATCTGCTGGCTGGAGGTTCTGACTCTTTGCTCTCCTCGGTTTGAGGGAGATGAAGCTTTGCGAAACGACGGCCGACACATCGATGATCTTTAAGCTGTTTACACCAAGTGAATCTCTGCTCACAAACACTGCATCTGTAGATTTTGTGGACTTCCACATGTTTGGTCAGATGTCTCCTCCACGCAAACTCTTCACCACAAATTGTGCAATTAAATCGCATCTGCATTGTGTGGATCCTCATGTGCTGTACTAAAGCCTCGCTGTCACCGCAGTCTGTGTTACATACTGAGCAGCGGAAAGGTTTCTCCCCTATATGACACATCATGTGAGAATGTAAGCTTTCCTGCGTGTCAATGATTTGACCACAAAGTGAGCAGCCAAATGGTTTCTCTCCCGCAGCGATGTTTCCGTGGGTCGGCAGAGCGAGACCATACCCAGATCTTTGAGCCTCAGAGAATATGGAAGGCTTCATGTCGGTGTTACATCCTGGATCTCTCACAAAGACCTGCTCACTTTTAAGAGGCTTTGACCCTGATGAAGGTTCATCACCATCATCTCCGTTGTCAACCGTGGGTTCAGGATCAGTTCTGTCATCAGAGCAGCGAAATGGTTTCTTGCTGCTTTTAAATCCATCATCCACAGAGACTTTTCGATTTCTCTGGTACGTAAACCCTGACTGGTGTTTCCTGGTCTCTTTCCAAAACTCAACGTCAAAACTGTCCTTAGGTTCAGTCTTCTCATCGGTATCATCTGGTTCTGGAGGACTATCTGGACCAGAGTTCCTGTCCCGTTCTGGTCCCCCACAGTCCTTTCCATCACCTTCTGTCTCCATCTGTTCAGTTTGTTTCTGATGAAGCTGTGAGGACTGAGCTTCCTCTTCATCATCTTCACTCTTCACTTGAGTGAAGATGAACCTTGTGATATCCGCCTCCTCCAGCCCTTGAAGGCGCTCTGCCTCCTGAATGGGGCAGAGTTCCTCCTGTTCCTCTTTAATGTGGAGGGGCTCAGGGTCCTCCTGTTCCTCCTTATAGTGGAGGGGCTCTGAGTCCTCCTGTTCCTCTTTAATGTGGGGGGGCTGTGGGTGCTGCTGGTCCAAACTGGAGCTCCACTCCTGCTTCTCTTCTTTGACCACCAACATCTGCTGGACGTCTGCAAGAAACAAACATTTAGGAGAGTTTATCAACATAGTTTGAGACGCTAATATAACATTTTTAGCATGATTACTAATGCCAATTTAATTCGTAACTCATTTAAATAAAAATACCGTAAGCATATATCTCAATTTTAAATCACAAACCCATAAATTAGCATGACTATCAACAGGTCCAGACAACATCCCTGGTTGTGTGTTGAAGGACTGCTCAGAGGAGCATGAGGATATCTTTAATACTTCTGAGACAAACTATTGTTCCATCATGCTTCAGGGCCAGAATCATCATACTGTACCTGTGCCTAAGAAATCCACTCCATCTTGCTATATTGATTATTGTCCGCTGGCACTGACGCCAATAAACATGAAGTTCTTTGAGTGGTTGGTCGTGTCACATGTCAAATCCATTCTCCCCCTGAACCTGTTTGCATACTACGCCAGATAGTGGACAGAGGATGCAACCTGCACTGCTCTCCACCCAGCCATCAGGGCAAAAGGTGACCTGCAGGTTGTTGTTCATAGACTTTACGGGGGCAACAGGCTGCTGGACTTCCTCAGTGAGAGGCCACAAGCAGTATGCGTCTGCAACAGCATCACACGGAGCGCTCAGTCCACTGCTCGCCACCTCGCTGATCCACGACGACCTACAGCACCAATCACAGGAGGGGGGACGTGCATAGAAAACCAGGTATAGAAGCCTTCTGACCACGTGGTGCAGAGACAACAACCTTCAGAATAACAGCAAGAACAAGGACATTGTTGTTGACCTAATAGTGATGATATAGAGAGTGGGAGGGGGGGGGGGGAGACATCAGTGAGGACCCCTCGTGGGCAGCCAATACAACGCCTGCACAGAAAGCCCAAAAGGCGCCTGTACGGAAGCTGCCCGGCCCTGCAGGGCAAAGTGACCCCCTCGCCCCCCATAGCATCTTCTGCCCTCGTTAAAGACTCCCCGTGTCTCACCGCTACTAAACACAGGACGACGTGTTGTCCTAAATATTTATTTACTACTTTATTATTATTATCTGTAGTCACTTTTATGATCCAATGGAGAGAAATGGTTGATCAACTCCTCTGGATATTTTCAACATTGCAATTGTAATATTAGTAAATGTAGTATCAGAACTGAAAAAACGCTACTAAAACCAAGAAGACCCAAATGTAACCTTGATAAAAGTACTCCGTAATACTGTGGTGTTCTACTTTAACGTTTTAATACCACATTAACTGTAAAGCGTCACTGCGGCATTAGTACTTTAACCGTGTAACGTACTGTCGTATTGGCACATTGCACTTTAACAGAGATTACCCTAAACCTAACCCACGGTCATAGTAGAAGTATGCACAGAACAGACTCAACGAAGAGACGTGCAAGGACCCGTTATTAGTACTTTAGTAGAGTAACTGTACTTCATTACTTTGCTTCAGTGTTTCCTCCAACAGGATGAACACAATAATCGATCTTTAACACGCAGTGAGGTGTTAGCTGTTAGCTGCTAACAGGCTGTAAGTGGACGCTGTAGCTAACGTTAGCTTAGCACGGAATACATTGTCAGTAAAGAAAGAAAACCAACCTGCTTCTCTCCGCTGCTCCATGTCGGCCTTTAGGGTCACATCTCCTTCTCACATCCGGGTATTGTTGTGTCCAAATGTCCAACGAGATGTCCACCAGCCGCAGTTGGACATGCTAACACAGCCGCACATGCTAACGGAGCTCCAAGAAGACCATAGACATATATGTCTATGCAAGAAGACGCAGCCGGGGACCCGGAAGCAGTAACACGTAACTGCTCTTCTTGCCTTCACAGAAATAGAGACGGGCGATACTCGAGTTGTCAAATGTGTTTCTCACTGAGCCAAATGACCCAGAAGTGGTGCAAGTAGTAGAAACACTGGACTATCTTTTAGCAAAGGAAAGGAGATAATTCCGTCCCACAAATCCCTGCGGTGGACATATTTAAATAGTGACGCATCATTGACGTAGTAAAGGGCTCGTGCGAGTAACCGTTAGCGTCGCTCGTTGATGTTGCAGCCTTGTTAATAGAGCCTGGTTGTTGGTGTCGTCTGCATGAGTCGCACAGCAAAAACACATGATGGCGTCATATTGCAGAGTGACGTCACACGCTTCTCGCCGTCTTCCTTTGACGCCGTGATGTTTCCACAGAGGAATAGTGATTCAGAATGGACTTTACGGGGTCATTTTTATGTTCTTTTCGAATCCAGGGAGAATTCTTGGGGAGTTAGCCGAGGATTTTACTTCCACTAAGGTACATCATTAAAATGCGACGTGATACGCAGGTTGGTGACGTCAGTCTCCCGCGGCTACAAAGAAGCGTCTCAGACGTCTTCATGTGTTGTTACAGTGAGTCATGCAGACGACACAAACAACCAGGTTCAAAGTCAAACTTTATTAACAACATAAATGCGTGATGCAAACAGTCACATGAGCTGCGTTTCTACGTCATGATCGTTATTTCTTGTGTACGGCTGAATGATACGTTACCATTTAAATATCGCCGCCGCAAGGAATTGTGGGACGGAATTATTTCTTCCTCTGGTAAAGGATGGTCCAGTGGTTCCTTTGCTAAAGGAGTTAAGTAAGGAAGCATTGAAGTTCCTTTCCTTCATTAGAGAACAGAACAGCTGTTATCATTCCACTCAGTGAGGAACCTTCCTAAGAAGAAAGGACTGTTCCAACAGCCAAGTACTTAACTCAGCATCTAAAATATAGATTAAATAAAGGCGACCTCCAAAACATCACAACAAGGCAGCGCTGGCGTAGCACTACAAGGAACCTGCAGATCGGTGATATTGTTCTGGATGCTGAGGACACTTTACCTTTGGACAGTCTCAGAAGTCTGTCTGTCAGAACTGTTTGACTCCACCCTCTCCCTTGAGTCTCACATCCGTCAAGTCGTTAAAACCTCCTTCTTCCACCTCCGCAACATCGCCAAAATCAGACC
Organism: Apeltes quadracus; assembly: GCA_021346845.1. NCBI lineage: Eukaryota > Metazoa > Chordata > Actinopteri > Perciformes > Gasterosteidae > Apeltes > Apeltes quadracus. The sequence continues at coordinate 15,517,716 of CM037926.1, forward strand.
CTCTCTCACACCCCCCGCTGCTGAAAGACTCACTCACGCCTTCATCTCCTCCCGACTGGACTACTGCAACTCACTCCTCCTCGGCATCAGCTCTGCCAACATCAACCGGCTCCAACTAGTCCAGAACTCAGCCGCCCGCCTCCACACCGCTCCAAATCCTGGCACCACATCACTCCGGTCCTAGAACTCCACTGGCTTCCTATCTCCCACCAGATCACCCACAAAACCCTGGTCCTCACCTACAAAGCCCTCCACCACCTGGCCCCCTCATACCTCACCAACCTGCTTTCCCCGTACCAACCCTCACGCTCCCTCAGATCCACCTCAGCCGGTCTCCTCTGTACCCCAAAGTCTAAACTCTGCAGTTTTGGGGACAGGGCATTTTCCAGAGGTGCTCCCAGGCTGTGGAACTCCCTCCACCTCTGAGTCCCTCACCGTCTTCCAGTCCCGCCTCAAGACCCATCTCTTCATCTCTGCCTACACCGACCCCACGACCTCCTCCCTCCTCATCTGTGCTGAATCCTGTTTTTTTTTTCCTTGTTTGGTTCCTGTTTTTATAATTTATCCTGCCCTGTAAAGCGGCTTTGAGTTCTTGAAAAGCGCTATATAAATATAATTTATTATTATTATTATTAGAAGTCATTCAAGGCAAAGATGGAGTAAATATGGACACCATGCAGTTAAGAAATGTGTGGTTTAGTCTATACATTTGAAGGTAATCTTAATTTGGTGGGAGTGTAAATAACACCATAGACCTTGCTGTAAAAGGAATAGGACTTTTATTTTGAAAAGGTAAATGTCTGTGAATGTGAGCTTGACAGCACGGCTACAGATCTTGCTATGGACGGATGCATGTATTGTTTCATATAAAACAAATGTTAGCTTAAAGGACCCGTTTGCAAACATTTTTGCTTCATTCAAAAAAGTTTAATGAAGGCATTTTGACCCAAAGGAAGAAAATAAACTATTTTCATCAGCAGTAAGCTTCACGTCACTTCAGCTATGGGCATCTGTAGCTTCCTGTAGCAGACGATGTGGAATCTAAGTGGATCAGGGAGGGAAGGTTATGTTGAGAGGGAGGCACCACATGAAATGGATCGGTACTCACTGCCAATTTACCTGAACAAGAGGAACTCGATGATCCCTCACAGCAGATCCACGGAGATCCTAGTGAGGACACCCGTTTCTCTCCTATAGGAACCACAGAGCAGCTCTCTACAGGTAACGCATACCTCCTTTATCTAATGGTCTCCAGTCTTTAATGTCCACCTCCAGTGCTCCTGCACAGCCACCGTCTCCTCCACAAAGTGAGTTTCAGTAGAACAGAAGTGAACCAGATCAAAGCTGCACCTCCTCTTCTACCTGAGCAGGTGAGTCCAACAGCTTTACCAGGTGAGCTTCTACAGTCCAGGAGAGCAGCCTCATGGCCTCCGCACTGGACCCCTTTGGTCCACATTGGAGCCTCCACGTCTCCATAGAGCGCCACCTGGGGGATTGAAGGAGCCCCAGAGCCGCTCTAAGTCCTCTTCACACACTGGAGGACCACTGGTCAGACTGGTCCGACCTCACCTCCAGTCTGAGAGTTGATCCTGCCTGACCTCCGGTGTCTGGTCTGGTTAAATCTGAAATTAAAATACACAAGTGCTGAGAAACATTGAGCCAGTAGATGTTTAATCTAAAGGTCCACTGGATGAGGGGCAGGTGAAGGCTCACGAAGGAAGGAGCCTCCTCAGAGAGGGACAGGCTTACCTGAGCAGGTGAGGTCCAGGACGTAGATGTGGGAATCTGATGTGAAACACTCCTGAGTAGAACCAGATGGGTCCCAGTGAGGGTTGATACAAAACAGCAGAGCCACAGAGAGTCCATCTCTTCACAGCCAACGTTGCTTCCTCCTCCACAATGGTTCATCTCGTGTTCCTCCCCCCAACCCCACAGCTTAAGAACAGAAACACGAGTCTACTGTAAAGAACGTTTTAAGTAAGGGGGAGTTTAAACACTTTAGAAAAGCACAAAGAGGAAGATACGGGATTAAGGAGACTTTTTTAAGAATGACCTTGATCAAGCTTGAACTTTGAAACAACATTCACAAAACACATCTCAACAAAAGGTCCAAGTGAGTTTGTTTCTGGAGCTTTCAACCACAACTTGGGCCTCTTCAGGGAATCTTTTGGTCGGAGATTATTTAATAATGTGATAATAAGAATCGTATATGGAATTATGAAGTAGTTCTCTTCAGTTGGGGAAACACTCTTTATTCACCTAACTTATCTTGACGACTGAAATATTTAACATACATTTTCAGAGCTTTGAAACAAAGACAATTGTATTTTGTTTCCTTTTCAAATGGAAGATGGAAATTGAGTTGAACCGAACATTTAAATTATGAAGTTAATTTTTTAACAGAGCGTTGTCGCTTTGCTCCTCAACCATACAATAAATACTCATGAATATAGAAATGAGAAAAGAAACAGCGGCTTTATATGTTGTACATTTGTTTAATTCCATGAAGACTTTCCCCTCCTGCACATCAGCTACATTTCCATTTGTTCAGTCAGTCTTTGACTGACGACAAACATGCTGATGGTGCTTGAAGCTCGTGTACCAGGGGAATCTTCTGTTACACAGACTGCAGCCGTACAGTTTGTCTCCCGTGTGGATGCTCATGTGTTGTCTTAGACTTCCTGCCTGCGTGAAACTCTTACCACACACAGAGCAACTGTAAGGTTTCTCTCCTGTGTGCGTCATCATATGTCTCTTCAGATGAGCTTTGCGCAAAAATCTCTTTTCACAGAGAGCGCAGCTGAAAGGTTTCTCTCCTGTGTGGATTCTTGTGTGTGACTGTAAGGTTTCTCTTCGTCCAAAAGATTTCTTACAAACTGAGCAGCTGAAAGGTTTCTCTCCGTTGTGAGACCTCATGTGTCTGTTCAGACATGTCTTGAGGCTGAATCTTTTATCACACTCACAGCAGCTAAATGGCTTTTCAACAGAACTACATATGGAACCACTGAAAGAAATAGTTTCATTATTTAGAGAGTTCAAACTTGACCGAGGTTCTCTGGTCTCCTTCCAATCATCACTGTTATCAGTCCCCGGTTCAGAGGAGTCCTCATCCTTATCAACAGGTTCTGGTCCTCCACACTCCTCTCCGTCACCTTCTTTCTTCATGTGTTCACTTTGCCGCTGATGAAGATGTGAGGACTGAGCTGCTGCTTCTTCTTCTTCATCTTCGCTTTTCACAGGAGTGACGGTGAAGTTGGTAATGAGCTGCTCTCCGTCCAGACTGGTGCACAGTTCCTCTGGTTCCTCTTTAATGTGGGGGGGCTCTGGGTTCTCCCGGTCCAGACTGGAGATTCTTTGGTGCTTCTCTTCTTTAACCACCAACAGCTGCTGGACGTCTGCAGGAAACAGAATGAAAGACAGGAAAAATACTGACTCACCACACAACTTGAATAAAAAGTAAGTCACTTTTTTGTGTAAGAAAGACTAGATCATCTGGAACCAGTAGCTCTCAGTCTCTTCCTCCTCTTTGGAAAACACATTTGCTCATTTTCTAGTTGTAGTTTTGTTTTCCGTCAGTTCGTCAAGTAGTCAGTCGTCGTCACGTGTTCATCCTAATGCAACGGTACGGTTCTTTAGTTCAGTTCCAATTTTATTTATGTAGCACATTTAAAAACAACCTCCGTTGACCAAAGTGCTTAACAAGCTCCAAAAACAACGAGACAATAAAACACAAAGCACAATACAAAATAACTGACAGTAGAAAAGAATAAGGTCAAGATGTCAAAGCTCAAAGCTTTAGTGTCATAACATACACGTTAGTTGGAGCCGATGGATCTCAGAACTCCTTACTGGGATTACTGGGAGAAAGGGCGTCCCCGCCTTGGCCTGACGCTACGTAAGCTGCAGTGTGAGAAAAGAACGTCACCATGCCAACCAGGCAGGAACAAACTTCTGGAAAAGGAGCATGAAAGTCCCACCGATGTTGATTAACACTTGTGCAAGCTAAAGAAATCTCAATTCAGGGCCAATCATGTTATAATAAGATGTACAAATGTGAGGAAGCATGAGATCTCTAATTATCACTGAGACAGGAAGTCATTATGAAAATGTTAAACTATTGCAACAAGGCAAAGTCAATAGAATCCATAGTCACAAGTCCACCCCCTTTGGGGATGGAGAGGAAGGGCGGATCAAGAGGCTACGTGTGGATAAATGGCATCTCTCTCGCTCTTGCCCTTACCAGTAACAACGTTTGAGCTGCAGCCTGTGACGACGCTTTCAAAGCATCGAAGCAACACGGCCGGGTGGGCGGAGGCTCTTTCCTGACAGTATCAGAGCCGAGGACAGACGATGGAGAAGTGCAACACCTGCATGTGTAAATCCACAATTCATTTGCCGTTGATTTGGCGAGTTTACGGCAGGCAGATCCCGTAGAATCCTCTTTTTCAGAAGCTGCACCTGACAAAGTGTCCGGGGAACAACGAGAAACCAGAAACCTTCTGAATCCTTTTTTTGAATAAGAACTGGCTGCTCGCGGTGGACAGGCGAAGCAAGCCTGTATCCAGGGCAGCGATGAGGGAAAGGGAAGGTTAGAAGAGCTCTGGTGCCTCATCTTCCCCTCCTGAAAGGCCCTCAGGATTCGTGTAGGAAGTAGGTGAAGGATCGCTGGCATCCCCCTGGTTCTCTCCTCCACCACTTCAGAAATCTGTTGCGTTACAACTGACGGAGGGGGGATGGTTGATCTGGCTGGAGCAGTGATGATAAAAGTTACCCGATGGCGAGCCGCATTCTACGGTATGTTGAGTAACGCATCGTGTGACAACTGGAGCCTCAAGCTGAGCGCCGCCGCCCGTGTTCGGCTGAGGGAAACCATGGAAAACTACTTGTACTCTTTGTTAGCCACCGCCTTTGTGATTAATTTGATTTTCTTTAGTTGTTATTCAACAGAAGGTTTTTACCCACCCCCCAAAAAAAGTTCAACAAAAAGGTTTTGCTTCTGAAAACCAAAGAAAAACATGGGTTAATGAACATTATAATATTACACGTTACCTTTGAGCAAACCAAATCTTTGGTCACAAGCACCGCATCTTCGCTCTCTTGCCTGATCTTCCACGCGTTCATTCACGATGCCACAAACCAAGCAGCCAAGCGGTTTCCCTCCCGTGTGAGATCTTATGTGCACCTCCAGCCTTCCACTTTCGCTGAAAGCTTTTTCACAAGAGGAGCCGCTGGCTGATCTGTTTCCAATCTGATATATCAGGGGATCCTTCTGGGTTCCTGTTTTAACAAATATTTTCCCAAGCTCGGAGCAGACAATTGTTTTTTCTCCTGCGTCACACCTGGACTCGCTGACAGAAACTTCTCCATCATCATCATCATCATCATCATCATTCAGCGAGTTTAAACCTGACTCAGGTTCTCTGATCTCCTTCCAAAAATCAATATCATGAGGAGCTGGTTCTGGACCAGAGTGCCTGACTGGTTCTGGTTCTGGTCCTCCACAGTCTTCTCCATCCCCTTCTGTGTCCATCTGTTCACTTTGTCTCTGATGAAGCTGTGAGGACTGAGCGTCCTCTTCATCTGCACTCTTCACAGGAGCCTCCTCCAGCCCTTGAAGCAGTTCTCCCTCCTTACTGGTGCAGATCTCCTCCTGTTCCTCTTTAACGTTGGGGGGCTCTTGGTCCTCCTGGTCCAGACTGGAGCTCCACTCCTGCTGCTCAGGAGCAATGAGGTCTAAAGGAAAGAATTGAAACATCATAACACTTTAGCATAGGCCTAATGCTAGCTGACGCAAGCTACCAGTAGCATGGCTTCCAATGGACTGGAAACCTTTTGGTTCAGGGTGAACAAAGAGAATGAATCAGTTTGAAGAGCTTTTCCGTAAATATGACCACTTATACAACGCGTCATTGACTATAAGGACGCAGATCGAGGCGGGGGGACAAAGTTGTGGGGACAAATACGGGACAAACCAACGATTTCCACACAAGAGACGTCACTCTCCAGGTCGTCGTTGCTCCACCTAGTGTTCTGGTGGTGAACTGCTTTACAACATGCCGCATGCGCAGAAGCGAGGCGGCAGCCTTAACCGTAATCGCTGCGATGCAGCTTTAATATTTTCAGCAATAGCTTTGCGAATTTGTGACGAATAAGGTGACAGCAAACATCTGCTGCTGTAAGAAGAACACAAACACGCACGCGTAAGAAATGACATTACATGACATGTAATGTAGGCAAACCAGTAGGTTCAGAAACCAGCATGAGCGGAACACCGGCCCTTTGCAGCATGACGGGCTACCATTAGCCACCGCTAGCTATCTCACTACCATTAGCCACCGCTAGCTAACTCACTACCATTAGCCACCGCTAGCTATCTCACTACCATTAGCCACCGCTAGCTAACTCACTACCATTAGCCACCGCTAGCTATCGACCGCCAACTCACTACCATTAGCCACCGCTAGCTATCGACCGCCAACTCACTAACATTAGCCACCGCTAGCTAACGGCAGCTAACTCACTACAATAAGCTAACGCTAGCATTTCTCCATATCTGATCTGGGGGGCAACTTGTAGCTAACAGAAGCTAACCGTAGCTAACAGCAGAGAACACTGGCACGTCCTCCTCGGGACTGACCTGCCCTGTGCAGCTTGACCTCGGGCTTCAGCACGGCATCGAGCAGCCTCCTCTGGCGACGGATCTCCCGCTCTGACCGCTCCGCTCGCTCTTCGTACTCCGCCACGGTTCCCTCGAACAGACCGACAATCTCCTCCGCAGCCGCCGCTAGCCGCTCGGTGAGCAGCGCTCTCAGTGCCGCGACTTCGGCCGCTTCGTCTCCCTTTTCCACCCGCAGCAGAACGTCTTCGGCGGCGGCGCCGAGCCGCTCGTGCACCGAGACCCGCAGCAGCCGCACGGCGCACATTTTGCTCCTTTTCGGCGGACAAAGCGAGGCAGCGGCACCGCGAACGCACGCGCGGAGTTCCGCGTCGACGACAGTTCGCTGAAGCGGCGGAAGCGAACAGTGAACGCTGCTGGACGGGAGGGCGAACAACGAGCAGCGCAAATAATGAATACACAGCACCATAAACATACGCATTTACATGCATCTAGCAAAGACTGCACATCAAACAGACTAAAGACCTGCACGTGGTAGGAATATTAGGAGTACTTGGTCACCTGGTTTGTGGAGGCGATTAGTGAGATGTCATTGTGTGGTCATGTGACAACTAAAGCCAGACTAAGAGGATCTTTGTTTCTCTCCAGTCTCTGGGTTGTTAGTGTTTATTCTCAAAGAAGAATAAGAAGACAGAACGAGTGCACCCTTTGGGTGAACACTTGATTGATTGATTGATTGATTGACTGACAGATGAAGCCGGAAGACTTGGCGTTGGTCCTGCTGCTGATTGGCTGCGTCTGTCTCCAGAGGGTTGACAGCAGTCTGCCTGACTTCACACCCGGATCACCCCGACTGCAGGTAGGACAGGTGCATGCTGAGGATCATCAGTACTAATAACTCCATGTTCATGTTAAAACACTGTGTGTGCGTGACCAGTTGTAAAATAAAACATTACAAAAACATAAAATCACTTGACGATAAGTCAATAAAAGACAACTATCCAGGAGACGTTGTGGAATCAGGACACCCTTTTAAATAAACAAGAAGGTGATTTTAAGTTGTCATCTATGAATATTTCGTATTTTGATACTCTTTATTTCTGTTCGTCAGGAAGAGTCAGATGTTGTTGCTTCTCCGAAGAAGAGGAACAGTGGACTTAGTCGACTTCCTGGACTGTGTCAACGCCTGAAGAGACGCAGGATCACAGTCCTGGTAAACAAAGGGACAGTGTGTGGGACTAAAGACATGATGTAGCAGCACACACATACTTTAAAATGACTCCAACAGTAAAACCACAAAACAGTATATCTCTGTATTGTTTTAATTTACAGTGAAATAATAAACTCTAATGCTTAGATTACTTGCCGGATAGTGTCTGACCGAGTTACACAACTGGAGTGATGCAGATTACGCACAACGTATTGTCGATGTGTAGCACATGTCCTGTGCAATGGCTGTTAAATAACAACAATTGTTGTGTGTGTCTATGTGTGCGTCAGTGTAACAGAGACAAGTTCTGTTGGCGTGGACGAAGTCGGACGAAGAATCGGTCTGGCCAGGTGTGTCTCTGTCCGCACGGTTACAACTGTTCACATTTCTTTGTTCACAGTCTGTGATACGACCACTTTCCCTCTGTAATAACCATAATGTCATTTTGTAATAAACATGATTTCATTCTGTAATAAATGTGATGTCACTCTGTAATAAACATGCTGAAACATATGAGGAATGAAAAGTTCACAGCGTTTTACCAAAAGCAAATCGCAAAAGAATATAGTGATGTTGCACATTCACATGCACATTTCATGCCGATCGGAGCGGCCCGCCGCCGCGGTGTGCTCGACTTTTGGCGTACCGTCAGTGCCCCCCCCCGTCGGCTGTACAGTTCGATGGTCAGATCGTGATGTCGTCTCCCGCTGCCCACATCCACTTCAGAAGCTCAGGAGCGCAGAGAGCCTCTGCATCTTCAGACTAGAGACACACCACTTCAGACTGTCCCTCCACTAGAGACACCAGCACACTGCAGCACTCACACTGACTCACACTGGATCTGATCTACAACCAGCTGCACGTCGGCTGATTGGATGACAGGGCACTTTCTTGTTCTTTGAGTTTGTATCTTTATGGTTAAAATGCACTTATTGTAAGTGTTGTTTCCTAAACGTTGGGGAGGGTCATACAGTCTCTGAATCATCACTCAGAGGAACATACAGGACAGAGCAGTTATTACCCCCCAGGCCGGTTACAGGTGGCATCAACAGAGACCAGCTGGCGGTTCTACACGGGGGCCCAGGGAGGCCCGTTCATCCGGAGACATGTCCCTGGCCCCCCCTGCGGAACCCCGTGCTGACCAAATAAAAAAATTGAATTTATTATGTTTGTACACGCGAGCGCCAGAAGCGGAACTAATGTGACGCAACGTTCTACCCGGGTAAATTAGAGTGGAAGCAATGGTTAGGAGTTAGAGGTTAGGAGTTAGGAGTTTCCCCCCCTCTGCTAAATTGTTTGTATCTCTGGGGGGGACAAGGATTTCTCCCCTTGATCGCGATGAATGCAACTTAACTGCTCGCCTACTTAAACTCTTGAAATGTAACGATCTTCAGTGTCAATTTCTGAACGTCATCCAACACAAACACATTGGAACATTTTACTGCCGGTGTTGCACCGAAATCTGTGACCCAAGACGGTGCAGCGCAGCCGTCTTGGGTCATTGGCTATGAATGGAGAAAAAAAACATCCCCCCTCCCTGTTTTTTTTCTTCCTGTAAGCTCAGCCTCTTGCGAACGCGGTCCACCATTACTGATGAGAGACTCGGTGATCTTGGAGTCCAGAACGGCCAAAGCTCAGACAGCACAACCGCCGTATCCTGTTGCTGTAGTGGATCTATTTTATTAAAATTCAATTGATCCAGCATTGTTGTGCCAATTTGAATACTAAAGTGTGGACTCAACTGTCCACAGTAGTGGGGCTTAAAATTCATTAATAGTTAGGAATTGGCACATTGTTGTACCCTGGAGTTTTGTTCACATTGAATTGACACCCTGTACTGTATTTTCATTTTCATCTCCCTACCTCTTTTGCACCTCCACTCACTCTTGTACAAATGAAATGTTTATATGATTTTAAAGCAAAATAAAGTTTATAATCTTTTAATATAATTAGTTGTCATTTTATGTGCCCCTCTGGTTAAACACTGCAGCGTGAGACATCTGGAGAATCCGTGATGTGATTTTCCTCCGGGACAGCAGAGGGCGACGTAACTTTTTTAAGTTACCCAGCACTAGAGAAGAACAACAACAACAAGCATAACAACCGGAAGCGGAAGTAGTTGTACTCCAAGAAGTCGTCCTCGGGTCTCGGACATAGTGCGTATCAGTCAGAACACCGGTAGATTTACTGCAGAGTTGGCGCTGCTAACGGCTTCTTCTTCTTTGTTGATTCCAAGATGGCGGCGAATCACGGTGAGTGCCTGGACACTTACCGAGCTACGCTAGCTAGCGTTAGCGTGCTAACAGTCTGCATTAGCTGGATTTTCATAATTACTCATATATATGGTTATTAAATAAATATTCAAACACTTGATTTGAACTTCACTGTTTTTTTTACAATAATATAAAACATCTGGAGGCGGTTTAATATTCGGATCATCCTGTTGATGAATATGATCGATCGATCCAGGTTCCAGCAGCCTGGAGCCGTAGAGCCGTCTCGGATCACCATGTAGACGGACCCGACTCCCGGAAGTAGACGACGCACAGCGGCTCACTGGTCTCAGGGTGGCGGGGGGGTCGACCTGGTGGGGGGGCAGGCTGATGGAGACTGAGTGCCGTATCCCTGTGGCCTGTTGTCGGCCTCGAGTCCTCGTCCTCCACGCTCTGTTCTGGGGCCTCGTCTCTCTCAGGTGAGTCTGTAGGTCAGAGGTCAGACTGCGGGTCAGAGGTCAGTTGCACCAACGTGTTGTCATGTTTCAGGGTGTTTGGAGCAGGTCTGCTGAGTGAAGAGAAAGCTCCAGGTAAGAGCCAATCAGAAAGGGTCCTCAGCAAGGCAGCAGCAAGGACTCTGACTCTGACCTTTGACCCTGTTATTCCCACTCAGCAGTGAAACAGGTGGTCGCCCCGTGCTGGCAGCTGGAGGACTTTGTAGTGACGACAGAGTGTTTGCAGTGTAACGCCTTCCAGACCGTAAGTGTTGCCTTTAAGGACCTCGCCCCTGAACGCCTCCTTTAGAGTTTAAGATGCTGGTGATGTGAACAGTATTGTTGTTGTTCAGACGTCGTGGTCGTCCTGCGGTCTGACGGGTTACGTGGAGCGAGTCAACTGCACGCGATCCAACCGAGATGAGTACAAGAGGTCTGTTCCTCTCCGCTGTGTGTTTGCTGTGGTGATCAGGTGGAAGGTTGTTCATGTCCCCCCTCTGTCGCCCCCAAGCTGCCGCTCCGCTGTGATGGAGGAGCACCTCTTCTGGAAGTTCGAGGCGGCCATGTTGGCTCTGATGGCGGCTCTGGCGGTCGTGGTCGTGGTCCGTCAGCGCTGGTTGGACCGCCTCGCCTCGGAAAAGGTCCGCCGCCAGATCGAATCCATCTAGCGCGACAGAACCAGGAGACGGGCGGTGACCAGGATCCAAAAAACTGAAGGCGTCAAACTGGACCCAAACCAGTCTGAACTGGTTCATTAAAATACCAGAATGAATCATCACATTTTTAGTTCCTTTTATAAAGAATCTGCTTCTCAGTTTACTATTGACTTTACAGTTATCCATATTTCTTATTCAATTGGTTAAATTTTATTTATGTATTTTAATTTCATAAACCAGCAGGAGACATTAACACGTCCGTCTGCATGTTCACCAAACACTGGACTAAAACAACCTGCGTGATTCCTGTAATGAATTAAAACAAACTATTTGGATGTTTGGCAGTTTGCAGACGTCATCAGACCAACGCAAGGAAACTTAGTGTTTCACATATAAACGTAGACCAAGGAGATTAGAACGTTGATTAAACAATAAAAAATACCCAAATGTGAAACCGACCTGCAGCTCATATGGAGACACGAGTCCTCTAATCCCTGATATTCTTTAGGTGATGCAATTAGAACCACTTCACATCCAGGGGAACAATACAGCTTTTCATACTTTAAATTAAATACAGAAATACATTTGTCTTAAAGACAGGTGCTAAGGCTCAACGTTTCAGACCGACTGAATACATCAGAGCATATGAAGGTGTTTTAAGACGAGCATGTAAGGTCTTTAAATAAACAGATTGGGTACTTTGGTTAAAGTATGTTTTGTGTGGTTGAGCGTTTATCGTTAATCACTAATTTAAACAAAACTTCTATAGAAGTGAAACAAGCATGAGTTTGAAACAACCATCAACTTAAACTTTATTAATAAGCTGCAGATTGAAGTTAAAAAACAGCAAAGAATACTTTTAACAATGTTCCTCCACAGCAGAAAATAGTCCCCAAAACATCTGATCAAATCCAAACCAAATCCAACCGACTCATCGGATCCGTTGCACTCGATGCCTGAGTCTTGATTGGTCGGCTCTCGACCAGCCGTCAATTGATTGGCTCGTATTCCGTCGCCCTCTTGCGGACGCACACGCAGACTCCTCCCATCAGCAGAAGCACAGTAGGCGTTCCCAAGCCAACCGCCGTCACGGCGAGCACCAGCGGGGAGAAGGAGTCGACGGGAGGAGAGCCGGCGCCGAGCAGCGCGGTCCTGCAGGAGAGGACACGGTTAGTTCTGTTAGACGGAGGTCAAGGACTCCGAGGTGGTGACGCCGCCGGGCCTCACGGACCAGCTGAAGAACTTGGTGGCGTTGTAGAACGGCTCCCCCGCCAGACCGAAGCTCAGGTTGAGGCCGAAGGTCGGCGGCGCCCCGTAGAAGCCTCGGATCAGGCCGGAGGCCGCCGCCGTCTCCTCGGGGCTCTGCGGCTGCGGGTCGGAGTGTCGGCACGGCGTGGCGTACTCCAGCGCCGGCTCGGCCCGCCGGTACGCCACCGGCTTCCACTGGAGGTAACCGAGGACATCAGAGCTGCCGTTAGCCGAGGACACCCACTGGGACACCTGAGGTCAGAAGACGCGGCAGCCGTTATACGGATGAATGGTTTTTAGTGGCATGACGACTTCCTGTCAATCGTTAATCACCTTGAATATTGACGGAGTGAACTCGTCGTCGATAGATCGATGAACCTCCACCCTGCTCAGAGGAGACGGGTCGCCCACCGTACGGAGCTCCAACAGGAAGCGGGAACGGGTCGCCCGTGGCAACACACCGTCAAGCCACACCCTCAACTGGGAGGAGTTAGCCGTGTGGAGAAGGCGGGGCCAGGAATGATCCCGGCCTCCTGACTCAAACACAGAGAGCTAGAAGAAAAGAAATACACATCATCATCATCATCTGAAACTACATTGGCAGAGGTCATGTGACGCAGCTCGACTTCTGACCTCTAGGCACAGCGTTCCGTTGGTGAAGGTTTCGGCGGCGCCGCACAGCAGAGCGCTCAGGCCCGACAGCTTGAGACGGGACCAGGTGACGTCCTGCAGCTCGTACGGCGGGAAAGGCTCAGCGGTCGGGTCGGCGGTGTCGTTCACATCGTCGTACTCCAACAGCTGAGAAAATACGTTTATCGTTTAAACGGGAACCTGAAAGATTTGCTCAGAACATTGACAAATACAACAAAGTATTTTTTATACTCGCTGGATTACATTTTAAGGTTTAAAATCTTTTCCCTTTTCACATCCAGACTTGTGGCGTAGGGGGCGGGGCCTCGTGTAATCATGAGTGACAGCTTCAACAGACGTAGACACGCAAGACTCAACTCTGTCTCTTCACCATATTGAGGATTGGATGCGAACCAGTGACAGTTCTTCTTAGCGAGTGTAAATGTCATTTTCCCACATAACGTATGGATTAGCATTAGCGTGTTCATTACGTTTAACTGATGACACCAAATTGGAAGCTGCGTGTTGAGCCTTCGATTATTGTCCGAATCTGTCCTCAGCCTTATTAAGCCGTCACTCGTGATGACACTCCCCTCTCAGTTGATGCCCCGCCCCTTATGGCCGATCTATTGTATTTTTCAAGAGTGAAACTTTAACAGGAACGAGTTCCCTTTTCAAAGTAAAGGTTTCAGTTGTGTAGTGAAACTAAATGTTTGATACATTTGGGTCGTAGAAGGTCACTAATGAGTCAAAGTGAATGTTCGTGTTGGTGGATTTAAGGGCGACTGGGTGGCGTTTCTCACCCTGTTAAAGACGAGGGCGGAGCTGAACATGACGCTGTTCTCCGGCTCCACCTTCAGGCTTCCGCTGACATTACGAGCCTCAAACTGAGTCCAGTTCACCTGATAGACATTAACACAAATGAACACAATCGGTTTGTTGTGAAGAGCATAGAAATATGAACCGTCAGAACAAAACTTTGTAATGTCAATACATTTACAGCGGTTTAAAGTAGCATAACCATGTTTTTTTTTAAATATAAACAAACAGATGTGTGTTCTGTGATGAAGAAGACGACCACAGACCTTCACAGCAGAAGAAGAAGAGTTGGTGTGGACCATCAGCAGCGTCGGCGCCCCCTGGCTGCTGAACAGGAAGTGCAGGGTGTCATTGACTCCTACGGCTCTCACGTGCAGCAGGTCGCCACCAGACGGCACCGATGGGGAACCGGGGTTCAACTCCACCGACAACTGAGGGAGGAAGAGTGAAATGACATGAAGCAGCATCATGATACCAAAGGGAATCATAGTTCAATATCTACAATATTGAAATGTATAACATCACATCTTGGTTTATAAATTAAATACACACAAGACGTGGGAACAAGAGAATATAGACGGACGGACAAACATTCAGGAACAGTGGTTCCCATACCATTTTACAGGGGGGGGGGGGCGGGAGGGGGGCAATAATTGATTGATTGATTGATTGAATGATTAGAATGTCCTTTGTCATTATGGAGGACTACTTGCCCTACTTTACAGCAGTAAGAGTACTAATAACATCATGTACTTTGTTCTAAGATTGTTAATTTAGTACACATCTTTGTATTGGAGTGTTTAAGTACATAATTGGACTGGCATTAAATTAATTGATTACTTGAGTAGATCCTTATTATTTATTAGAACTTAAATCTTGACACATTGAATTTGATTTAACTTGTTTTTATAAAATAAAAAACAATAATTTGTTGACCTTTTGGAACGTTACTTAGTTCATTGTTTGAACTGAAAAATAATTTAAAATGTTTCGTTTAATTAAAAAAAAAGTATATTCGATAGAAGGAACTCGGGATTCACTTCCTGTTGTTTGAATAGAATATTAAATATCGATACAAAAAGTTTACTGTATTTACTCACGTTTCTTCTGAAAGTTTCTCCACTGAACGAACTGTGACATAAACTGAAAAACGAAGAAAGAAAAACGAGAAAAGAAGAAACTCCGCATCTCCGTTTCTCAGCTGCGGCCGCCATCTTTGTTGTGAGCGAGCAGCGGCGCCAGTCACATGACCAAATCCTGCATATCACGCCCTTCTCGGCCTCTGATTGGTTTGCCTTATTCTTATTCTAACGCCAGCCAATTCAACCCACAAAGGAAGAGAGTACCAGCCAATCGTAGGAGGGTAAGGGCGGGACCTCATCACATGTCAGCTGACCTTCTGAAAAAGCTTTTATTACGGACCGATTAACTTAGTCTGAAAGCATTTAATTCAGAATTTTCTAACATTGCATAAACCCAGTTATATACAATAAACCATAAAATAGATGACCAAACCAGTATGTAGATACGCCAGTATGCTTTACCAGTTCAATCCTCAGGAGATACTCCTTTCCTTCCTGGCTGCAATCATTTAATATTTGTGGCTATTAAGAAATATATGTACAAGTTCTATAACATTAAAACCAATTACATCGATGAGGTTGTATTTGAAATTAAAATGATTTAGATGAATTCACCCTTTGAGTAATTAAAACTGATGTTAAATCCACGGCAGCAGTAGTGATGCTATTTATCAGCTCTGTGGATTTCATGTGAGGTGAAAGGTCAACGCCCAATCAGTGACCCATGATGTTTACACAACAGAAGAACAAACCAGTTTAACTTAATCAACTTTATTGAGTTTTATCGAGTCATCTGGTCCACAAACAGAAACAGTCAGTCCGTCAGTCGGTCAGTCGGTCGGTCGGAGTGGCTCTGACGTTGACGTGGATCTACTCGGCTCCTTGTCCTCCCATCTGACCGTCTTTGTCCTTCTTCTTGTGGCCGGAGACGATGTCATCGATGCGCAGCAACAAGATGGCCGTCTGAAAAAGCGACAGGAAGAGAGAGGCGGGGTTAAGTTGCGAGGTCACTAACAGCATCTGAGCCAGTCGTCGGCGTGGCTGCCCTCTGACCTCCATTGCAGTCTTGTATGTCTGAGCTTTGACGGCCAGCGGCTCCCAGATGCCCAGAGCCATCATGTCAGACAGACAGCCCGTCTCACCATCCACACCCCAGTTCACGCTGTTCTCCTGAGTGTGCTTGGCCTGCAGAAACAGACAGTCAATACGCGATCAACAGCAGACTGACTCGCTGCTGCATGAAGAGCAACATGGGCGAAGTCGTACCCTCAGTGACGTCAGCACTCTGATGGTGGAGGCTCCACAGTTCTGGATCAGGGTCCTGGGGATGACCTCCAGGGCCTGGGCCGCGGCGCGGTACGGCCACTGCTCGATGCCGGTCAGAGTGCGCGAGCGCTCCATCAGGCGCTTGGACACCGCCATTTCTATAGCTCCGCCCCCTGGCAACAGACTGGGCTCCAACAGAACATTGCGACACACCTGCATGGCGTCCTGAAGGTTCCTTTCCACCTCCTGAAGGCACACAGATACTTCAGCTGAAGATGGACCAGAGTCTGTGACCAACATGTTAAACACGTATGAACACAGATATGAACACGCAGCGAGAGGAGGAAGATTCTCACAGCCAGGATCTCTTTGCTGGCTCCTCTCAGCAGGATGGTGCAGGCTTTGGGATCTTTGCACTCTGTGACGAAAGTGAAGTATTCATCCCCGATCTTCTTCACCTCAAACAGCCCCGCCCCCGTACCGACGTCTTCCTCACGCAGCTCATCGGTCCGGCTCGCAATACGAGCGCCGCACGCCCTGTGTGAGAGAAACGGGGTTTACTGAGAGCCGATTGGCTGTTCCCCTTGTCAGCCAATTGGCTGCCCCGTGTTTACCTGGCGATGCGGTTGTTGTCAGTCTTTCTCACTCGGCGGATGGCGGTGATGTTTGCCTTCATCAGGTAATGCTGAGCCAAATCTGAGAAGAACCAGGACACCTATTATTGATCTCCCTGAATCATGACGACTGTGTGTGTGTGTGTGTGTGTGTGTGTGTACCTGAGACACCCTTCTCTGTGAACACCAGGTCTGGTTTCAGGCGGATGATGTCCTCACAGATGTGTTGGATGTATTCTTCCTCCATCTGCAGGATTCTGGCAAAGTCCTCCTCCTTGCTGATCTCTATGTCGGTCTGAGAACACACAACGTCACCATGACGGCGTCAGCACATGATGTCATCATGCTACAGGTGAGTGAGTGAGTGAGCGTTACCTGGCTCTCCCCTTTCTTGTACTCCAGAGAGCAGTCCAGCAGGATGATCCGGGGCTCTTTAATGAGGCGCCTCATCCTCGGGTGAGTCACATCTTTGTTCACCATCACTCCTTTCAGAACATACGAGTCCTCGATGATCCCACCGGGCACCTGAATACAGCACGGTTACAGCCGGGTGTTTGCGTGTGCCCACACTTCCGAGTGCCCAACAGGAAGTACTACCTTCTCCACTTTGGCGTACTTCTTGATGTCGATCTCCTTGCGTCCGTTGTCCTCCATCTCCACCGTTCGCACAGCGTCCAGAGCGATGGCGCACGCCATCTCAGACCAGCGGCTCAGCGCTTTGGTGTTGATGGCAGAGTGGACAATCTTCAGCATCATGGAGCGGTCTGACGTGTCAACGGGGGTGCTGAGGACAGGAGGGGGGCGGGTCAAGGCTCACGCCGGGAAACCAATGTGTACAAATACATCACATTGAAGATGCATGTACCTGATGTCCTTCAGCGTCTCCAGCATGTCCTCCAGGGCTTGTCTGTAGGCACCGATCACCACCGTGGGGTGCATCTGCTGCTCCAGGAACTGCTCGGCTACAGAGAGCATCTCCCCGGCTACACACACACACACACACAGTCATACCACCACCCTTCTCCTCCTCCTCCTCCTCCTCCTCCTCCCCCTCCTCCCCCTCCTCCTCCTCCTCCTCCTCCTCCTCCTCCCCCTCCTCCTCCTCCTCCTCCTCCTCCTCCCCCTCCTCCTCCCCCTCCTCCTCCCCCTCCTCCTCCTCTTCAACTCACCCAAGATGATGACGGACGTGGTCCCGTCTCCCACCTCTTCGTCCTGTGTGCGGCTAATCTCGATCATCGACTTGGCTGCAGGATGCTGGACCTGGATCTGTTGCCATGGACACAGGTTCACCTCACTGGTCATAACACGCTCCCCCTTTTCACTGGTAAGAACACGTTCCCCACACTGGTAAGATCTCACCTCTCTCAGGATGGCGTTGCCATCATTGGTCATCACAATTCCTCCCATAGGGTCGAGTAACATCTACACAAATAAATAATTATTCACTTTTTTCTCTAAAAACAGTGACTTTTGAAGAGCGTTCTAAGCGAGTGTGAGGTCTGACCTTCATCATGGCCCGGGGGCCGAGGCAGGTCCTGATCACATCAGCGATGGTCTGGAACACAAACAACAGCATCACCGGGGCGCAAAACCGCAACCCAACTCTTATGTTGGCAGAATAGGAACCACTTATTCTCATTCTAATGTTAGGACTTCATAATAAAACAATGTTCCCAGAAATCATCAGTGTTCCACAGGATGAGAACCTCAGTGGGAACCCACCTTTGCAGCGTTGATGTTTCCGGTCTGAACTTTACGTCCTGACTCTCTTTTCATGTTGTGGTCTGCAGAAAAAAAGAGGAACAGATTTAACAGGCTGCTGATGAAGACGGATGTATTGATCCCACATTAACAGTAAAACAGTGGGACTCGTTCCTACGATTACCATGCCTCATACTTAATCTGAGACCAGCAAAGCTATGGGGTGACAATGACAATAAATGTCGTCATCGCCTAATTTGCAAAAATGTAGTGGACATGTTAAGACCAGCGGCAATCTCATTGATTCAATAACATGCATCATCGGTTGTATCACAACACCTAATTTAAACAATCACGTCACCTGAGCACAACAACCAGCCTGATCAATAAGTGTCAGTTTGTGATCGATCCCTCAGTGGCAGCGAGGGTGTGGCGGCTGCGACCTCACTGTCTTGGACAGCATGCTAACGTTAGCATCATGGCTTTATGGTGTCTGCGGAGTGACTCCTAGTAAGCTAACGGTGCTAACGTTAACCCGTTACCTGATGTCCGTTTACCGGGAGATGTTTCAGTTAAACATCACGCGACATTAACAATCGTTCTTAAGGAGTTATGACGTCAACGTTTACTGCTACAGTGCGATATTAAAGTCTAAAGGGAGTATGAAGTTACTGAGCTATTAAGATGAAGCTAGCGTTAGTCATCTGCTAACCAGCTAACAACATATTCAATGAGTAACATGGGTTTGTTAGCACAGCCCAGCACACGCCACGATGGGAACATACGACACGCGCTAACGATGCTACCAGGGGCTAGGTGTAGCATTGATGCTAACCGTTAGCATGAATGGCACATGCTTGCGGCTTTGTGTCGCAGTCGGGCTCATCAAACTAACCGGGCCGAGTGAAGACTCCAGGTCACCGCCGTGTGGAAATAGAACATTTAAATACCACATATTGTTGTTATCATAATACTTACTGAGCACTAGAACTTGTTGGCCCATCATTTTGACAGCGGGATGGACAGTTTCAGCCTGGAAGGTTCTGGGAGGCACGAGAGGAAGGAGGGTTTAACTCGCGGGGGCGGGAAAAGATCCAAAAGCCTGTCCAATCAGATGAGAGGATTGTTAAGACTGGCAGGAGCGTCCACCAATTGAATCAATGAGCTAAAGGAGTTTAAACAAAGCCCACACTTTTATGGTGAGAACCAACAAGGGCTTTTTACTTGTTCCGTGATTGTCTTTACATTGTATATATTTAAGTATATTACAAATGTTATATGTTATATAACCGATATGTAACGCATTTAACATTTGCATGGAGGGGCAGTCCAGATGGTGCGCTTATGGATTCCTCCTCTAAAAAAGACCGAGTGCAGTAAAATCAAAAGGTGCTTTAACAACGTAGGAGTAGATGTATGCAACTAGGTTATTCTACGTTTCTCTTCGCTTGTTTTCCCCCTCGTGGACTTCTCTGCATCGTAATTTACATTAAAAGTGGAAAAAGATCTGTTCCAATGACCTTGCATTTGGTGTCGAATATTTATATCCACTGTACATATGACATTAAGACTTTAGAAGGCTCAATATGATATTAAACAATAAAGACACTATTACAGAGGGTAATTAAATATTCCCATCAGTTTATTACTTATTGTACAAAAACACACAAGAACAAAAGACAAATTAATTAAATAAAAAAACATAAGTTCAATGAATATAAAGGTGAAAAAACACATCAATAAATATGAAAAAGTAAATCAATGATGGACATTAAAAATGTAATCATTACAACTGATAGGCCATGTGAGGGGTTAGAGAGCAAACATTCACAGTTCCATGAATGTCCGCCAGAGGGAGCTGTTTATTTTTACACTTTAAAAAGTCTTCACAAATCACCTTGTTTAAAAAAATCAACATTAACTGATCAAATATTGTCAGATTTGTGAAACTCAAATGGTCACTGTTTTCTAGGACCCCTTTAAAAAAAAAAAACTTGAACCGTTAGCTAAACTTATATACTAAATATGGAATAAATAACATACAAGAGAAACACAACCAATCAGCAGACATCTGGAATCTGATTCGTGCAGCTTGTTCAGAGTTCATTCTTCAGTCCACCAACAACCTGCCGAGAACTCAACTCGCTTTTCAGAAACTTCAGGAAGTCCTTGAGCTCTCGTCCCCCCTGAGGACACAATAAATAAGTTACTTACACATCAATTGGCTGGATTCTAACTGTCAAATGTTCTTAGGAAGGTTCCTCACTGAGTGTTATGAGGTGAAGTGGCGCCACGATAACAGCTGTTCTGTTCTCTGATGAAGGAAAAGAGCTTCAATGCTTCCTTACTTAACTCCTTTAGCAAAGGAACCACTGGACCATCCTTTACCAGAGGAAGGGAGATAATTCTGTCCCACAATTCTTTGCGGCGGCGATATTTAAATAGTGACGCATCAGTGGTTTGTTCAGGAAATAAGTGCAGCTCAGTGGACGTGGAGGCTTGTCTTTTCCTAGCTCCTCATCAACTCTCCTAACCATCTTTCCTTGACCCGTGACCCTTTCCACAGAGGTCAATGAACAGGGCTCAGGAATAGACGTTAGGGGGTCATTGTCTCCTTCGTCCACACAGCAGCCAGGTAGATGGTTGGGTGCGTGTGTGCGTCTGTGTGCGTCCTCACCTCGTATCTAATTGGCTCCTTCTTCCTCCCCGCAGCAGCCAGGTAGATGGTCGGGTACCTGCAGAGACACAGACGGTGAGGATCTCATCCGCCACACTGACTCGCCCACACAGAGTCCCGCTCTCACCCCTGCACGTCGTATCCCAGAGGGACGTCGTTGTCGCCTGCGTTCATCTTGGCAACGATGATGTTCGGGTCAGAGGAGAGCTGAGGACAAGGGGTCACACGGAGTTCAGATTACCACGGCAACGGATGCTCCGTCCACTGATCACTCAGAGCTTGTGATACAAATATACAAATAACCACTGCTTAATAACTATCATGGCTGAAACATGTACTAATGTATCTTATAGTCCCTCCCATCGATCCACTTCATCTCCGCTCAGAGCTCATGGGAAATGTAGTGATGATGATGATGATGATGATGATGTACCGTCTCAGCCAGCTCTCTGTAAACCGGCTCCAGTTTCTTGCAGTGTGAACAGGACCGAGAGTAAAACTGGATCAAAACATCTTTCTCTGGATTATTGACGACGTCGTCGAAAGACTCTGCAACAACCACCTGCAACAACACGAGAGGTCAGAGGTCGCAGTCTTTCCACTAGCATCGGGCAGACCCCCCCTTTGCCCTCTAAAGCTGACAGACCTTGCTGACCATGTCAGGATAAAAGTGTTCTCACCTTGACAGCATCAGTGTTTCTCTCAGGTATCGGTTCAGACTTGATGTAACGTTTGAGTCGACCTGCAAAGTAATCCTCTAGGAACCTCTGCAGGGACAGACCGTCCCTCCTGGAGGACAAGCATCAATAACCTGTGAGAGTCACCTGACATCACCGCTCACGGTGGGTTACTCTGGCCTGCTTTGGCCCAGTTACGTACGTGAACTCCTCTCTCATGGTGTACTTGTGGCCCAGTTTGGTCCGGATGGTGATGAACGGCAGCCCCCCCCCGTCGGATGTCCCCAGGCCGAAGTCTTCCTCCAGCTCCAACTGGAAGTCCTTCTTATTGGCTACGGAGAATGTCAGGCCACGCCCCGAATACTTAGACGCCATCTTCATCACCCTGGCAACGAGACAAAGCACCAGTCCAGGTTGTGTAGATGGATGTGTGTTACTTGCATAACCACACATTCTTTGGGGGGGGGGATCTGCTTCTACTCCAACATCAGCTGGTGCAACGACGTCACAGTGATGCAGCGTGGAACCGGTTTGCTCCCTGTGAGTTCGCTCCGTTCATCCTGGTCGGTGTTTACGTGCAGGAGGCGCAGCCACAACTCCATAAGTACCAACAGTTTGTTAAATGGAGAACCGCTGGATCTCTGTGTGGACCCCCCACAGTCTACAGCGTGGTTACCTGTTCCTCCAGTAGTTGGAGCCTTGGACGTTGCGCTGGTAGTCCAGGTCGTAGTAGGCGGTCAGCAGGTCACGGACTCTCAGAGCGTCTCTGTTCTCCAGCGTCATGTGGGGACACAGACCGTGGCTGCAGACACACACACACACACACACACACACACACACACACACACACACAGGTGGAGCCCCACTTAGCCAATGGACGCTGCTGTGATTCATTACTTAGGTGATTGAGAGAGTCTTACATGTTGTCCCTTATGAAGCGTCTCACAGAGCCGATGGTGAGGACATCCTCAAAGACTTTGACACTCTCCTCAAACTTATTGGAGAGTCTGGGAGGCCTGAACAACAACACACTCCTGTGAAAC
The DNA here is from genome assembly GCA_021346845.1 of Apeltes quadracus. Classification (NCBI taxonomy): domain Eukaryota; kingdom Metazoa; phylum Chordata; class Actinopteri; order Perciformes; family Gasterosteidae; genus Apeltes; species Apeltes quadracus. Next base: position 15,540,662 of record CM037926.1, read on the forward strand.
ACACAAGTTCACACGAACAAAAGGTGACACACAATAAAGTAGGCTTCCTTGTACTTCTTTGTCACATGACACAAGCTGTCCGTTACTCACTCAGACTTCACCGCGTACTTCTCCCCCAGCTTCAGGTCAGAAGAGTGAGCGAATCGGAACTGTCCTCTGAGCAGAGCTGCAGCTCTCAGGAACTCTGGCAGCTGAGACGCGTCCGGCCCCGAAAACACACCTGAGACGGACACACAAGGTCATCCAACGTACACACTGCATCATACAACACAGGTCAGGGGACATCGAGTAACATGTGACGGACCTACAATGCTGGCATCGTAGTGGTTGATGAAGGCCTGGAGGTCTTCCTCACTCTTCAGATGAACAGAGTCTGGTCCAGTCTGCTTCTTCATGTAGTGATAGATCCCATCTGGACACATGCACATCACACACACACGTCCAGCTTCATACTCCGAGGTGGCAAACATCCAAGAGCCACTTACAAGAGGTGCATTTCAACCGCAAGGAAACAAGAAAGTGCCATTTCATCAAATAAGCCTGAGTGAGGGAGGAAGATGCAGATGTTGGGATGGAGGCTTTGACCAGGTCCTGGATGGAGACTGGACTCCATCCATCCACACTGGCACCAGTGAAGAGAGCGGAGGAAGGTTAGAGAGCAGGCGAGTCTCTCACGGCCCGTCGTGTCCTAAGAGGACAGAGAGAGTCCAGAGAGGAGAGTCTCTGATCAGTGGAGGGGAGAGCTGGTAGAACACAGGAGGCCAGAGAGGAGGGAGTCAGTTGGTCACAGAGAGCAGGAGATGAAGAAGCGGAGTCACAGTGAGTCACTGGTGGAGCAGTTCCTAGTGAAGATGGAGTCAAGGTGGCTGCCGGCTTTGTGAGGAGGAGGAGAGCGACTGAGAGACGTGCAAAGGAGGAAAGTAGGAGGTTGGATGACGCCCAGGAGGACGAGCAGAGTTCAGAGGTCACGGACCTTTTGTCCACTTCCAATGAATGTTTGAACCTTATTTTAATTTTTGCTTTGTTGGTTTAATTGTTTGACCTGCGCTGCGAGGTCCATCGTAGGGGGCGGAGTCTCTTCCGTTCCTGAAGATCTTGAGGGTGGGATAACCAGACACGCCGAAACGACCACAGGTCTCTGAATGAGCTGTACAGTCCACCTGAGACACACAGGTAAGACAGGAAGAGACAGGAGTGGACATATTAAAAGTGTCTGTTGGAAAGTACGTTTGTTATGTCAAGGCTATGTGACACATGGGTTTTGATGATGAAGATGGTAATAATAATAATAATAATAATAATAATAATAATAATAATGTGATGTTGATGATGAAGATGATCCTAATGATGAAGAAGATGGAGATGATGATGGCGTTACCTTGGCTAGCTGGACGGTTCCCTTCAGTCTTGTCGCTGCTTTCTCAAACTCTGGAGCTAATTTCTTACAATGTCCGCACCTGAGGGAAGGAGAGGAGGGAGGAAGGAGAGGAAGGAAGGAAGAAACGACATAGGACGAAAGGAAGGATGGATGGATACACGTCATTATCTACGTCATGGTCCATGCGCTAATTAGTCGGCACTAGCAGTGCTAAAGCTGCAGCTCGCGTCCGTCACCATGGCGCGTAGAACGTCACCAGCAGGGTCTCGTGCCCCGCCGCCAGGTAGTCGAAGTCTGCGTCACCGAGCGCGATCACGTCCCCGCGTGACCACACGGCGGCTGGAAAACACGACAGCAGCGCGAGCGCCACTGCGGCCGCCATGTTGCGCCGAAACGATGAATATTATCGATCCTCGCAGAACCTGCGCGCTACTCAGCGCCAATGGAGGCCACGACCCTTCCGGTGCCAGATTCCAAAATAAAAGACGCGGTCTGTCAAGCTGAGTATTTCAGTCTATCGGCAGAGAAATCATCCACTTATTAAAATGATAATACAAGTCATATTGTTTAACTAGTTCATGCAAGTGACGCTTATTCATCCCAATTTAATACGTCTACGAGTATCTCCTGAACGTTAGTGGCAGAAGTGCCGTTTCCGGCACCCACCTCTCAAACGGAAGGGGGGGACGTAAAGAAAAGGACCGGAACGAGGTTTTCTGATTGGTCTACAGCAGTTACGGGTCAGGTCATGTACCCGCCTCATTGGTGCGATAACATGTCTTTATTACTAATGAATCTAAGGCCTGAAGACACAGGCATCTTAAACATACATGTTTATTCTTTTCAAATTAGGCTAACATTGTGATTCACTTTGATTAAACTCTTGAAAATAGATGAATCATCATTAACATTAAGGTGGATAACTAGTGTTTAGATGATACAGTGGGCTGATGAGGTTTTTATATAGTAATGACAATCCGTGAGAAACGTGTAACAATGATTTATTGAAGTATCATTCACATTCAATATGAATAAATATATAAAAAAGTTCAAGAGACACTACGTTCATTAAGGCCACAAGGAAACATGAATTATTCAGTTAAACGCAGATGCATCATAGGAAGACTAAAGCTCTTCAGTAAAACTCCAATGGCAGCAGCTTTGTTTTCTTCAACATGTTTGTATTTAAATGATTTCTGTAAACATCAACTTAATGTCAAAAGAAATAAAAAAAACGAAAAGCTATAAAAAATAACAGAAGGAAATTGAATTTATCCAGTGACTCCGCCTCCTAACTACGTCAGGCCTCAAACACGGTTCACAGTGACCACGCCCCTCCCTGAGGCCACGCCTCCCATCCTCAAAGTCACCCTGTCCATGACTCAGTGGTGAGAAGATAAAGAATAAATAATGATGAGATATAAATAAAGAGGCCTCGGTCTATATGGTGCAGATGTTCTCCGGTAGAACACACAGAACCATCCAGTGAATTATGGGTGCGCTGCGATTGGATCCACGTTCTAGTGGATAAAACACCCTGAAGAACTTCCCAATGAAGGAAATCCCATCTGAGCTCTCAACTGTGATTGGTCTGCTTCTTATCTGCTGATTGGCTTTCCCTCTGAGGAACAGGAAGTGGACTTTTGTACGTTGGCGGAGTGGAAGAGATTCATCAGGTCTAAGAAACGAAGGCTCACCTGGAGGAATCATGTTTTCATTAACATCTTAACGATCATATATGAAGGGACACCTGGACACTGAAGCCCCGCCCCTCTCACCTGTCCGGCGGTCTTGTTTCCTAGCTGGGTGGAGACGCGCCTGAATGTTTTACGACTTGCTCCTCTCTGCTGACAGGCCGTCAGGATGGCACGGTCCGCCTCCCTGCAAGAAGAGGTCAGAGGTCACAGCGTTAGACTAAAAGCAATCTCAGTCCTGTTGTCACAGCAACCAGAGACCAGAGATTTGTCCCTTAATGGATGTGTTGATATATGTCATGCATACATTCTCTGTCTTCCCTTGTAGAAACAATGTTAAACGGAGACAGAACCAATAAAGACAGATGTTCATTCCAGATCCAGGACTGTTGCAAAATGTTAGCGATGCTAAGAATAAGTATTGATTGTGTGTTATGGATCCCTGATAATTGGGGCTGTCAAAATGAACGTGTTAATCTATGCAAATAATGTGCGATCTAATATTTTTACCCATGTGTCCTAAACATCGTTGGCACTTGAAACAGAGCGCAGTATCTAAAATACCCGCTTTCTAAAGTGATCATTATCTTCAACCACCATCACTGAATTTCAAAATGTGCCATTTATTAGTTCCCGTTTTTTAATTGATAATACATTTCTCACCGCGTCCACACGACCACTTTCTCTCCCGTCGACGTCAGCAACATGTTTTTGGCGCAGACCGGTTGCTCCGCCTCCACAGGCATCGGATGCTCGATTCTCTTCATGTGGCGGCGGAAAGGTGCATTCTGGGACACGTAATCCGTTTCTGAGCCGTGAAGCTGCTGGAAAAACTCCCAGAATTCCCGGTGCAGGTCGGCGTGTTGTCCGAGGAGCGACGAGATCTGAGAGCAGATTGGATTCAATAACCACTTCGGTTCATTGAGTTCAAACCCAACGTTGTCCCGCCCCCTCACCTGGACCATGGCCTCATGTGAGGGGGCGGAGCTTCCCTGCAGCACGGACACCAACTGCTGGAACTGATCGGAGCTTTCTCCGAGGCTCCGCCGCAGCAGCCGTAGAAACCTGCGGCTGCGTTCAAACATTCGCTGCTCCGTCAGCTGCAGAACAAACCACAGAAGAAGGGTGAGCGCGTGTCGGGTCCATATGGCTCTCTGATGTCACAGTGATGTCAAAACCTCGTCACCGACCAGTCCGCAGCAGCGAGCCTGCCGTCGGTTCAGGAAGGCAGCAAAGTCTCTGAGCAGCTGAGGCCACGGATGAAGGACACGACTCAGTCCGCCGAAGAGACGCTCTGCCGACGACGAGCAACGATCGAACACCTGCAGCAGCTGCTCCGACACACCGGGGCGAAGCTGCACCGCCTCACACACCTGCACAGGTAACAGGTAACCAGTCAGCACGACGAAAAGGCCCATACACAGAAAAGGTTATAAAAACCGGTCTCACTCTAAGCAGATAGTCCTCAGCAAACACCTCGTCTTCCTCAGTCCGCTTTGGGTCCTCTTCACCCTCTGAAGCCTCCTGCACGCACGGACGCACACAGACGCACACAGACGCACACACATCAACATCCTAAGTCTTTTTTTGGAGTGAGGTATGACATCTTATTCCTTCAGACCTGCAGCAGAAGGAAGGCGTCATCCGAGGACGTCTCTCCATCATTATCGCTCTCTGCTGCGGACGGCGTCCTTCTCACCGCCTGTTCCCTCTCTGACTCCGCCTCCAATGGGTTGATGGAGAGTTCACTTCCTGTTGAGCTGTGTGACGATTCAGAGAGAACCAGGAGGACTTCATCTTCATTTCTCGTACTTATGACATCGTCCAGCCCCCGAAAGGGGGCGTGGCCTTCAGGCGGCGTCGCTACAGCCTCTTCAACGCTCCTTCTGGCTCCTCTCCCATTCAGTTCTTCAGCAGGTGAAACAGACTTCCTCCTCAGGCTGGTAAGGGTCTTAGAGTGACATCTGATTCGCTCTTCGATCGTCATGGAAACGGGCGAGGTGGTGACAGTGACAACAGGGGTGTCAGTCCTGCTCAGGAGGAGGCGACGGAGGAGGATTCCAGGACTTAAGGGGGAGGAGTCTACCGGTTGATCATGAGTGGGGGAGGAGCACACCTGTTGGTCAGTGGGCGGGGGCGCAATAGGAGGAGAGGCGGGAGGCGGAGCTCGGGGGAGGGGTTGCTGCAGCACAAAGCCGATGCGCCGGAAGTCGAGGTTTTTGGGGAGGCGGGGGGGGTAACTGGTCCCTGGGGGGAAGCTGTAGATGTCTGATGAAGAGCAGAGGAGCTTCAGGTGAGTATGGCAGGGAGGTGGGGCCTTGGAGGCGGAGACAGACGGGCTGTTATGGTCTTTGATGGCGGTAAAGATGGCAGGAAGGCTTCTCTATGAAAGGGAGGCCTTAATTAATAAGATTGTTATTGTTTTTTACATGATGGTTTTAATTTGAGCTTATTATTCTATTTAAGTGATGTACCGTCAGCCACAGGGGCATGGCCTCTTCCTCTCTCTCCACTGGGGGGCGCTGTTCCCTCGGGTCCACCCGCCGGCAGGCCACCAGCATCGGCCACAGCACCCGCTGGTACCTGAAGGCCTGCAGAGCACGTCGGGTCACACGGAGTCCAGCTGAGACCCGTCACAGCAGTTCTATGTCAGCGTTACCTTGACGATATTGTCGGGGGAACCGGGTCTGCAGCACTGCAGGATCCTGCGTCGGACCTGCACCAAAGTCTTCCTCAGCAGGAACTGAGACACCAGCTTTGTCGGGTCACACGACCCCTCCATGTTCCTTAGGCCGAGAACCAGAAGGCTGACACACACACACACACACACACACACACACACACACACACACACACACACACACACACACAGATCAATACACCTATGCTGCTGTCGGTCACTAGTGTGTGTGTGTGTGTGTGTGCGTGCATGCGCGTGCAAATACCAGTCCTCAGCTGCAGTGAAAGCAGCCGTCCTGCGGGGGCAGTAGAGGTCTGGATCCAGGCTGGCACAGGGCAACAGCTCTGGGTACAGGAAGACCGGACGGGTGGCAAAGAGCCAAGAGAGTTCAGCAGGCAGAACAGGGAAACGCCGCACTACACAAAGACACACAACAACATGGCCGTTCAAATGGTTCCTTGCACAGCCACTGAGACAATGTGGACTGAGACTAAAAGCAGACTATGTGGACTCACTGTGTCCTCTGGAGTCTGGCGGGTGGAGCTGCTGCTGGTGGCTGATGGGGGTCTTCTGAAGCTCCTGCAGGAGCTGCAGAGCTCCCTGAAGGGTTGGGGCTCTGAAGGCGCTGCAGAACCCAGGACGTCCCGAAGACATCAGCAGCTCACCCCTCTGAGCCAACAGCTCCAACTCAAACTGAGGAGAGAGACCAGGTCAGCCAATCAGATCGCATCGTGAGCCTGGTGTGTGTGTGTGTGTGTGTGTATTACCAGGAACTGTTTGGTGGTCTCAGCCTCACTCTGCAATTTGACCACAGGTGAACTCAGCAGGTGAATCTGAGTGAGCAGCTGGATGTGCTGAGTGACATAAGAGACAATCAGTGTCCACCTTTAATAAACCGTGTTTATCAGCATTATATCAGGGGGCACAAATAGGACACACGGACACACACACACACACACAACCTGCTGGAGCTGCTGCTGCAGGCGGCCCCTCTGTGCTCCGCTCAGCCTCAACGTGTGTGGTTCTGGGGTGTGTGTCGGCAGCCCAAGGTCCTGCCTCTTTCTCATCAGCGCCACCTGCTGCTTCACCGTCCGCAGCTCTGTGATTGGTTCCTCCTCCTCTACTGGACCTCTGTGATGGGGGGGGGTGTGTCTCAGCGTGGCTCTCAGTGTGGGTCCCAGTGTGTTGCTGTGTGTTACATACGAGTTGTGCTCCTGAAGTGTCAGTGTTTGAACACACTCCTCCTGTGGCTCCTCCTCTTCCTCCTCATGGCCTTCGTCTTCTACATCCTGTCCCGCTGCAAGGTCTTCTTTCAACTGAAACCCACATGTGTTCATCTCCCATTGTTGGACATTTTGTGTTATCACAGTCACATGGTTTGTCTCTCCCTGCTGATTGGGTATGAAGTGAACATTATGCATTTTAATCTCCTCTTCTGGGCCGTGAACATCCCAGTGAAACGCTAAAGACTTGTCCCAAAGCCCCACCAACTGGTGCTAAGGTTCTGCGTACTGGCCGTCGGTGAGCTTTGGAGATGCCAACGGGTGGATCTTGTTACCTCTGGACAGACAGTTTAAGACAAGCTAATCCCCGACTCCTCTGAAGACTCACCGTTTCAAACAGCTCCTCCATCAGCTCATTCACCTCCTTCTCTGCAGCACAAAACACACAACTCACCGTCAGCGTTAACTTGCGTAAGATTGTTAACTGTGGCTCGTGGTTTTAGTTACTGTGACCGAGCGCTCTGGGTTTGCCCTGAATGTTAATAACATCGACGTTACAATATGATCCAACGTTCGATGATACATCTGTATCACTGACTCGTGATGCGGACAGCCTTGTCGTCACGGTAATCCTCCACATCGGGTTCGTCGGTGTCGGCCAGAAAGTTGTACTCTGGATCATCTTCGTCGTCACACTCCTCTGGAAGAGTAAGAAGAACAGGTCCGATCACGAGTCGCCATGACTACTACTGCGCCACTACTCCTCTTACGCCTAGCGCTTTGACATACTGTTTATAAATCACCGCTCACTCACACACACCTTCGTTTTCCATGTCTGATGTCATCAGGCCCCTCAGCCAATCAGTCCAATCCCTGTCCTCATGGGTGGAGCTAGACTCGTACATGTCGGCTGTGATATCGGGAGCTCGGAGCTCCGCCTCCAAGCGGCCGAGTGGGACGTCACGTAGAGTTCGTTTGGATCGAGTCCGGTACGCCATCATACCAACCTCGGACTCAGGCAGAGGCTGAGAGACGCACGATCAATAATCAATGACATACACAACTTGTTCTTCTATCGATAGAGAATTTCGAAACCAACAATGGTCCAGTCTGAAGGTTCTCCTGAGCCGTCTTCAGGACCTAACCAGTACCTGGTAGGGTTCTACACACACAGCCAGCTCCTCCTCCACAGCATGGAGTTGCTCCAGGAAGGTGGTGTCAGGCGCCGCTTTGGGAGGAGGGGGCGGGCCCATCGAGACAGACTCCATCCGTAACAGTCTGGATCGGCTCCGGGAAGTCTGTGTTGTCATGTGACAAGCGTTCAACCAACCACGACAGCTGTTATTATGATGAGGAAAGAGGAAGTAGAATGACCTGCCAGGGGCTGCAGCTGTCCTCCTCCACTCTGCTCAGTCGGGTTCCTCGGGGAGAAGAAGCTGAGCTCTCCATGTCGCTCTCCTGAAAGGTCTGCAGACACAGCAGTCCATCAACGACCAATCGGCAGTACGGACCTGTGCAGCGACCAATGAGCGCAGAGCCTCACGTCTTCTGCAGTCTCCTCCTCGTCATCTTCTTCATCAGGGTGGTACTCTTCATCAGAGGAGTCTTCCTCAGCCAGATGGATGTCCACAAACTGAGGAGCCTGAATACAGATAGAAAGTGTGACGCTGTGCCCTCAAAGATGGCGTCTACACCAACAGGTGGAGAAGCACCAATGGGAACTAAACATGATCGATTAAACACTTGCCTTAAATCACTAATCAATCAAAAATAATATCTCATTTAAAGAGGGTTAGATGAGCGTCTGCTATTGGATCTTAATCTGTCTTTCAATTAGTGCTGAGCAACAACTACATTTTCTATTACAAAGATCAAGAATATCAGAATCAACTTTATTGGCCATTACTCTTCAGTCTCAGCATGCATTAATTAATTGCTGAGCATTATTTTATCTCGCATTAAGGCCGTTTAAAAAAATGATTGACCGTCAGAATAACTAATTAATGTGTTAACTTGCCCAACTTTAAATGTTAAACGTCTCACCTTGTTGACGTCACTCGTCTTCTTGATGGGAGAAATGTTCCAGGCTGGAATCACCTGAGAGACCGACAGGAGAGGCAGACCGGTAAGGGGACAGACAGAAGAAAAGACAGGCAAAGAGACAGACAGGCAGACAGACATGTCTCACCACCCCTTTCTCCACGACTTCTTTAAACTTGGATCGAGTCATTTTGGGTTCCTGAAAAATAGAAACATAATCGAATCAGAATGTTTGAATGAGTCAAACTGAGCGCTCTGATTGGACGACAGACGGAAGGACTCACAAAGGCAGGGACGGCCTCCGTCTCGTTGATTGCAGCTTTCATCATGGCCACCACATGTTCATTGGTGATCACTTCCTGTGGATCAAAAGGTCAAATGTATATTATAATAATACAAATAATAATGATTAGTGACTATAGAACCGCTTTCTGATCGGATGAACTTACATGGATGATGTTTCTCACGTTCACAGTGGTGAGGTTGTGCTGTTTGGACTTGGTCTCCAGTGACTGGTCCAGCTGCCTGTCAATCTCCACCTCGGCCCCCGCCTCCTCCTCCTCGCTGTCTGAGGCTGCACCCTTCTCTTCTTCGTCCTGTGTCAGCTTCCTCTTCCTCTTCCTCACCGCTCTCCTCTTCTGTGCCTTCAACTCCACCGGCCTGTCCTCTGTCAGACAGACAAAGACAAGGGCGGGGGAAAGAGACAGACAGGGAGAATCAGACTGATGAACGACGCAGGAAACCCAAACGGGAAATCTCCTCGTAGCCTCCTGGGTGAAGCCTCTGTGGCTGATGACACAAAGACCTCAAAGGCTGAAATGAGACACTACCACAGAAAGACAGGGCAACAGAGGGTTCACACGAGTCTATTGGTGTGTGTGCGTGTGCTTGTTACCCATGGTGATGAGGAGTCTTGAGTCAGTCGTGTCTTCCTCCACCAGCAAGTACCCCCCCTGCCGCTCCTCCTGAGTCCCGCCCCCTGCAGAGGCTGGAGGATGCAAAGCATCATGGGAGGTGCGCTGAGGGCTGCAGCGTGGCGCTCTGAGCATCCGGCCGGACGGGCTGAGTGGGAGGAGTTTGCGTGCAGCGCTCATTGTGGAGAAACATGACCTCTGACCTGTGAAAAAAGTAGGTCACCATGACGTCACATGACTCAAAAACAGTGGCATCATAAAATAGTCCTCAGAGGTCAATATGATAAGAACACATTAATTAATTTACAAACAAAGATGTAAAACGAGAGAATAGAGTTGGAATAATAAAAATACACACACACACATTAGGGCCGGGCACTTTAACGGATTATAAATGCTTTAGCGTAGCAATTCATTAACGCCGGCAATGATTTCATCATGTTTTAACAGCATTTCTTTTTTTTGGGAGTGGTTTAACACTGTTTACGCAGAGTGCCTGTTATATTGTTATAACATTACTTTAAGTAAAAGGAATAATAAAAGTGTGCAATAATTTCTAATTCATTCTTGAATTTCATGCATAATGCAATGAATCTCTTTTAATCACAGAAAATCATGGGATTAATTTATTCATCTTTTCCCAGAATATATACAAAACACACACTCACCGACCACTCACCGCTACAAATGTTCAATTGCTTGTTAACGCAAATTGCCAGCCAATCGCATGGCAGCAATTCAGTGCCTTTAAGCACGTAGAAGTGGTGAAGTTCAAACAGAACCAGAACGGGGTTAAAGGGGGCTTTAAATGGGACTTCAAAAACACCAAGAATTAAGGCAGTTCTTAAGGCAAAAAGTGTCCAACCTTCTACTAGCAACGTGACCTGATCCAATGGCCGGGGAGTGTAATTAATACGTTTGTATACGAGTACTTTGGTTTAAAACTGTATTGGTCACTGAGTTGTTGACAAAGCCTTTAAAACAGTTTGTTACGTCATGAATTAACGTTAATTGTTATGCTCTCTAGCTAGCTTGTGCCGGCTAACAGCTAGCTTGTGTTAGCTCCTCATCGTCAGCTCAGAGCGGAGTTACCTTGTTTTGATCATTCGGTCCGCTCTCTAGCTAGCATGCTAACACCTTACTACCCGGCTAGCTTGACATCGTTAGAAACAGGCTACAAGAGCTGTTGCCGGTGAGCCGGTTCGAACTATGACTTTCCGGTTTAACGCTCTTTGGGGGTACGATACCGGTCCCTTTAATCCGGTTTAACGGTAAAGTTCCGTTCAGAGCAGCAGAAACCCACTTACCCGCCACAACGATGAGACGCTGCTGATATCCGGCCGTACGTCATTGCGTAACGTGACGTCACATATTTTTAAATAATTGACCCTATACCAACGTCCCCAATAGACCCTAAACCCTGGCTTGGTTCAAATTGGTTAGAACGCAGCCTTGTTAATAAAGTTTTACTTTGAACCCGGTAGTTTGTGTCGTCTGCTTGACTATAAGGGGGCTGGGGTTAGGACGCATTCGTCATCCGCATACGTCACTTCCGCTGCGACTCGTCTGCCTGTCCTGTTCATAGCTGTTCCTTCAGAACGCAGCCCGCCAGGAGCCCATTTGGAAAGTTTGTGGGATGTTCTTATTAATGCAGTTGCTATGGTAACTGGTACAGCCCAGAGGCATCGTGCCGTTTCACTTGGGCAATGACCTTTGATTAATTTAATGAAACATGTGATATGCAACATCGTTTTACCATATTACATTGTGTAGTTTTGAAATAAGAAACAATACCTCTCTGAAGAAACAAGTACTGAAATACACATACACATACCAAAGTCCATTAGATTTTTATGTTTTTCACTTTGACAAACTGATAAAATGTATTAAATGACAACCTCATAAACCGACGAGGACATTTTTTCTGCAGCGAGACGGACAGGACAGAGCTGCTTATAACAGCAGGAAGTCCTGATCCTCCACAATAAGAGTCCAAAGCACCCCGACCCGCCAAAAAAAAAGAAAATACAAAAAGGGCGGACAGCATTACCTGCAAACAACCACCCTTTTCCCACTGTATTTCTTCATCATCATCATCATCATCATATTCCCGGCATTAAAATCAGTTTGTTGGTTACCAGCGTTTGTGGTTTCCTCCTCCAAGTGCATCATGGGAGAACTGCTAAACGGAAGCCACCCGGCGACCTAAGACCTGCCAGTCTCCTCCGTGGAAACGGCATCAGTCTAATTGTGTCCCAGCCAAGCCCCTCCCACGGCGCTCGGTACATGTCGTCGAGAGGGGGCGTTGCCTTTCCCGGCAGTCTAAGTGGCAGCTGGCACGTTATTGGTCACAGCATCCATCAATCGCTGTCCGAGCCGACGGCCGACGAGCCTTTCCTCTTCCTCTTGGGGGCTTTGGGCTTGGAGTCCTCCTCCTCCTGAAACACAGAACAGACTGTTGGTCCCACCCTGACACTCAAGGACATCAGGGGCGGGGGGGGGTCGAAGGTCATCCGTACCGAGGCGCTGCTGGAAGCGGACTCCTCCTCGTTGTTGGTAGGCGGAGCCGCTCCTTTGCGAGAGCGAGGAGAGGAGGCAGGAGCTTTACGCCGAGACTTGGGAGGTTTTGATTGAGAGTCCTCATACTCCTCCGCTAGAGCAAACAGGTCGCTGAACCTGCAGGAAGTGATGTCATCAGCCCCTACGGTGATGTCATGTCATGTCCCACCCTGTGTGTGTGTGCGTACCTCATCTTGTGTGACTCGTCACAGCTGGCCTGAACGTGCTGCAGAGCCTGAAGGATCGGAGTCTGAGTAAAGACTGACGGACACAGACAACCAACCCTTAACAATAACCAATCAATCAATGAGTGAGTCAGTGAGGGAGTGAGTGAGTACTAACAGTTGTTTTTGGTGTTGCTCAGGCTCAGTCTCAGGTTGTCCATGTGCTCGAGGATCTGTTCCAGGGTCAGCTGAGCCAGTTTACTGCTGGAGCTACGAAGACTGAAGAGAGACAGACTGGTTAGTCTTCAAGAGGACAGCGACATTCTCGTTCTCTGTTTGCCTGTCTGCCTGCCTGTCCTCACCTCTGTCTCTTGCGGGGCTGGTTATTGTTCTTGATCAGCTGGGCCTTGATGTGTTCCCCCAGTGTGTCGTCGTGTTTGGAGGTCCAGTGTCTCAGGATGCTGGTGGTAAACTGGTCCTCATGGTGACAGGGACGACTCAGGACCATCTTCACCATCTCCTCACTGGGCCTGAGACACAGACAGGTCACAGCAGAGAGACGGGTCAATTGACAGGTCGACAGACAGATATATTCACAATAACAGGTTCTTACTTCTCCCGTCGGAGCTGCAGCAGCAGACAGGACAAGGCTTCTGGATGTTCTGCAGACAGAAGAGACAAGTGTGAAGACGTTTCCCTTCAGAGGACAGACAGCGTCTCCTGGACTCACCTTTGTACTTCAGGTGCTGCAGGATGGGGATGATGGTCTCCAGAGGGATGCTGTGGGCCAGGAACAGCTGCCAGGTGCTGTACTGCTCAAAGGTCTCCCAGTCCAGCGACTGAACTGTGGACACAAGACCATACAAGAGAACACAGTAGGACATGTAAGGAGACATGGAGCAGGAAACGTGAGGACCAATGGAATGTGTTTGTGTGTGCGTTTGTCTCACTGAGGATGTTGAGGACAGAGTCCTTCCTGAACATCACCAGGGTCCCCATCATCACGTGACACATCAGCTCCTGCAACTACAGCGTTTACATCCTGGTTACAGATCAGCGGACAGAGGTCTCCATGGTCCGGGCCAGTTCTCAGCTCGGAGACTCTCTCACCTGTGTGGAGTCGATGACGGCCACGATCATGTTGAGCAGCTCACCGCTCCTCAAGGTCTCATCTGGGAACTAAAAGGGGACGATCACAAGACGCCGTCAGGAGACGTCAGTACTTTGAGAGCTCAGGAGAAACCTCATCAGGTCCTTGGGAGCCCTGAGGTGAACTTGAGACCTCAACATGTGATGTGGTACGAACCTCAGAGTATATCGAGGGCGTGAGGTAGCAGAGCAACCGGACATCGTCCTCCTGACACGCCTTCATGTCCATCATCAGACAGGTGTGCAGATCCCCGAGAGCCGTCGCCTGAGCAAAAGACTCGTACAGCATCATCTTACCATTGGCCGCTTTACTGTCGACACACACACACACACACACACATAAAGCAGGTGGGACAAACAGTGATCGTGGGCGGGGTTTGCGTGTGGTTGCATTGGCGCCCCACCTGGCTTTGAGGTAATACAGCAGGTGATACCCAATCTTGGGCTGTTTCTGGTAGAACTCAGCCAACATGTCGAGCAGCACAGAGAAGCCGCTGTTGTCCTCCTGCATGGTGACCAGGTTCCTGAAGACCAGGCAGACGGGTTTGGACACGGACTCCTCCAGGGACCTGAGGGACAGACAGGTCATCAGAGTCACAGTCCGGCGCTCGTTATTACTCGTTATCTGGCTATCAGCATGTTGCACTTCAGTGGCAGCGACATACAAAACCATTAATAAAAGGTCAACAGGCCGACTTACTCCTCTGTGATCTCGTCTGGCAGGACGTCTCCTCTGAAGTGATCTTTAAACAGTTCAGCCAGACAAGACGCCAGAGCAGACATCTGCTCAGAGTCAAAGTCCTCCTGCAACACCACGCAAAAGGTACACAAGAGTACACAACAGTACACAACAGTACACAGTTGTACACAGCATGATCAAAGAAAACTCACTTCAAGGATGAGATCCACAATTTCCTGCATCACTTCACACTGAGTCTCTGTGTCACTAAGGAACACAATCAGTAAGTATTGGCTGGATACATAGACAGAATTAATCAGTACTGATTGATAAAGAATCAATAAGCACCACGTCGCACCTGGTCTTCTGTAGCTGCTGGACTTTCTCCTTCATGGTGTCGTCTAATTGGTCGAGCCAGGGTGTGATGTCAGCGGGCTCCTCCACCACAGCCTCTTTAATTGGATGAAACCTGAACTCCCTCTTCTTTCCTGCGCAGCCATTGGTAGACAGTCGGTCAGATGGTCGCACTGGTTCATTGAAGGTAAACCCAGTTCAGGCTGCTTGTCACCTTTGTTGTGGACCTCCTCCTCATCGTCGCTGAAGGCAGCCTCTGTGGTATCATAGCAAACGTCCTCTTTGTCCAAAATATTGTTATCCATCTCCATGGAAGCGGCCTCCTCCATCTTGACTGCAGGACACACACACACACACACACACAGGATTTTTTCTTCCCGCGGTGATGAAGCAACAAGAATCGCGATTTGGCGGTTAACCGACTTGAACATACAACAACCTAGACATTTTTGGTTTTGCCCCGTCGGTCCCGTCCGGGTCTCGGGAGATGCCACACTGATTTACGCTCGAGGTGCAGGGCCGCGGGTTTGTGCACGGTGCGCGCCACATGCGCAGCCGGTGGTCACCGTTGTCTGGTTCCCCCGAAGCATCAGAGAAGGGATTTCAATCACGCGTATCGTTAAAACCTCACCAGACGTCTGCACGAGAAGGCTTCGCGCGGCCACTGCGCAGCGACCGCCAACTTAATTAAGCCACAACCAGCGGCAGCCCTCGCGCAAAGCCCTCGGCCCACCAACCCAATCTACAAACCATAGTCAGACCTCTCCAGGAGCTGCGTCAGTTCACGCGAACCCGAACGAGCATCGGGCACGTTAATCCAAAAAGTTTTTAATTGGACTTCGTGAACCTCTTGAACCGAGAGCGACCCTTCCTTCACTTCGAATGAAATCCTCACAGCACCGAAGTCAATAATCCCGCTCGCGGAAAAAGTAAATTATAAGCAAAGTTGAATGAGTTTATAGTTCCACACCGCGGTAGGCATCTCATTAATGCGGTACTGCAGTGATGCGGTTATCGTCACACCCCTACACAGGATCAATGCATTGCAGTATTAATATTTTAAGTACTATGACAGTATAAACATGCAGTATTCCCTGTGCGTGTGTGAGTGCGTGCGTGCGTGCGGTACCTTCAGTCGGGGGGGAGGGCGAGCTGCAGAACTCAGGGAATCTCTCTCTGAGCATCGAGCGGAGCTCTCGGTCCAACTTTGGATTATCAAACAGTGGAGCGAGGTGGCTGAGCGAAAGAGAGCGGCGCTGATCAATAATCAATAAGCTGTGGATTGTGTGTTTGTATGTGCAAAAAGTGTGCTTCTCACGCCAGCACTCTCTTCTCCATGATGAAGGTGAGCGAGTTGAAGACGCCCTGACGGACCTGAGACTCCAGCGGAGGGAAGAAGTGAGGAATGATCTGAGGAGAGGTGAGCAGGTTAGTGAATGAGTGTGTGTCTGTGAGGAGTCGTCTCAGGCTATCGACACACTCTAATGCTGCGTTCACACCAAAAGCCCAAAACGCTTTACTCGCGCAAGTTTTTTTTGCGCCTGAAGGGGGCGTGGCTTATCTCGTGTCCGCCATCGAATATGGAAATAAATAACCACTATTTCTGCACGAGGCCTCAAACGGTGTTGTGTTTGGTTTCATATGTGCATGCATGAGTGCCTCAGATATACGTATTTAAGCAATAAGGTGCGAGAGGCTGTACTTTATCATCCAATAACCCTCAGCAGTTACACTATTGACGATAAAGTTCTGCCTCGGCGGCCTTATTGCTTTTATAATATGGTTCCTTTCAACACAAAATAGTTCCACCAAACTTTGTATCGCATTTCAGTGGCATAGACACAATAGTCCCTGTATGCGTGTTGCTATGCAATAGAAAAACAACAACGGTTGCGACAGCTCGCATTGCCCGAAGCCGATGATTCAGCGTTCTGGTCTTAATGCATCAATTCTAGAAATGTTTAACCTCGTATGGACAGTATTTTCTATGTACGCGTTTCATAGATGCACGTCCACAGGTTTACACAGTATGTATGCATGTGTTAAGTCCTCATCGCCCCCTCATATCTGTCCGTCAGTGTGTGTGTGTCTGTGCGTGTGCGTTTGTTACCCTGCACATGAAGTCCAGCAGTGTAGCAGTGATGGCAGGATGAGGTTTCATGGAGTGATGCATCACCAGGATGGCTGGTTCTGACACACAAAACACAACCGGTCAACAAATAGCATAATTCATTACTTACATGTACTAACTGTACTTACTATTAATTATGTTAGACGTATTAGCTACTTGTTCGGGTTAGTATTACCTAGTAGTGAGTATTAGTAATACAAGTGGAGGGGTCACCTATGTTCATGATGCTGTCTTTTTCAGGATTGAAGAATAGCCAATCATAGAAGAGAGCCAGTTTGGCGTTGGACGCTGCAACGTTTGACTGGAGAAAAAAAGTTGATCAGTCAATAGTTGATGATGATTGACGGCCCATTGCCCCGCCCTCTTACTGTGCAGGTGGTGAGGAGCCAGCCAATGATGGCCCAGCGGGGAAGGATGTCGGAGCTCAGGACCTCATTGGAAGGATGGACCACACCACAGATGTAGCGAATCAAATCACAGCGCAGCGATTGGCTCTCTGCTGTGGACAGGTACTGCCTCTGGAACCAGTCCTGGTAGCGCTTCTGCTGCCCGAAGCGCACCTGCACACAGCAGGTAACGAGAGACAAATCCACACACACACACATCATGTCAAAGGTACTGAACCCTTTATGGGCATTTTCCTTAGAGATCTCTAGCAGACGGCTACAAGTACTACGAGCCTAAAGACACACCTCCATTAAAAGCACTACACTACTACCAGCACTTAATTGAACTTATAATGGCTCTCATCAGGCAGAATATAAAACACAACTGTCAGGCCATCTATAAATCTTTATCTTTAAATCCGAGCCAGCTGTTTCTTGCGACGTTGTGTTAGCGACGGCACGCGTAGTGAAAAGCCGCTGTGTTAAACCCGACAATACAGCGTGCGTGCGTGCGTGCGTGCGTGTGTGCGCGCGCGCTGGTAGGTACCCTGGAGGTCATGAACAGCAGCTTTGTCTCCATGTCCGGTGTGAGACGACAGGCCAGAAACTTCCTGGAGGTGCGAGCGGTCAGCAGCTGGAGGACACCTGAGTACACATCAGATTACAGGTGAGGAGCGCTGGTAGAGGAGGCTGCCAGTGAAGTCGGCGTTGTGGGTGGTGGAGTTTACCAGTGAACTGAGGGCTCAGGACTTGTGGGTTGTGAAGCAGGTCCTTCCACACCAGCTCCATCTCTGGGATCCGAGCAACGTTTTGCATCAGACGAACCAGATCTCTGCCGATGATCTGACACTCCATGAACTACACAGAGAGACAGGGTTGTCACGGTAACCGCCTGGAGAATCAATCCAAACTTCATTCCTTACCTTCTCCCTCAGCATGGAGATACAGTAGTCCACCTCTTTCTGGCGCAGAATCAGCAGGTTGGGAGCTCCGTGGTCAACGATGAGGCGGAGGTAGGTGTAGACCGACATGGCTATCAGCATCCCGCTCTTCAACACCCATTCCCTACGGCCAGGACAGGGTTCACAGACCAGTACAAACACAACTACACATACAGCCAAGGATGACTAACCCAAAATTGATTGAGTAAATATTTGGTTAAAGCATCAATGACACACACACACACACACATGGATAATTGTAAAAGGGGCACCCCCCTATTGAATGGTAGGGGAAACGCTGCTTTTAACACAAATAAAGTGCTTTTTAACAGCGGTAATCGCTTATATTGTAGCAGTTCATATATTTGTTGTAAATCCATTGATGTAATCAAATCAAAAACCAAAGGTATTAGGCTCTGCATCAACGTTTGATGCACTGAGTACTTTCAGGAGCACGTCACAATGAGTCTAACGCAGATTTACTCACTTTTGATCCAGCAGGATGTCGAGGACGCTCTCAGCCAGCCAGAGGTTCTTAGTGGAAATGTCTCCCCCTGCATCAGTGACACCAATTGAGAGGGTAGGTCCACTTTATGTATACACACACACACACACACAGGTATACATATAGGTATCTGACCTGCGATCTGTTTCAGCAGCGTCATGACGACGCCGTCTGCCCCAATCACTCCGCTCTTCACCAGCTCTCTGACCAGCCACACCAGCTGTGAAACATCACAGTCCTTCAGGGCGAGGCAGCGGTATGTGTGCGTGTGCGTGCACCTGTACACATGCGTTTGTTTACCTGTGTTCTAGGGACGTCATGCAGCTTGAGGAACTTCTCCATCAGGATCTGGTTGATCTTCACCAGAACCACATTCATCCCATCTCTGTTGAGCAGCGTCAAGTCTCTGTAACACTGTCAGCACACAAACTCAGTGATATCACAGTGGTGTCACAGTGGTGTCACAGTGATTTCACACATCAATAATTCTACGTAGTGTCTCACCCTCTGGGCCTGGGTGGGCTCCGTGAGGACGAGAGAGAACAGACCCAGACAAACTTCCTCGTGTTGCTGAGGACCTTTACAAACCTGCAGGACAGTATTTGTCACAGTATTAGCAGAACTAACAGTTGCAGTACTTAGTACTACAAGGGGGCGTATCTTACGTTGGCAGTGAGTGCATCGTTGGCTTCTCTCTCTGAAAGCCCATTGGTCAACGCCTGGACGAGACTAACGCAACGCTCCAATCTCTGAAACACACAACCAGATTTGGGAATGTTCTAATTACTTAAGAACACTTTCAGTGTTTCCCCAGGGTGATTTTCTCATACAGCAACCAAGCTGGGGGAATCTCAGTAGTTATTATGCATGTATACAAAGGTAGTACACGTATGTATACTGTCAGCATCTCCATCTACTGCGCAGGCGCTTCTTTCAACTTTTGGTCCCATCTATGTTTACGTAGAATTAGCATGCTAGGCTAACTGTCCGCGGGCCGAGAGGCTTCATATCGCCGCACGCCCCCCCGCACACGGTGCTAGGCTGTGCTAAGCTAAAGATGCTAGTCGTGCTAACTAGCCTACTAGCCACCCTGTAGCTCCATCCCGTCTCTTTGTAACCGTTGCCCGGCTCGATGGCCGTTAATGACTTCACTGTAACCGGGCTACAGCCGTTATTTCTGGTCAGCCTACCTCCTCCAGCTCGTCCTTAGCGTCCAGCTGAGAGGAGACCATTAGCCGCCCCTGAGGCTTCGCTTTTCCCGGTACGGTCTCCATCTGCTGCCGCTCTCCGGGCCCCGCGGAGCTACGGCGGACCGGGACTCCGGGTTATAACGGTTTCTACCGAGGTCCCGGTGTACGTGTTGCTCCCGGTAGTGTTGGAGCCTCCGTGTGAGACGGTTCCGTTGGTAAATGGGTGTTTTTCAAAACTTCTTTCGGTGCCGCTTTCACTCTCAGTCCCGCTCTGTCACACTGTCTGACTACAAGCTACATAACGGACATGCGCACTGACATGACAGACATCTGACCAATCAGCTGACAGAGATCTCTGAGTGACGTACGTCTGGGCCATTGACAAGAGAGGAAACCTAAAGCCAATCGTGAGCTGCTAGTGTGTCGACTGTGAGTGCCATTTATAATTTATTTAAGACGTTAAAACGAGTCAATTCAATTAATTTTATTTTGTATAGCCCGAAATCACTATAAGTGAGTTTAGTTTCAGTTAGAGGTCAACCTGCAACATCCTGTGTCCCAGAACCCTAGCATCGGCACAGAAAAAACGGAATAAACCTTTTCAAGATGTGTAAAATGAGCAAGGTAGAAGGTGTAAATACGTTCAATTCATTTGACAGAAATGATTAATTTTAACAAATATTTATTTTCTTTTTCTTTGACATATGGGAGCTACACAGCACATCTTAAGTTTACACATAAATACACAACAATAACACAATTAAAATGAAAACGTTCAAATGAAGAAGCTCCATCCACAAATAATAAGGTGAAGATGAACCAATGACAAAGATACAGGGACAATGAAGCGCAATACATTTCAACCCTAACTCTCTATTGTTTAGATAAAACACACCTTCATATCCTGAACAGGGAGAATGATGTCACAGGTTGACATCCAATAGGGGGAGGGGTTTCATTATTGTTTCTCTCCTCCTTTAGTGCTGTCCATCTTCAGTCTGACTCGTCCTCTCCTTCAAGCAGTGTCCTCTCCTCCTTGAGTCTGTCTCCTTCACTCTACCTCCTTATCTCCTGTCCTTCAGTCGTGGTCCACTTCTCCTCTCATTCACTGCTTCCTCCTCTGCTTTTCTTCATATTGTTTCCTTCCCTCCTCTCCTTTACTCTGTCTCCTCCTCCCCTAGCAGCCAGAAGGTCTTCATGCTTCCTTTTCCCTTCATCTCGATTTCCCCTCTGTATTCCAGCTGAAAACAGTTAAACTCCTGTAGAACCTCACAAGTTGCCTCAGACACGTGAATCCTGAGAGCTGAGGACACAAACATCACCACAAAATTATCAAACCAACAAGAACATCATCATCAAAACATCAACACTATGCCAACCACAAAAAACATCACAACAACATCCTCAAACAACAACAAAATTATCCAAACAAAAAGATCATCAACCAACATCACAACAACAACAAGTCTGTCTGTTTGTGTTTCTATTTGTAGGTGTGTGGGGGTGCGTTACCCTCTCCGTTAGACTCCATGCGCGACGCTGTGTTGACAGTGTCTCCAAAAAGACAGTACCTGGGCATCTTCAGCCCGACCACACCTGCGCACACCGGACCTACACACACACACACACACACACACACACACACACACGCGGTATCTAGCTCACAGTATTGTGGACGATTATATCGAAACACACTTACACAGTCCTACTCCCTCACACACACACACTCACCGCTGTGGATGCCGATGCGCAGCAGCAGCTGCTGATTGGCTCGGTGTCTGATCCTGAAGCTCTTCACCGCGTCCAATAGGGCGAGGCTCATGCGAGCCACTTCCCGCCCGTGGAGCCTCCCGTTCCTCACCGGCAGGCCGGACACCACCATGTAGGCGTCGCCGATGGTCTCCACCTTGTAAACATCAAAGTTGTCGATGATGGCGTCAAAGCAGGTGTAGAGGTCGTTCAACAAGGTCACGACCTGGATGCAGCAAAGAAGAGAAGGAAACGTTTGTGCCCGTGAGCGTAGTGAGTGACGATGTTACGACAGAACGCAGCGTCTGACCTGTCCTGTTGTTCTCTGCTCAGTGCTGATCTGTTGTATTTTATATTGTAATCGAAAAGGATATTTCTTAATTCATGTTTCTATTTTGTGTAAAAACCCACTTTAAAAAAACTATATTCAACATGAATTATTACACCTTTAGACCACCATTCCATTTTTCCTCTGGCACACCGTTACAGTGGTGGTTCTACTGGGTTCCACTGACCTGCAGTGGCGTGCTCTCAGCCGACATGGCAGTGAAGCCGATGATGTCACTGAAGTAAATGGTGACGGAGTCAAAAGCTTCAGCTTGAACCGTCTCACCTTGTTTCAACTGCTCGGCTACTGAGCTGAAACACAATAGCATATGTAGAATGACTGTGGTCTTACTGCAGTATTACTTTAGAACATGAGGTATTATTACTATAGTAGTATGATATAATTACTGAGGTAGTATCTGGTAGAGCAGAGCTTCGGCCTTGCGTTTCTCCTCGAGATAAGCTTGAGTTCGTTCCTCCACCAGCTCCTCCAGGTTGTTGGCGTACTGCGCCATACGAGACAGAAGGTTGTCCAGGATGTTTGAGCCGTAGCCCCTGAACAGACAGGTGGACAGGTCACCCTCTCCCATGGACCCTGCCTCTCACCTGTCTCTCTCACTTTCCCCACCCTCACACCTTTCTCCCACTTTTCTGTCTCCCCTCCCTCACTTCTCTCTCCCTCTCTCCTCCCTCTCACCTGTCTCCCTCTCCCCTGCCCCTCACCTGTCTCCCTCTCTCCTCCCTCTCACCTGTCTCCCTCTCCCCTTCCTTTCACCTGCCCCTTACCAGTCTCCCTCTCCCTTGCCCCTCACCTGTCTCCCTCTCCCCTTCCTCTCACCTGTCTCCCTCTCCCCTTCCTTTCACCTGTCTCCCTCTCCCCTCCCTCTCACCTGTCTCCCTCTCCCTTGCCTCTCACCTGTCTCCCTCTCCCCTCTCTCTCACCTGTCTCCCTCTCCCCTTCCTTTCACCTGTCTCTCCCTCCCATCCATCTCACCTGTCTCCCTCTCTCCTGCCTCTCACCTGTCTCTCCCTCCCCTTCCTTTCACCTGTCTCCCTCTCCCCTTCCTTTCACCTGTCTCCTTTTCCCCTCCCTCTCACCTGTCTCCCTCTCCCCTCTCTCTCACCTGTCTCCCTCTCCCCTTCCTTTCACCTGTCTCTCCCTCTCCTCCCTCTCACCTGTCTCCCTCTCCCCTCCCTCTCACCTGTCTCTCCCTCTCCTCCCTCTAACCTGTCTCCCTCTCCCCTCCCTCTCACCTGTCTCCCTCTCCCCTCCCTCTCCCCTGTCTCCCTCTCCCCTGCCTCTCACCTGTCTCTCCCTCTCCTCCCTCTCACCTGTCTCCCTCTCTCCTCCCTCTCACCTGTCTCCCTCTCCCCTTCCTTTCACCTGCCCCTTACCCGTCTCCCTCTCCCTTGCCCCTCACCTGTCTCCCTCTCCCCTTCCTCTCACCTGTCTCCCTCTCCCCTTCCTTTCACCTGTCTCCCTCTCCCCTCCCTCTCACCTGTCTCCCTCTCCCTTGCCTCTCACCTGTCTCCCTCTCCCCTCTCTCTCACCTGTCTCCCTCTCCCCTTCCTTTCACCTGTCTCTCCCTCCCATCCATCTCACCTGTCTCCCTCTCTCCTGCCTCTCACCTGTCTCTCCCTCCCCTTCCTTTCACCTGTCTCCCTCTCCCCTTCCTTTCACCTGTCTCCTTTTCCCCTCCCTCTCACCTGTCTCCCTCTCCCCTCTCTCTCACCTGTCTCCCTCTCCCCTTCCTTTCACCTGTCTCTCCCTCTCCTCCCTCTCACCTGTCTCCCTCTCCCCTCCCTCTCACCTGTCTCTCCCTCTCCTCCCTCTCACCTGTCTCCCTCTCCCCTCCCTCTCACCTGTCTCCCTCTCCCCTCCCTCTCCCCTGCCTCTCACCTGTCTCTCCCTCTCCTCCCTCTCACCTGTCTCCCTCTCTCCTGCCTCTCACCTGTCTCTCCCTCCCCTCCCTCTCACCTGTCTCCCTCTCCCCTCTCTCTCACCTGTCTCCCTCTCCCCTTCCTTTCACCTGTCTCCCTCTCTCCTGCCTCTCACCTGTCTCTCCCTCTCCTCCCTCTCACCTGTCTCCCTCTACCCTCCCTCTCCCTCTCCTCCCTCTCACCTGTCTCCCTCTCCCCTTCCTTTCACCTGTCTCCCTCTCCCCTTCCTTTCACCTGTCTCCTTTTCCCCTCCCTCTCACCTGTCTCCCTCTCCCCTCTCTCTCACCTGTCTCCCTCTCCCCTTCCTTTCACCTGTCTCTCCCTCCCCTCCCTCTCACCTGTCTCCCTCTCCCCTCCCTCTCACCTGTCTCTCCCTCTCCCCTCCCTCTCACCTGTCTCTCCCTCTCCTCCCTCTCACCTGTCTCCCTCTCCCCTCCCTCTCACCTGTCTCCCTCTCCCCTCCCTCTCCCCTGTCTCCCTCTCCCCTGCCTCTCACCTGTCTCTCCCTCTCCTCCCTCTCACCTGTCTCCCTCTCTCCTGCCTCTCACCTGTCTCTCCCTCCCCTCTCTCTCACCTGTCTCCCTCTCCCCTTCCTTTCACCTGTCTCTCCCTCCCATCCCTCTCACCTGTCTCCCTCTCTCCTGCCTCTCACCTGTCTCTCCCTCTCCTCCCTCTCACCTGTCTCCCTCTCCCCTCCCTCTCCCTCTCCTCCCTCTCACCTGTCTCCCTCTCCCCTTCCTTTCACCTGTCTCTCCCTCCCCTCCCTCTCACCTGTCTCCCTCTCTCCTGCCTCTCACCTGTCTCTCCCTCTCCTCCCTCTCACCTGTCTCCCTCTCCCCTCTCCTCTCCCTCTCTCTCCCTCTCCCCTCTCCCTCTCCCCTGCTCTCTCCCTCTCTCCTCTCCTCTCACCTGTCTCCCTCTCTCCTGCCTCTCACCTGTCTCTCCCTCCCCTCCCTCTCCCTCTCCCTCTCCCCTCCCTCTCCCTCTCCCCTCCCTCTCACCTGTCTCTCCCTCCCCTCCCTCTCACCTGTCTCCCTCTCCCCTTCCTTTCACCTGTCTCTCCCTCCCTCCCTCTCACCTGTCTCCCTCTCTCCTGCCTCTCACCTGTCTCTCCCTCTCCTCCCTCTCACCTGTCTCCCTCTCCCCTCCCTCTCCCTCTCCTCCCTCTCACCTGTCTCCCTCTCCCCTTCCTTTCACCTGTCTCCTCTCCCCTCCTCTCCCTCTCCTCTCCCTCTCCCTCTCTCTCACCTGTCTCCCTCTCCCCTCCTCTCACCTGTCTCTCCCTCCCCTCCTCTCCCTCTCTCCCTCTCCCTCCCTCTCACCTGTCTCTCCCTCTCCTCCCTCTCCCTCTCCTCTCCCTCTCTCCCTCCCTCTCCCCTGTCTCCCTCTCCCCTCTCTCTCCCTGTCTCCCTCTCCCCTCCTCTCACCTGTCTCTCCCTCCCTCCCTCTCACCTGTCTCCCTCTCCCTCCCTCTCCCTGTCTCTCCCTCTCCTCCCTCTCACCTGTCTCCCTCTCCCCTCCCTCTCCTCTCCTCTCCCCTCCCTCTCCCTCTCCCTCTCCTCCTCTCACCTGTCTCCCTCTCCTCCCTCTCCCTGTCTCCCTCTCCCCTCTCTCTCACCTGTCTCCCTCTCCCCTCTCCTCTCACCTGTCTCTCCTCTCCCCTCCCTCTCACCTGTCTCCCTCTCTCCTTCCTCTCACCTGTCTCTCCCTCTCCTCCCTCTCCCTCTCCTCTCCCTCCCTCTCCCTCTCCTCCCTCTCACCTGTCTCCCTCTCCCCTCCTCTCACCTGTCTCCCTCTCCCCTTCCTCTCACCTGTCTCCTTTCCCCTCCCTCTCACCTGTCTCCCTCTCCCCTCTCTCTCACCTGTCTCCCTCTCCCCTTCCTTTCACCTGTCTCTCCCTCCCCTCCCTCTCACCTGTCTCCCTCTCCCCTCCCTCTCACCTGTCTCTCCCTCTCCTCCCTCTCACCTGTCTCCCTCTCCCCTCCTCTCCCCTGTCTCCCTCTCCCCTGCCTCTCACCTGTCTCTCCCTCTCCTCCCTCTCACCTGTCTCCCTCTCTCCTCCCTCTCACCTGTCTCCCTCTCCCCTCTCTCTCACCTGTCTCCCTCTCCCCTTCCTTTCACCTGTCTCTCCCTCCCATCCCTCTCACCTGTCTCCCTCTCTCCTGCCTCTCACCTGTCTCTCCCTCTC
Organism: Apeltes quadracus; assembly: GCA_021346845.1. Taxonomy (NCBI): domain Eukaryota; kingdom Metazoa; phylum Chordata; class Actinopteri; order Perciformes; family Gasterosteidae; genus Apeltes; species Apeltes quadracus. Next base: position 15,566,854 of record CM037926.1, read on the forward strand.
CTCCCTCTTACCTGTCTCCCTCTCCCCTCCCTCTCCCTCTCCTCCCTCTCACCTGTCTCCCTCTCCCCTTCCTTTCACCTGTCTCCTTTTCCCCTCCCTCTCACCTGTCTCCCTCTCCCCTCTCTCTCACCTGTCTCCCTCTCCCCTTCCTTTCACCTGTCTCTCCCTCCCCTCCCTCTCACCTGTCTCCCTCTCCCCTCCCTCTCACCTGTCTCTCCCTCTCCTCCCTCTCACCTGTCTCCCTCTCCCCTCCCTCTCACCTGTCTCCCTCTCCCCTCCCTCTCCCCTGTCTCCCTCTCCCCTGCCTCTCACCTGTCTCTCCCTCTCACCTGTCTCCCTCTCTCCTGCCTCTCACCTGTCTCTCCCTCCCCTCCCTCTCACCTGTCTCCCTCTCCCCTCCCTCTCACCGGTCTCCCTCTCCCCTCCCTCCCACCTGTCTCTCCCTCCCCTCCCTCTCACCTGTCTCCCTCTCCCCTTCCTTTCACCTGTCTCTCCCTCCCCTCCCTCTCACCTGTCTCCCTCTCCCCTCCCTCTCACCTGTCTCTCCCTCTCCTCCCTCTCACCTGTCTCCCTCTCCCCTCCCTCTCACCTGTCTCCCTCTCCCCTCCCTCTCCCCTGTTTCCCTCTCCCCTGCCTCTCACCTGTCTCTCCCTCTCACCTGTCTCCCTCTCTCCTGCCTCTCACCTGTCTCTCCCTCCCCTCCCTCTCACCTGTCTCCCTCTCCCCTCCCTCTCACCGGTCTCCCTCTCCCCTCCCTCCCACCTGTCTCTCCCTCCCCTCCCTCTCACCTGTCTCCCTCTCCCCTTCCTTTCACCTGTCTCTCCCTCCCATCCCTCTCACCTGTCTCCCTCTCTCCTGCCTCTCACCTGTCTCTCCCTCTCCTCCCTCTCACCTGTCTCCCTCTCCCCTCCCTCTCCCTCTCCTCCCTCTCACCTGTCTCCCTCTCCCCTTCCTTTCACCTGTCTCCCTCTCCCCTTCCTTTCACCTGTCTCCTTTTCCCCTCTCTCTCACCTGTCTCCCTCTCCCCTCCCTCTCACCTGTCTCCCTCTCCCCTCCCTCTCACCTGTCTCTCCCTCTCCTCCCTCTCACCTGTCTCCCTCTCCCCTCCCTCTCACCTGTCTCCCTCTCCCCTCCCTCTCACCTGTCTCTCCCTCCCCTCTCTCTCACCTGTCTCCCTCTCCCCTCCCTCTCACCTGTCTCTCCCTCCCATCCCTCTCACCTGTCTCCCTCTCTCCTGCCTCTCACCTGTCTCTCCCTCTCCTCCCTCTCACCTGTCTCCCTCTCCCCTCCCTCTCCCTCTCCTCCCTCTCACCTGTCTCCGTCTCCCCTCCCTCTCACCTGTCTCTCCCTCTCCTCCCTCTCACCTGTCTCCCTCTCCCCTCCCTCTCACCTGTCTCCCTCTCCCCTCCCTCTCCCCTGTCTCCCTCTCCCCTGCCTCTCACCTGTCTCTCCCTCTCCTCCCTCTCACCTGTCTCCCTCTCCCCTCTCTCTCACCTGTCTCCCTCTCCCCTTCCTTTCACCTGTCTCTCCCTCCCATCCCTCTCACCTGTCTCCCTCTCTCCTGCCTCTCACCTGTCTCTCCCTCTCCTCCCTCTCACCTGTCTCCCTCTCCCCTCCCTCTCCCTCTCCTCCCTCTCACCTGTCTCCCTCTCCCCTTCCTTTCACCTGTCTCCCTCTCCCCTTCCTTTCACCTGTCTCCTTTTCCCCTCCCTCTCACCTGTCTCCCTCTCCCCTCTCTCTCACCTGTCTCCCTCTCCCCTTCCTTTCACCTGTCTCTCCCTCCCCTCCCTCTCACCTGTCTCCCTCTCCCCTCCCTCTCACCTGTCTCTCCCTCTCCTCCCTCTCACCTGTCTCCCTCTCCCCTCCCTCTCACCTGTCTCCCTCTCCCCTCCCTCTCCCCTGTCTCCCTCTCCCCTGCCTCTCACCTGTCTCTCCCTCTCCTCCCTCTCACCTGTCTCCCTCTCTCCTCCCTCTCACCTGTCTCCCTCTCCCCTCTCTCTCACCTGTCTCCCTCTCCCCTTCCTTTCACCTGTCTCTCCCTCCCATCCCTCTCACCTGTCTCCCTCTCTCCTGCCTCTCACCTGTCTCTCCCTCTCCTCCCTCTTACCTGTCTCCCTCTCCCCTCCCTCTCCCTCTCCTCCCTCTCACCTGTCTCCCTCTCCCCTTCCTTTCACCTGTCTCCTTTTCCCCTCCCTCTCACCTGTCTCCCTCTCCCCTCTCTCTCACCTGTCTCCCTCTCCCCTTCCTTTCACCTGTCTCTCCCTCCCCTCCCTCTCACCTGTCTCCCTCTCCCCTCCCTCTCACCTGTCTCTCCCTCTCCTCCCTCTCACCTGTCTCCCTCTCCCCTCCCTCTCACCTGTCTCCCTCTCCCCTCCCTCTCCCCTGTCTCCCTCTCCCCTGCCTCTCACCTGTCTCTCCCTCTCACCTGTCTCCCTCTCTCCTGCCTCTCACCTGTCTCTCCCTCCCCTCCCTCTCACCTGTCTCCCTCTCCCCTCCCTCTCACCGGTCTCCCTCTCCCCTCCCTCCCACCTGTCTCTCCCTCCCCTCCCTCTCACCTGTCTCCCTCTCCCCTCCCTCTCACCTGTCTCTCCCTCTCCTCCCTCTCACCTGTCTCCCTCTCCCCTCCCTCTCACCTGTCTCCCTCTCCCCTCCCTCTCCCCTGTTTCCCTCTCCCCTGCCTCTCACCTGTCTCTCCCTCTCACCTGTCTCCCTCTCTCCTGCCTCTCACCTGTCTCTCCCTCCCCTCCCTCTCACCTGTCTCTCCCTCTCCTCCCTCTCACCTGTCTCCCTCTCCCCTCCCTCTCACCTGTCTCCCTCTCCCCTCCCTCTCCCCTGTTTCCCTCTCCCCTGCCTCTCACCTGTCTCTCCCTCTCACCTGTCTCCCTCTCTCCTGCCTCTCACCTGTCTCTCCCTCCCCTCCCTCTCACCTGTCTCCCTCTCCCCTCCCTCTCACCGGTCTCCCTCTCCCCTCCCTCCCACCTGTCTCTCCCTCCCCTCCCTCTCACCTGTCTCCCTCTCCCCTTCCTTTCACCTGTCTCTCCCTCCCATCCCTCTCACCTGTCTCCCTCTCTCCTGCCTCTCACCTGTCTCTCCCTCTCCTCCCTCTCACCTGTCTCCCTCTCCCCTCCCTCTCCCTCTCCTCCCTCTCACCTGTCTCCCTCTCCCCTTCCTTTCACCTGTCTCCCTCTCCCCTTCCTTTCACCTGTCTCCTTTTCCCCTCTCTCTCACCTGTCTCCCTCTCCCCTCCCTCTCACCTGTCTCCCTCTCCCCTCCCTCTCACCTGTCTCTCCCTCTCCTCCCTCTCACCTGTCTCCCTCTCCCCTCCCTCTCACCTGTCTCCCTCTCCCCTCCCTCTCACCTGTCTCTCCCTCCCCTCTCTCTCACTTGTCTCCCTCTCCCCTCCCTCTCAGCTGTCTCTCCCTCCCCTCTCTCACCTGTCTCCCTCTCCCCTCCCTCCCACCTGTCTCTCCCTCCCCTGCCTCTCACCTGTGCTGCTTCCTCAGCAGCACCTTGATGCCGCTGAAGTCGGGTCTGTCGTTGGGCTCTTCGCTCCAGCAGCGCTGCATCAGGAGGCCGAGCTCCTCGCTGTGACTGTGGGGGCAGAGGGAGGGCCTGAGGGGGGGGGCACCGCCGTGAACCACAGCCTGGACAATGTCTGTGTAGTGTAGGACAAAGATCGATCATTATAAACTATTCATCTATTAGAATCTATTAATCTTTCATTCAAATATATAAAGCTATTTCTGTATTATTAAAATGTATACAGTCACAGGGTGGACTTTATTGAGCCATAATGTCCTGTACCGGTTTACATTGACCTGAGCATTCCATCTAAGTACACACTCAATATAACATAGCAACATCTAAACTAAAATGAAAAGTGATACACAACGCTTGGTAGATACAACCAGGGTGCGATTTGTGAGGCGGGATGGTTTTCCGATCCCCCCCTCTGCTAAATTATTTGCATCTCCGTGGGAGACAAGGATTCCTCCCCTTGATCGCGATGAATGCAACTTAACTGCTCGCCTACTTAAACTCTTGAAATGTAACGATCTTCAGTGTCAATTTCTGAACGTCATCCAACACAAACACATTGTAACATTTAGTGTTGCAGGCTGCGCGTGCGCGCGTGACGCGGATCGGTTTCCCCTCCGTCTTACTTTACAGGAGCCAATAATAACACAACTAAATGAACATTAAAGGTTTTGCCATGTTGTGGCCTTTGTTCTTCTCCCTAGTTATGCAAGCTAAAAGTCACATGTTCTTGTCTATTAATAAAAAATCCCCCCCTCTGCTTTTTTGTGAAATCGCACCCTGGCTACAACTAATTTGTGCTGGAATGCAGCTATATACTGACTGCTATATTTTATTCTAACCATATTATAAAAGTAATATGGTACTCGAGGCAGTACTTCATTGTCAATAATGTAACATTGTCAACTGGTCTTTGTCTCCAGAGACCATGAATGAGTCCCTGGATGAACATCCTGACCTTTGGGGGTCATAGTGAGTGAGTCCAGGTAGAAGACTCCTCTCAACAGAGCCACCTCCTGCAGGATGATACTAAAGCTGTAAACGTCTCCTCTCTGAGTCCCACAGGGGGGGGGGCACTCTGTCCTCAGCAGCTCCGGAGCCGTCCACAGTTTACCTGTGTTTTTTTAAGATAATAATCTGCAGTAAAAGTATATTAACCTCACAGAGCATATAAATACATGAGTAACTTGTACGTCACACACACGTGTGGTAGTGTGTGTAGTGTCATACGTGCGTAGTAGGCGTATGTGTCCTCTGGAAAACTGGAGGGCCGAAGACTTTCCAGACCATAATCAGTGATCTTCAGCACAAAACGACCGTCCACCACACAGTTAGAGGACTTCAGGTTGCCGTGGGAGACCATGGCGCTGTTGTGGAGGAACAACATCCCCTGACAACAGCAACACATTTCACTTGTGATGATACTCATGGTAAGTTGATGCTGAGCATCTGCTGTGATGGTGCTAATGGTTCCAATGGATTGGATCACTCTACTGGTTCTCATTAGTTGGTTTAAATAGTTTGAATGGTTTAGACAGTAAGGGTTGTGGCGGTTCTACTTGGTCTCATGGTTTTAATGGTTGTAGAGAAGAGGATGAAGAGGATGAAGAGGAGTGATTTTCTCTGTGGCTCCACCCCTCTCCTGCAACCAAAGGCCGTTACCTTGACGATGTCATTGATGAGAGAGTATCTGAACATCCAGTCCAGAGTGATGCTGTCGCTCTCCATCAAGTCCTGGAACACACAGACACAAACCCAGAGACACACACACACACACACACACGCAAACCCAGAGACACACACACACACACACACGCACGCAAACCCAGAGACACACACACACACACACACACACGCACGCAAACCCAGAGACACACACACACACACAAACACACGCACGCAAACCCAGAGACACACACACACACACAAACACAAACACATGCACGCAAACCCAGAGACACACACACACACACACACACAAACACACGCACGCAAACCCAGAGACACACACACACACACACACACACACAAACACACGCACGCAAACCCAGACACACACACACACACACACACACGCACGCAAACCCAGAGACACACACACACACACACACGCACGCAAACCCAGAGACACACACACACACACACACAAACACACGCACGCAAACCCAGACACACACACACACACACACACACGCACGCAAACCCAGAGACACACACACACACACAAACACACGCACGCAAACCCAGACACACACACACACACACAAACACAAACACATGCACGCAAACCCAGAGACACACACACACACACACACACAAACACACGTACGCAAACCCAGAGACACACACACACACACACGCACGCAAACCCAGAGACACACACACACATACACAAACACACACACACAAACACACACGCAAACACAGGGATGCAGACAAACAACAAATGCACACGCACACACATAACCTGTCATTATGATGTAGCCTCGACTCAATCAAATTACATCTCTCTGTTTGAGTGTGTGTGTGTGTTTCTTCACACCGTGTACGTGTTTCTGTGTGTCAGAGTGAATGTATTTGTTTGTTTGATTGTGTAATGTGATAATAGTGACTCACAGCTGCTTGCTCCTGAACAACAGGACAGTGAATATACCTGTACATAGCTATAAACATACGTTTGTACTCATTCTACAAACTGATTCCATAGATTCTAGCATCAAAGGGCTTTGCGAGGATTCTAAATAATAGAAAGAAATCATTACATTAGTTGTCATTTAGCTGACGCTTTTATCCACAGCGACTTACATTACATTTAACCTATGGTTTTACATGAGGTTGGGCTTCATACCATTTCAATTGTATTAATTACTTTCGGTATCACAACATTGTGTCCCTATCAGTGTTCTGACTGATCCCTGATCAGCTCTTGTCTACTACGGGCTATCACTGAATCAATTAGGTTTTTTTTTAAGTGACTCAAACCACACAAGCATGTCTTTGTTTGCTGGACATTTTCAGATCTAGCAATCAATCGGCGACAACCCAAAACCTGCACATCCCCACATCAACCTACAGTGCATGGACATGTGTTCTCATGTTGCTAAGTTACAGTGCTGAAGAATAACTACAGCTGATAGATGGAAGCAAGCTCTGATGCAAGAAGGAAGGATCCTGGTCTGCTGGAAATAGAGCTGATGGGTACATTACATTTCATGTATAGTCAACAGCTATATCAGCCCTTAATAAAGGGGCACAAGGAGGCGGAGAGGGATAACATATGGGTATAAGGAGGTATAAAGGTATGACAAAGGGATACACAAGGGTATACATTAGGGGCGGCACGGTACATGAAGAAACATCCGAACCGTTCGGTTTGCGTGTCTCGGTTCGGTTTGTGTGCGTCGCACGGTTCCACACATGCGCAATGGAAGCTCTCGCCCATTTTTCACCTCAGACAGAGTGTTTCCTTTTCGCGCGAAATAAGAGTGTGGACTCGCAAATAAACATTAAAAGTGACGTAAGGAGCGCTGCAGCTCACGTTGGGTATAAGGAGGTTTAAAGGAATGACAAAGGCTGGGTTCCCTCACCTTTTCTGTCCACAAGCTACTTTTCAAGTAATGGGGATCTAATGTAATCTGACATTAAATGTGTCCATTAGTAAGTCAGTTTTCCGTTAGCTCCCGCGGTAAAATGTGCATGCATGATGACACAACGTGATGTTTTTCCAATGGCAGACGATCTACCGGCAGTGCCTTGGCCATAACAAGGGGATAACGCATTCTGGATTATGGCGGTATAAAGAGATTTAAGGAGGGATATAAGGAAGTATAAAGGGACATAAAAAGGTGTATTAAGAGACAAAGAAGGTTGGTACCTGCAGGCTGCCTCTGGGGCAATACTCTGTGATGATGCACATGTTTGGTGGATCAATGCAGGCACCAATGAAGCGCGTCAGGTGCTCGTTCTGAACATCTCGCATCTGTTAGAGCACAACGGCCAGTTGGTATGTAGGAGGGTAGATTGGTCTGTCAGTCGTAGGTCAGTCAGTAGTTAAATGGTCAGTTGATGAGTTGGTTGATACTAAGTCATTTGATCGGTCTAGAGACGGAGTTCTTACATGTTTTAGCTCAAAGAGGACCTTCCTGGTCAGTTCAATACGTTTCTTGTTGATATACTTGATGGCTGCAAGGTTTCCCTGCAGGACACAGAACCTGTATTTATTACACCATCAGTCAGGTGTCAGATGGTGTTCAGAGGGTGTCGGATGGTGTCAGATGGTGTCAGAGGGTGTTGGATGATGTCAGAGGTTGTCGGTTGATGTCAGAGGGTGTCGGCTGGTGTCAGAGGGTGTCGGATGGTGTCAGAGGGTGTCGGATGGTGTCAGAGGGTGTCGGATGTTGTCTGAGGGTGTCAGCGGTTGATGTCAAAGGGTGTCGGATGGTGTCAGAGGGTGTCGGTTGATGTCGGAGGGTGTCGGTTGATGTCAGAGGGTGTTGGAGGATGTCTGAGGGTGTTGGATGGTGTCTGAGGGTGTCAGATGGTGTCTGAGGGTGTCGGATGGTGTCATAGGGTGTCAGCTGATGTCAGAGGGTGTCGGTTGATGTCAGAGGGTGTTGGAGGATGTCAGAGGGTGTCGGCTGATGTCAGAGGGTGTCGGTTGATGTCAGAGGGTGTTGGATGGTGTCTGAGGGTGTTGGATGGTGTCTGAGGGTGTCGGCTGATGTCAGAGGGTGTTGGAGGATGTCAGAGGGTGTCGGCTGATGTCAGAGGGTGTCGGTTGATGTCAGAGGGTGTTGGAGGATGTCAGAGGGTGTCGGCTGATGTCAGAGGGTGTTGGATGGTGTCTGAGGGTGTTGGATGGTGTCTGAGGGTGTCGGATGGTGTCATAGGGTGTCAGCTGATGTCAGAGGGTGTTGGAGGATGTCAGAGGGTGTCGGCTGATGTCAGAGGGTGTTGGATTGTGTCTGAGGGTGTCGGATGGTGTCAAAGGGTGTTGGATGGTGTCTGAGGGTGTCAGATGGTGTCTGAGGGTGTCGGATGGTGTCACAGGGTGTCAGCTGATGTCAGAGGGTGTTGGAGGATGTCAGAGGGTGTCGGCTGATGTCAGAGGGTGTTGGATGGTGTCAGAGGGTGTTGGATTGTGTCTGAGGGTGTCGGATGGTGTCAAAGGGTGTTGGTGGATGTCAGAGGTTGTCGGTTGATGTCAGAGGGTGTCGGATGGTGTCTGAGGGTGTCAGATGGTGTCTGAGGGTGTCGGATGGTGTCATAGGGTGTCAGTTGATGTCAGAGGGTGTCAGATGGTGTCATAGGGTGTCAGTTGATGTCAGAGGGTGTCAGATGGTGTCTGAGGGTGTCGGTTGATGTCAGAGGGTGTTGGATAATGTCAGAGGGTGTTGGATAATGTCAGAGGGTGTTGGATGATGTCAGATGATGACAGGCGGTGTCAGATGGTGACAGACCGTGTCAGATGGTGTCAGAGAGTGTCGGTTGATGTCAGAGGGTGTCAGATGGTGTCTGAGGGTGTCGGATGGTGTCAAAGGGTGTCGGTTGATGTCAGAGGGTGTCGGTTAATGTCAAAGGATGTTGGATGATGTCAGAGGGTGTTGGATGATGTCAGATGGTGTTGGATGATGTCAGTGGCTGTCAGAGGGTGTTAGATGGTGATAGGGGTTGTTGGATAATGTCAGTTGGTGTGAGATGGTCTCTGGTGGTAAGATGGGGTATGATTGTGTCAGACCTTGTAATATCCGGTTTTGGTGTATATCTGGAAGTTCCCCTCCATCGTCATCAGTGAGCCGCAGTTAGAACCTTTCTGCAGAGAATCAGGATGAATAAGCAGGACAACCCATTTAAATAAGTGTGTGTCGGTGTGATAGTAACTTAACTGTGACATGGCGAAGAGCTGCAGTTTGGTGTTTGTGCGTGGTGACATGGTGAAGCCGCTGCAGGTTGGTGTGTGTCTGTGTGTTACCAGTGACAGGGTGAGGCGGATGCAGGTTGGTGTGTGTCTGTGTGTGTGTGTGTGTTACCAGTGACAGGGTGAGGCGGCTCCAGGTTCTCCTCAGGACTTTATCCAGGTTGCTCATCTGGACATCGTCCCATGAAACCCTCCACAGCTGAGCAGCCAGCTCGCTCTCCAGCTTTAACTTCCTGTTCAATAGACAGGTGCAGGTTGAGGGGGGGGGGGGGGGGGGGGGGAGTGGTGGGGAGTAAGGACATTCTAGTGAAGTGAGGACACTCTAGAGAAGGGAGGACATTCTATCTAAGAGGGAATATTTCTAGATAGGTGAGGACATTCTGGTGAAGTTGTCCTTGTGTGGGAGTTTCTCACCTGTAGATGAGGACAGTCACGGTAACAATGATTACAAAGACGAAGCAGATCACTATGGAAACCATCTGATGCATGGTAACTGTACCTGTAGATGATGGACAGTGTTTATTGGGGTGATTTTGTTAGGACCAAAAATATACCGTCGAAAGATCTAGAAATAACCAAGTCCAAAACACTATTCTGACACCGCAACGGCCCTGGTCTTGTATTCATGAGGCGACGCAGGTTTATTTGTATAGCACATTTTAAAGGCAATTCAAAGTGCTCAACATAAATCCATTAAAACCATCAACACATTAAGGAATGGAATAAGAATATAAATGGATGGGCCAGGCACTGGTTGGACGGATACAACCATCGGACAAAGCATCCAAAGTTGTTGGTTGTTAACTGATTGCAAACAGCGCAGCACTTCCTCTATCCACTGTGAGGCACTAGACGTCCTGCACCAACATGCTTCGTACGCTCTGTAACTAGTGTTACACAACAGACTGTCAAAGTGAATGTAGGGTTCTAAACCAAATTTCTATTGAGTTGTTGATCAACTGAGTTGATGATTTGTTGTGTAATGTTTAATGTGGTTTGTTAGAAAATGGATACTCCCACCAAGTGAGTAAATCTACTGTGACGCGGGTTAAGAGTCGTCCCAGGCACCAGCTCTACCTGATGCACAGTCACACTGGTACCAACTTCTAACATATTTTAAGCCCCCAAAAACATCTTTGTCTTCATGGCGAAGAGTGCGTCGCGATGGCCGCCCTTTATCCAATTCTTGTAATGTTCTCCGTGAAGCATTATCAAGGTCTTAAGTATTTTCTTTTGAGATCAGTTTAAAGTACGAGGAGCAGGCTGTGAAAAAGAAAGTACATTGGTCCATAACTTGTAAACAAAATGAGATTTATATGACAGTGAACCAATAATGATCCAAAGAAACCTTTGTGAGAATCGGACTGTGCATGTTTTAAATGCACAACGGACTTTATGGACTACGGACGGATCAATCAGTCATAAGGGGCAAGAACATTTTAAGAGGCACTATAGAGACATTACTATGTACTATATTACTATAGATATATTTCTATAGACATATAGAGACATTTTTTTTAACCAAATGCGAGACCCTTAAAATATCAAACTTTTCACCAGACTTGATACGCACATGAACTTTTGGCCTATGATAAAAGTTATGAAGTTTGATAAAGGGCCCTAACAATTAAGAACATTTTAAGCATTTTGAACCTCCTTTCAGTCTTGGATGGACTGTTTTTTCATAGTAACAGGGATGATCACCAGGCACACTGCGTGTATACATGTATACATGTATGTATATGTTTGTGTGTGTTCGTACGTGCAAGGCAGGCTGGTTTGTCATTTTTAAAGCCACACTTGGGGACGTCTGGAGGTGGAGAGCCACCTGGCCACTGGAAGCTCCACCCACCTTGCATGATCAGTTGTTTCATGCTACTGTTGTACACGCACACAACCTGGTGACACACACACACAGACACAGGTATTAAATAAGTGACAACGCTGTTGTCTCAAGGCAACCACATTGAGACTTAGGTGTTTTACCTGGAACTCGCCAGACTCTACGTCGATGGTGTCCCACACAGCAAAGTCCATCTGTCTGTCCCCAAGCTCGTCCATCTCCACAGGACCCATCACTCCTAGAACACACAAGCCGCTGAGATGTGTTCATGAAAAGAACACTGCATGTACCAATTACAGTTTGTGCATCTATTCATTTTCATGTGTCACTGACTTTTCTTTCTGTTTGATGAGCATTTTTGCTGATTTGTCACTGCACTCTGACCTTTGACCCTGGTGATGTCAGGATGTTGATATTTATTTCCTGCTGCAGGAAACAAAGCTATTTCCTGCACAATGAATAGTGAAACTAGAGATGGCTGATTTGTGAGCTGGGGGGGTCGGGAGATCTGAGGACGGGGTCAAGGTTTCAGCATCAGGTTTGGCCTGTTACCACTACGTCTTTGACGTGGTCTCACTGCTCCTGGCTCAGAATTCACAGAGGCCACTATCTGAACCATCAGAGGACTTTAAATAACCACAATGTTTTACTTTTGGTCTTCCCTTTGGCCCCTATTTATGCGTCCTATTAGTTTTAACACGCAGGGAGATCGGGGAGGGAGCTAAGTTAAATTGTTTGGATGCCGATGATGCCGATCAGGCGCAGTCGCCAGTATCTGGTATTGTCTCCCAACTACACGCCATTCACACCAACTTGACTGAGGAACCCAATCAGAGCGGACTAACCAATCAGGAGCTCCTGTGCTATGTGCGGGGGAGGGGGGGGGGGGGGTGTTGGACCATGAAGATTCCTGGCTGTTCTCTGCTAGCTATGCACTGTGATTGGTTGACCACAGAGCGGCAAGTCCCATGTGGCTCAGATATAAATAACAACGTATATCAGATGCCTGAGAAAGTAGGAAGACGAGAAGAAAGTGTTCTGTTCTCACCAGAAAAGGTTCTGTTCCACATCCTCTTGGTCACCACATCTCCTCTGGGCCTCCGGACCCATCGTGGCTCTGGTCCGGTCCTCTGCTCACTGAGGGTCTCATTCAGGGCCTGAGAGTACATGGTGACTCCGTCATGGAAGCCTGCAGCGATCAGGTTATACTGTCAGAGAGAGAGAGAGAGAGAGAGAGAGAGAGATCACACACACACACACACACATATTTGTATGAATATGGATGCATATAGGATGTATTTTTTACCAGAGAGTCTTTAATAGTATAGTTGAATAGTTTCTTTGCATCGTTCTTCAGAGTCTCAACAAACTGAAGATATTCTGCATTCTGAGGCTCCAAATAGGTTAGAACCTTCACACTCTGTCAGATAGACAGGTAGAGAGAGAGACAGGAAGAGGGGGAAACAGGTAGAGACACAAACAGGTAGAGAAATAGACCGGCAAAGAGAAGTACAGGTACAGAGACAGACAGGTATGGAGATAGGCGGGCAAAGAGACAGACGTGACGTGTAAAGAGACAGACAGATAGAGAAATAGACGGATAGAGAGAGGGACAGGTAGAGGGACAGAGGGGTAGAGTGATAGACAGGTAGAGACAGAAGAGAGAAAGAAGGACAGACAGATACAGAGTTAGACAAAATAAATGAAAAACCAACAACAGCAATGAAAATAACAACAACAGCAATGAAGGGTCACCCTGAAAGCTTGGCGGGCCACAAAGTCGTACTGGTCTCCTCTGAACCAAGGCCGGACCTGGCGCCTGCCCACCCAGACCCTCAGCAAAAAGATCAATGAAGAGGAAGACGTAGTCCTCCAACGCCACCCCGTCCTTCCAGAACTGGACCATGAGATTCCTGAGAATGTCCCAGGAGCAACAGAGGTACACCACTAAAGAAGGAACAGGACTGTGGGTTAATCCATATGTTAGCTCCAATGTGTACTAGTACCTCAATTGTTTGGACTAGAACCTCCTCAGTGTGTAAACTAATGTGTAGTCTCATGATAGATTTAGTTAATCAAGTTGTTAATCAACTATTTAATGACGTATTAGTCATTAAATGACTGAATCAATTATATATTTGATAACATCATTACAACTCTGCAGAATGAGTACTTTGAATATACTACTACTACTACTGTGAATTTATTTGGAAGTAACAGTTTTTCTTAGTCTTTTTTTTTCTTATCTTGTCAGATTTGGAATGATTTTACAGCAGTAGAAGATCTACTCGAGGGAATGAAGGAGGGAAATATTGTTACTGATATTTACACACTCACACACAGACACAAACAGTCAGTAACCTAGCAGAGTAATAAGTAAAGAAAAGAAGGACTCCAGGACGTGATGAAAGACATAAGGAACAAAGGAAGGAACACAGGGCAGAGTGAGCACAAAGGTGATAAGAGAAGGAGCCAAAGTCGGAGGAAGGGAGGCAGAGGACACATGGAAGGAGACAGGGAACTCACCCCGTCCGTTGTCGCGGATCTGCTGCACCTCCTCCCTGTAGTCCAGGTTGTCGGCCTGCAGCACGCGCTCGTGGATGCTCACGTTGCGTTGGCCCAGCTGCGTGTAGAGCCCCTCCACGGCGAAGTAGCACGGCCGGTCGTCGTTGGCGTCCTTGTTGTCGCTGAATAGCAACATGGCGTGCTGCCGCCAGCCCATCGCCTCCTGGATCTGAACGCCAAACTCGCCCAGCTTCCGGTGGGTGGGTCCTGTGTTGGTGACCGCCGCGTAGCTCTCAAAGCCCACGGCGCGGGCGCCGGCCGTCACCATGGGGACCTCCCAGTGGGTGGTAAAGCGGGCGACAGGCGAGGACGAGTAGTCGCAGCCGGGGCCCACGAAGGCCCATGGGTCGTGGGACAGCTTCAGGTCCACCGCTACCAGCGGCGCCATGGAGTCCGAACAGAAGCCGTCCCGGTTCTCCGAGCTGCCGTGAACCAGCCGGAGCTTCAGCCCCGGCAACAGCCAGGGGTCAGAGTTCACCAGCCGTACAGCCTGGAAGAGGGCGGGGGCCACGCGAGGCCACGCCCAAGCGTAATCCGTGTTTGTCAGAGGCAAGATGGCCGCCAGGGTCACCTCATTAGGGGCCTCAGAGGTGCTGTCAGCTGAACAAGAGCAAGCAGCTATTTGAACAAAGAGGAGGAGAAGTGAGTGGCGGGTTCCGGGGGGGCGGGGCCCACTGGGGAGCATTATGAGCCTGTCAGACGAGGTGCTGGGAACACAAACCACACAAATTAAGGAAAATAAACTAGAAAATAAGAACAAGCATTTATTGTGTAACTTTTGAATGTGCTGAATCAGTGTGTACTAGTACCTCCACAGTGTGCACTAGTACCTCAATGGTGTGTACCAGTACCTCCACAGTGTGTAGTAGTACCTGCATGGTGTGTACCAATACCTTCACATTGTGTACTAGTACCTCCATGGTGTGTACTAGTACCATTAAGGTACGTACTAGTACCTCCATGGTGTGTATTAGTACCTCCACATTGTGTACTAGTACCTCCATGGTGTGTACTAGTACCTCCATGGTGTGTACTAGTACCTTTAAGGTGTGTACTAGTACCTCCACATTGTGTACTAGTACCTCCATGGTGTGTACTAGTACCTCCACGGTGTGTACTAGTACCTCCATGGTGTGTACTAGTACCTCCACATTGTGTACTAGTACCTCTGTGGTGTGTACTAGTACCTTTAAAGTGCATACTAGTATCTCCACATTGTGTACTAGTACCTTCACGGTGTGTACTAGTACCTCCATGGTGTGTACCAGTAACTCCACATTGTGTACTAGTACCTTTAAGGTGCGTACTAGTACCTTCACGGTGTGTACTAGTACCTTTAAGGTGTGTACTAGTACCTCCATGGCGTGTACTAGTACCTCCATGGTGTGTACCAGTAACTCCACATTGTGTACTAGTACCACATTGTGTACTAGTAGGTGTGTACTAGTACCTCCATGGCGTGTACTAGTACCTCCATGGTGTGTACCAGTAACTCCACATTGTGTACTAGTACCTTTAAGGTGTGTACTAGTACCTCCATGGCGTGTGCTAGTACCTCCACGGTAGTAAAGTATTGTTTACCTGCCTGTGGCTTCGTGTTCAAAGCGGGCGGGCGTTTCCACGGCAACAGGAGGACAGAAGAAGACGTCACATTCCACAGGAGACCCACCGGACCGGAGCCGCGCTGCAAGTGAAGCGGAGAGAGGTCTGCGCGAGCGACACGACGGGGCACCGCCGGACACGCGCGCACATGCACGAGCTGAGGGGGTGCGGAGCCGTCGTGATAACGGAGCGTGCATGTGCGCATGCTCGTGTCTCACGTCCCTTCTGACTCGTCGGCAAGAAAATGTAATTACGGGAGGAGGGGGGGCGACATATAACATTACAGTGATCCAATGTTCTCTTAATGTTCCATGCGTGTGTGTGTGTGCGTGTGCGTGTGATCCACATAAAAAAAAACACTTATTCACTACTATTATTTAACAACAGACAGACAGGGCGCCTCAGTACGCATTTTTAAAAAGTTCAGTACTATAAAAATACTTTCACACTGTAATATCAGTATCAGCATATTTTACATAAATGGACATTAACTGCATTCTTTACGTCACATACGTGTTATGATAATGAGATTGTATGTGATCTTATTTTAATGTGTATCATATAAAACTGATTTACTGTGAAGTCAGGCACACTCAGTGTGTTTTAACAGGGTCCACACACACACACACGCACACAGTTTCCCTCTCTGTACCTCTTCCTGGAAATGATCACACACACACACAAAGTAAACACACACACCCTTGTTCCTTTTTTAGTAACAGAAAATGTTTGAGATGAACGTACAAAACAACTCCATCAAAGAGACAGACAACAACTTAAAGACAAAGAGAACTCAGAGACAACAAGAGAGAGAGAGACGACTGAAAGACAAAGATAACAGCCAAGAGATAACGACAGATACGAGGAGACGAGTGAGAGACAACTAGACTATGACAAAGATGACAGAGAAGGGGACAAAAAGACAATGACCAACGGACAAAGATACCAAAAATGAGAGACAATATTAAGAGGCAAAGAGACGAAGACGACCGCGCGACAACAGGACAATGAAAGAGATGATTCAGAGAGAAAGACAACAACTGAGAGACAAAGACAAAAAAAGAAGATAACTGAGATACAAAGAAACAAAACAATAGGAGACAAAGAGAAGGCAAATGAGAAACATTGAGACAACTGAGAAACAGAGACAACAATCGAGGGACAAAGACTAAAAAACGAAGACACAACTGAGAAAACAAGACAATAACCGAGAAACATAGAGACAAGGACTCAGAGACCAAGAGACGACTGAGAAACAAAGCAACACAACTGATGGACAAAGAGACAAAGCTTCACAAGCTTTACTGAGAAAGTGACAATCAGAAAGTCTTCACAATAAAAGCACTTTGTTCTTACAGATTAACGTGAACAAATGTACCAACAGCTCCTAGGAAACATTGTTCTATTATATATTTATATATATCCCCCGTTTCTCAGTTCTTGTTAATACATGTGCTGCAGAATTACAGGACGGACGGAAGATTCCAAAGAAACGGTGTCTCTTTGTCCCGACCTCACAGCGCTGATGATCCCATGGAGCCGTGTGTCGTCCTTCTGCCTTTCAGGTGTCCAGCTAAAGATGAGGGCTTTGTTGATCATTACTTTTCGGGAGAACCCTGTCTCAGGACCAGCTTTCCACTGATTGCTTTTCAGGAAATCTGCCAGTTTGTTAGTGGACCTGATCCATAACGACTCGAAGGTCAAACTCACACAAACACTACACTATTTGCTAGTTAAACCAAAACTTTAAATTCCAACTTTTTATTCAGGATTCCGTTGTGTGGTCAATTGGATTTAAACGTTCATTGTTCGTTCTTCAAGTGTAAAAGTAACTTGACTTTGAGTTTGGTTATTGGTTCCCGATTGCAGGGTGCGAACACGTTATTTACGTTTGTCATTTCGATTGATGTCAATTATTCTGTTTGCTAAAACCAACAATGGTCCTCAGCAAGATCCCGAACATGACGGACAGCAGCTTCATGGCTGCAGAGGAGGAAGTGTCGTCTACTCCAACTGCTAACTCGCTCTGACCCTCTGTTGTGCTCACATGTGCGTGAACGTGTCGGTTTGTGCCCATCGTGAGCAAAGCACACCGTAAAATGGAAATGATGACCTTACTTTAAAGAATGTATACGCTCAACTCATTTCTGCGGTCTCTGGTGACCATACTGAAATGTGTGTTGAAACCAACACACATTGTCCCACTGGTTGTCGTAGACTCGTCGATCAACAGGCACACTTCTTCTTTTGTTCTGCATTTTGAGGAGTTTCTGCTAAAAGCAATCAACCTTTGAGGTGAAGACAAGTGAGTCTTTTGTGGGCGGCTGAGTGCTAATCATTAATAATGCGTTTACCCTGTTTGAATCACTCCCCACAGATAGCACAGCCCTCAGGCTCAATCTGCTCTTTATCGTAACCTCTCTACACACGTCCAACACCTCGTCACAGGAGGCCTCTGGAGCTGCCAGCCAGCTACTCGCAAGGCCCACTTCATCTCCGGCGTCGCTATCCAGCAGTCGGTCAGGGATTTAGGCAGAAATCGGCTGCAGAGGGGACAGAGAAGGGGGAGTGGCTCAGGAAACAATGCCAGGTGGAGGCATAATTGTAATTGTCCAGCAAAAAGAGAAGAAGGATCAGCCAGACGAAAAGGCTGGACGACCGGAAACTACAGCAACCAAGTTGTCCAGTCAGGGCTGTACATTAAAAGGCAGAATTCATACACACGTCAACAACATTTGTGTATGAAAGTGTTTTTAATTACACTGCCAGCAGACAACAGTTCTTAAGTTTGATGCCAGACTTTAAGATCCTGAGATTTAATGTTATTTTCAGGCAGGTTTCAATGCTATGTTTAGTACTTACTCAGTTCTATAGACATATTACAGTAAGTGAAAAGTACAGAGTGCAGTACTATAATAACAGTACAGTACTACCAGTACTAGGGTAATCCAATCGTCTATCTGAAGAGCAGAAGCTGATCGATTCCAGTTTTTGTCGTTAACGTGTAGAGAGGTGGTCCTCTGAAGTTCTAGAGCTGGATGAGTCTGTCTGTCCTCTGCTGATCCGAGGTCTGGTCTAGCTCCGGGCCAGACTCCCTACTCTCAGCTGCATGGACCTTTAGGTGTCCGTTGAGTGATCGTTTGGCCTGGTAGCTTTTGCCGCAAATCCTGCAGATGTAGGGTTTCTCTCCGGTGTGGATCAGCATGTGTCTTTTCAGGTCTACTTCCTGCATGAAGCCCTTTCCGCAGACCTGGCACAGGAAGCGCCTCTCTTTGTTGTGGAAGCGGACATGAGTGTCCAGAGTCTGCTTCTGAGTGAACCCCTTCCCGCACAGGCTGCAACTGAATGCCTTCTCTCCTGTGTGGGTCTTCAAGTGCGTTTTCAGGTTGCCGCTCTGGTTGAAGGTCTTGCCACAGGAGCTGCAGGAGTATGGTTTCTCTCCGGTGTGGATCCTAATGTGCATCAGGAGTGCCGCCTGAGCGCCGAAAGACTTCCCGCAGACATGGCAGGTGTTGCCGATCTCGCTGTGGGAGTGCAGGTGAGCAGCGAGGCTAGCGGCGGACTCGTACTGGTGTCCACAGAGTCCGCAGGAGCAGTCCGGGTCCTGCAGGTGAGTCTCCACGTGTTTCAGCAGTAAGGCCCTCTTGTCAAAGGCATCCCCGCACGCTTTGCAGTGGTATGAACGCTCCAATCTGCGGTGCCTCTTTGGTTTGTCAACGGCATCCTTCTGATGAGTTGCCATGTGTCGTTGCAGGTTTTGCCACCTCGAGAACTCCTGGCGGCAGACGCTGCAGGCGTGCACCTCCTCTCTGTGATCCTGCATGTGACGTTCTAAAGACGTCATGTGGTAGAAGGCCCGGCTGCACTCTTTACACTTAAAGGGTTTCTCTGCGGCGTGGACACGCATGTGGGACGACAGGTTACCTTTTTGGCTGAACTTCTTGCCACAGATGTCGCAGTTATACGGTTTTTCTCCAGTGTGAAGGCGCATGTGGAGCTCTTGTGCCAGAATGGATTGGAAGGTCTTCCCGCACAAGGAACAGGTTTTACTCTTCAGCTGGTGTGTTTGCAGGTGAGCCATCAGGTCAACAGTGGAGTCCAACCGTACGCCGCAGAAACCGCAGCAACAGTCTGAGTCCTCAGCGCAGACCTGCAGAACGTGTTTGAGCAGGAAACCTTTCCCCCGCAAAGAGCGGCCGCACACGTGACAATTAAAACTCTGAGCCGGAGTTGATCCTCTTCCGTTTGTTTCTGGTAGCGTGTGTCGCCCGTCGGCGCTTCTTTTTCCACAAAGGTCTCGGACTGTGACTGGGTTCAGCCTGGTCCTGGTCCAGACCACAGTCGCTGTAGACGGCCGAGCTGCAAGCTGAGGGATGGCTGGCAGGAGAAGGAGAGCTTGGCCCTGACATGCATGAAGCATCGCTGCTGATCGGTTCGCCTTCTGGGTGGGTTTGTTCTGTGGAGTCCGGTGAAGGCCCGGCGTCTGCGCGATTCTGCAGGAGCTCTAAGGAGACACAGGAAATGTGCCCTATGTTTACACAGATGAGCCGTATGACATTAAGAAAAATGCTCACTCTCAGCATTAATTCAACACTTCAACTAGTAGCAAACATAAAACCCGTCGTTCACAGCTTTAATGTGTTAGACTTGAGGACCAATCACACTGCTGCATCACCAGCTAACACTGATGTCATTGTGTAACTCATCTATTAATCATCTAGTGTATTAAAAGTCCTCAGATGTAAAACACAAAAATAATATACAATCAAAATTGCCAATTACAAATTTGCCTCAGAGGGCTTTATAACGTAAAAATGTAACATCCTCTGTCCCGAAACTCTCACATCGGCAGAGAAAAACTAAACCCTTCAATGGGGAGAAAAAAAGAGAAACCATAGAGATGCGATGAGGATTTGCGATTGAGTAGCGCGTTTCTCGTTCAGGCGAAGTTGCGGCAAATTCCCAAACGCAAGGTTGAAATATTTTAACTTCCACATCAAATGAAGTGACTTTGCAGTCCGTTTTGATGCTCTAGGTCAGGGTGCCTCTAAGGGGGGGCGCGAGAGGAAACATGTAATGGTGGTCAAATAGAGTAATAATTCACACTAACTAACGTTAGCTTACTGCTAATCAATATTAAGTCATGAAGCAGGACGCTTGCTCAACGATAACGTGTGTGTGGCTCTTAAGGAGCCCACAGTGTCTTGCAGGGGACAGTTCCATGGTAAGACAGTGTGAAATGCAGGCGGTGAAGTCCGGTCTTAGATTCCGGTTAGAATCATGTAGCACAGGAATCGGAAGTCATCCAGACGCACTTCCTGTGGAAGACCAAACATGACGGCGTTTGGTGGTCCGACGTGAATAGGACTTCCACAACATGTACAGAGTCGCTATGTCTTCCTCGGTTGATGCAAAGGAAAAACAATGGCGGAAAGTTGAACCGTTTCAGAGTGATAAGCCACGCCCCCTCTCCGTTGCGTCTTGCGCGAATGACGCCCACCAGAGACACACAGATAGACACACAGCTGAGACTGAACGACTTAGTCAGCTGGTGTGCAAAGCAGAAATAGTGGTTGTTTCCATGGTGGACGGCGGAAATGACACAGTGTCTCAGTCGGCAGGCTGCATCCTTAAGGACGCTTTCGCCTGTCTCGTTCCGTCGGCTCTTCCAAACGCGGTCGAGGGACGCAGAGGACACATCGAAACTGTCCTTTGCAGCCCAGCATATCCCAGAATGCAGTGCGGGCCACCGACGATTTCATTTATTCAGGAAGGCGGGTGATCCGACAGGACGGAGTTCACTCCGTCACGCATACGCCCGCAGTTATTAGTGAAAACTAAAGTCACCCTTTGAACTTGAGCCTCTTTTACGGCCTCTGCTCCGAAAATGGCATACCCATAATAAAAACGTGAATAACTTTGTAAATATTTAGTCTATTTGGACAATTTGGAATCTATATTGGTCGGAAGATGTGAAATATCTGTATACGGGTCACTAATTAATAAATAAATGAAGATGGAACACTTTGTTTTATTTCCAAAGTCCGCCTGGAAAAAGAAAATCACCATAAAACCTTGAGAACCAAGGCTAGAAACTCATCCATGTCAAAGCCCAGGTTGTAGACAGTAACTGTGCAAAGTTTTGATTTAATTAAGTGAAGCGGAACAAATATAGAGAGGTTTTAGTAAAGAGCGGTCAGGCGAGAGTTCCAAACCAGCAAGTTTGTATTGTAGGTACGCAATCGATCCCAGCCAATCCTGGCTTGATTTTGATGATTGACACCTCCTTTTAATCGTCAGAGCCAATAGAATTGAGGTAAACACAGCTAAAGCAGACTGGCAGCTCTTTTAGCCAATAAGACACAGCCATGCACAGGTTGCGAGATCGAGCGGAGTCTAACCTGCTCCTTTTGTTTAGTTGTGTGGTTCTAAACTAACTTTACGTGTAGTTGTGTTTTATGGAGCAGGAGGAAGGACGATGTGTTTGTATCGACATTAAGCCACTGAAGCGTGGACACATTTTGTAATATTTTACAGTTTAAATAGCTCATATCCTATGCAATAAAGTGTCCTTGCATACAGGTGAATAAACGTGTTGTGATTTTTAGTGAAAACATTGGTGGAATCTCCTCTGCTTCAAGATTGCAATATTACTTTTAGCTGAAAGTAATTAGATAAATCCATTAGCTGATTTAATTTGAATGCTGAATAACCGGAATATGTTCTTCTCTCAGCCTGAAATACATCACGCTCTGGAGGAGAAGTGTTTTTTACTAAATGAAATAAGAAGTTGATCTTCTCTATTGGTACTTTATACGTTTTTCGAGTTGCTAGGCAACGGGAGCAGTGGATGACGCAGCCAGGACAGACCGTCTCATTTCAGAGACTCTCGGTTCATCCTATCCGGTCGTTGGAGGTGCAGCAGGCTGCTGAAGGATGGAGACACTGATGACCAGGGTTCTTTGAGACACAGCCACGCCCACTGGCACGTCCTCCTCGGGACTGACCTGCCCTGTGCAGCTTGACCTCGGGCTTCAGCACGGCATCGAGCAGCCTCCTCTGGCGACGGATCTCCCGCTCTGACCGCTCCGCTCGCTCTTCGTACTCCGCCACGGTTCCCTCGAACAGACCGACAATCTCCTCCGCAGCCGCCGCTAGCCGCTCGGTGAGCAGCGCTCTCAGTGCCGCGACTTCGGCCGCTTCGTCTCCCTTTTCCACCCGCAGCAGAACGTCTTCGGCGGCGGCGCCGAGCCGCTCGTGCACCGAGACCCGCAGCAGCCGCACGGCGCACATTTTGCTCCTTTTCGGCGGACAAAGCGAGGCAGCGGCACCGCGAACGCACGCGCGGAGTTCCGCGTCGACGACAGTTCGCTGAGAGGAAAGCGAAGCGAGCAGAACAGCGAACTCTGCAGGACCGGAGGGCGACCAACAGTGCACGTGTTCATGTGTTCCTGGATAATGGCGGACAGTCGTGATGCTGCGTTCACACCGAACGCGCCGCAGACTCTCGGAGGATCCTTTCCGGTCAATTCGCATTAGTCGCGTTATTCGCGCGAGGCGTCAAGGCGTTTCAGCCCTTTAGACAGTGGCAATTTGATTGGCTGTCAGCGAGTGGCGATTATCCGCGACAGGCCGACGGATAGGGGGCGTGGCTTATCACCCTGAAACAGTTCAACCATGGAGTAGCTAGAGTATAAAAACTACTCACAGATCTACAGGGTCTCCAATGAACCCAACCCATAAACTCTGAGGAAAGTAGTATTAATCAACTGGTTATTGAACTTATCATAGAAAATCACTTAACTTTAAGTAAATATTCATCAAAAGAAAAAATAAATGAATATAACATATAACATGGAAACATTAAAAAGATCCCGTAGAACCTTTAGGAACCTTCATTGTGTTTCCAGACATACTGACGTCACTTTGTAGATGGTTGATTGTGAGAGTCTGTGAGGTCTTTAAAAGGTTTGAATACAAATAAACCCTTTGCTGCAATATAGCACGTCACCATGACAACCTGGAAATGTATTTATTATTCATTGTATTTATTTCAGACTTTTTAATCTCTGACATAAACATCTTTTGGCTCTTTCATCACAAGATGAAGGAATTTGTAATGATCGATTTTAGTTTTTTTGTCAATACAGCTCCAACAACAAAATTAAACATGTATGAAAATGTTCTTATTCAATGTAGTTGTATGTTTTGCCCTCACGCCACATTAGGACAAAACAAATTCAGAATGTAAAGAAAAGATCAGAAACTTGGAAATATAAGATTTGAATGAACATCAAATCTGCACCTGAAAAAATATTGCAGCAAATATCCCCAAATATATGCACATCAAGAATGAACAAAAAATTAAATGTTAAATGTTCAACAACAAAACTTAAACTTTCAGCTTAACATTTGTTTTTTAAATGATCAAACATTTTGACCTGGATTTTGCTCCATAGATTGGGCCCCTGTATCCTGTGTGGCCCATCTCTTTGCATTACATCATGGGGCGGAGCCTCTGTCCTCCTCCTGGTGACATCATTGTGACACTGTAAATCCATTGCTGTGATCTCATCATGCAGCAGCAGGGAATGCTGGGCAACAGTGTGTTGCCTCCTCCCAGCCTGTTGCTATGGCAATACAGTTAAACGCTGCCCCGCATTCTATGATTTTGTGCCCTCCACTTCCTTATTGGTCAAGGGGGCCAGAGCGGCATCCACCAATGAGATGGCAGGAAACAGTTTAAACCAGCCAATCGCCATCACTGACAAATCCAGATCGTCCAATAAAATCTGAGCAGCTCCCATGAAAGATTTATGATCCATCCGGCCGTAGTCGCCCCAAACAATAATCTGCAGACAGACAGACAGACAGACAGACAGACAGACAGACAGCTGACCGACCGTCACAAAGTACTTATGTGTCCCTTCTTCATGTCCCTAACAGGTGTATGTTCATTCTTTTGCTCTTTGGTCAATACGCTGATAACCATTTGTCTATGAACTTCACTTTTTTAAAATTTACTTTTAAGATTTTTCTATTTTAGCCTGCCTTAAAAACATATGGAAATCAGCGTCTCTGGCTCACTTGCAGTACAACTGTTAATTTGTGTGCATAAATAAATGAATGAGTATGACAGGTGTTAGAATCTCTCCATGAAGTACCTGCAGTACTTTTCCCTCCGGGCTTTCTTCAAACTGCAGCTGTTGTTGGTAAAGGGGGTCAGGAGACTTTCTGGCCATCCGAGTCCTTCTCTTTAACACACACTTTCCATTGTCCATTCAGATACACCTTCACGTATGGAGCTACACACACACACACACACACACACACAGGTTCAATCATTAATGAAGTAACAACAGTTACAAATATCTTTGTCAATATTGCAATATCAATATTTGAGGGAATATTGATATTACAAATCAGAGAAGAAAGACATTGTATCACGGAGGTAGTACGATGTAATTGCATGCTGTACATTATTATTCCATCACATGTCATTTAGCTGACTTAGCTTAGATCCAAAGCAACTTGTAATAAGTGCATTTCAACCATAAAGATACAAACTCAGAAGAACAAGAATTTCGTCAAATAAGTGTTACAGTTTGTTAGTGTTTTTAGTCAAAGTATGGTCTAGCTGAATATGATACTATGCGGTACAATCTCATAGTACATTAGGTACGTAGTGCAGTATAATAACAAAGTACAGAATGATAGTGTGTATCAGTGTGTGCTATTATTACCTGGAGTGTTCTTGTTGCCCTGTTTACCCACGAGCCCTCTGGCTCGGATCACCTCCACATCGAGACGCTCCTTCCTATACACCATCCCGATTTGGATGTCGCCTGACCACCAATCAGCCAGCCAGGGAGGCTCATGTTATATGATGTCACAGATAACAGTCTTATAGCAGGTGCACACAAGGTTTTAGAGCTCATTTACCCATGGGGGGCGTGGCCAGAGTCTGCCGGCCAGCCAGCTGGGCGGGACCCAATCCGTCCAGGAAGCCGGTGAACTGTTTATCTGCTGCCAGCTTCACTCCTGGAAATATCAGACTGCAGCGACAGAAGAGGAGTTAGACGTTCAGAAAGAGGAGGGACACCTTAGAAAGAGGAGTAGTAGAAAGAGGACGTCTCACGCTCCAGGTTTGGGGTCCTCGGCGTCCGGGTCGCGGCTCGGCTGTCGTGTAAAACGAGACTTGAACTCGACGGCTAAACCGGTTTCTACACTCCTTTGGACAGGGAGTCTCACAACCTTCTTCTTCTTCTCTTCCTCTAGATAAATAAAGGCACAATGAAGAGGAATATGTGAATATGAGCTGGCACGTTTATGTGTTTAATGTGGAAGTTGCTTTGTTTCTTCCTGTCAAACTCTCGTCGGAGAAGGTTGCCTTCATGTTTTGATGTAGGTTTGTAGTCTAAACTTAAACCGTAACAAGAAGTTTACTGTCTAAACTTAGACCTCTTGTTTGTTTGTTTGCTTACAACTAGGTCTGTTCATTTTGGATTATTCCAACGGCAGAATACAAGGCGCAGGGAACTTTGAGTTGTGTAAATGTTACGTCCAAAACGTTGTTTCCATGAGTAAACCTAATCAACAGGGTAACATGTGTGATGAGGGTTAGGGGGTTCACCCTCAGGGTTGAGCTGGGAGGCGCTCTGACTCTTCTTTCCCAGTCCCACCATTCCCATCATCTTTGCTCCGAAGCTTGAACGTCGCTTCTTGTCATCGTCGTCATCATCGTTTCTCCCCAACGAACAAATCTCTCCTCCGACGCTCGAGGATTTTGTGAGAGGAGCTGCTGGCGCCGCCCTGCAGGAGAGGGGAGAAACAAACACACTTGTGAAACAGGGGAGGTGGAGATGGGGGGAGCTATTGTTGCTTTACAGCATCGTCTCACTTTGTTGGCTCAGGCACCACCTCCTCCACCGATTCGCTCTTCTGCAGCGCGGCTGCGTCCTCTTCTACCACCGCTACTTCCTGTGGTACCTCTAAACCCGTCTGCAGCTCCACTGATTGGCCCTCCAGAACCTCTGCCCGTTTGCTGTCGCAAATAAGAGGAGAGGACAGAGAGTCCAACATGCAAGCAGAAACCATTGCGTGCTAAAATCAACATGTTAAAAAGAGAATTCAATAACAACATGCTAACAGGCACCATGGGATGTGAAGATGGATGGTTTCTGGATATAGATATATTTAAATGTCTTTTAAGGTGGTCTAACCTGGCCGACACATCGCTGATTTCGCTGTCTGATGATTGGAAGGACAAACTGTCCCTCACCTGGAGACACAAGGAAAACAGGTGAGCAGCTCTATGACATCATCAGTGTTTTGTGTGACACTTATCTCACCTTTGATGGATCCTTCATCGGAGCTGCTGTGAAAGGAGAGGAGAGTTGGATCAAAACACATTTACATTATACATGTACTATTTAGCTGAGGCTTTTATCCAAAGCGACTTACAATAACTGCATTCAGTCAAGAAGGGAACAGAAGTAGAAGAACAAGAATCAAGAAAGAACAAGTTCTTCAAGAAAGCCAAACTACAAAATGCTGTAAGTCAGTGCCATCAGTGTCATTCCAGCATCGAACAGCTGGGATGTTGTTGGGTGTTTAGCGTTCTGTGAAGAAGCAACAAGCAGACTGATGCAGAGCGGAGTTAGACCAGGTTGAATGGACTCAATCTGCATGATGTACAGCATGCTACCAAAACGCTCTTCAGCTCTTTAAGGACTTTGTTCTGAAGCATTTCCAAAATATTTAATCCTTTTGAACCTACTCCAGGACACACAACTCCAAACAAGATATCACCCGTTCAACTTCAGCTTCCAGGCTTTCACACAACGGACTGAACATTTATCTGAGTTGATACAATGAAACAACATCACGAGGTGATAATAGGTCTTAATAGGGTAAACAAACGCTGCGCATAAGAATATTCATCAAGTGTAAAGATTTTTCTTTACTTTCATTTGAATAAACGGACTCTTCTTCTATTCTAAAATGGCTTCTAGGCTTTCCTTGAAACGTTCTTAGTTCTCCAAACACACTACTTTTACATTTTCTGGTTTTCGTTTGAATTAAGATTTTTGTTGTTTTCAGTGATGCTTTGGTCGATTTGTTCATCAACACAGTCATCAAACAGAGTAACTTTTTACCAGTGTGTTGGTACCTCTGTCTGTGGCCTGGTAATAAAGTGGCAGATACAATGTAGTTCCAGTTTTGAAACCACTGTTCTAAGTTACTATCATTTTGGAAATAATTGCAGTCTCATTGGGTTGTGGAATGAAAAATTGGCTCGCTAACGCCTCCTTTTGATTAGGCCCAATATGGGTTTACAGATAGCTGCATAACATTTGTATGTATATGGAACATATGGGACGTACAAACAATCTTCTAAGAGGAAATCCACAAACCCAACAGGAAGTCGGCCATTTTGGGTTTTGTGAGGTTTGTTGAGCGCTTGCTTAATAAACTCCTCCTAGAGATTGAATCCAATTGACTTCTAATCCGGCTGTTTGCTTTTGAGACCTTGGTGGTTAAAATATTTTAAAAGGTCAAAAAGTTCCCACATTATGTACCATAAATAACACCATTCGCCTTGAAACAGGACGTTGTAGTAACCGTATACAGTTCGCCATCTCTCCTGGACTGTTGTTCCATCTGCCTGCACAAGAAGTTGGTTTTGAGACCTGCCTTTAATTTGACAATCTGTCAAGTTCAAAATGCAATTCCATATTCACACACACACACAAACACTGGGGTGTAGAAAGCACGGTTGCCTAACCTTCTTCTTGGGAAAACTGACCCAGTCCATGGTGGCATTGTGTTTTTACAGCTTGAGCCATTTGTTGTCATTACTTCTGTGTTTCAACACATTCATGATTGCCTTGGTCACATTAAGCAGGCTTAAGGTGTTTTCCTACTCAAGTTCCTTTGTGCAGAGGTGTCTTTTGATTAGACGACACACAACTCTATGATGTGCATTACAGCTTCTATTCACACCAAGAAGCTTTGTCAGGTCTTTGTCGCTGAACTTGTGTCGATGACTTCTGTATTCTTTATGATTTTTTTAATATTCTAGATAGTAATAAATACTTGATTACAAACAAGTTGCATATCAATTAATCCAATGAACATTAATTGGTGACGGAGACTGATATCTCCTCCATCATCTCATCACATATTTCGGGGACTAATTGGCGAAAGGGGAAGGAGCTACCCATCAACAGCCATTACCATACCTTCAGCTGAGTTGTTCTGCCGATCCTGCCATTTGACCTCTGCATCATGGTTAAGAGAGAGATGATTAAATCAGACTAACTGTTAACTCAGTCTAACCAGTTAAATTGGCCCAACCGGCAGACACATAGAGCTTCTTTTAACACACTGAGACAACAACACCTGATCAGATTCAACCAAGATTCTCACTTGCCTTTTCTAGTCCCTCCAGGTGTCGTTGGGCATCGTTCTGGCTCTGACAGGCGGGAAGTGATGACATCATCATAATAAGCAAAGAGGAACCGATGAATGAAGCAATGAATTGATAAATGAGAGAGAACCTATGATGTACCCACCTGGAGTCGTTGGGGGAGGTGCATGTGACGGGGCACCATTAGATTGTGTCAGTAATTGCACTACAGGAGGGGCAGCGGACAGGAGTGGGGCTTGGACCGGTGTTAATGTTCCAGAAGGTGTAGGTAAAAGTACAGGAGCTGGAGGCGGGGCTTGGACAAGCGGTGGAGTAGAAGCAGATACAGGTAAAGTAGTTGGAGGCGGGGCTTGGATAGATGTTGAAGTAGAAGCAGATACAGGTAAAGGTACAGGATCTTGGGGCGGGGCTTGGACAAGTGTAGGAGTAGAAGCAGGTACAGGTAAGGGTACAGGAGCTGGGGGCGGGAGCGGGGCCTGGACTTTTACCGGCGCTGATAGAGGTGTGTTAAGGTGGGTGGTTCCTGGAGGGGCTTGTATTCGTATCAGAGGAGGCGGTGGCTGATTGGCAGCGGTTGGGGCTTGATTATGCAAAGGATGGGGGGCAACAGTTCCAATTGGTGATCCTGAGGTGGCTGTGGTTAAAACCGATGGACAAAAAAAATGATCAGACAAATGAAAACAGACAAACCTTATAATTATCATATGACCTGGTACTACAGAAAACCCTTGCAAAAGATCATTGTCTACTTCTACTCTTATGGTTGTAGTCAATGTCCAAATGTAAGATGACAACATGGTAATAAAGTAAGTGAACCTGGGAGTTAAGGAACCACCTATGCCTGAGAAAGGTTAACTAATTAAATATCCACATTATGGTGGAGATCCTTGGACACCAGACAGCTGGAGGCAAAGCACATGTGATTTCTTAACCTGCTGACCACTGGCGCCATAACCAGGACAAAGACTAAGAAGAGATTTAGGACTTGGAACAGGACAAACACCAAGAAAAGGACTAGCACTAAAAACACATCCAGAACCAGGACTAAGACCAAGAACATAACCAGAACTCACATCATGACCAAGAACAAGACCAGAGACAGGACCAGATTGCTGCCTATCACTTTTTCAGCAGAGCAAATGATACCTTACGACTCATCGATGCTGGTGTGAAAAGCAACAATTGAATATAACGGACATGACAAACTTAGGTAGTAGGAAACCACTGACTAATTGTTCAAACTACAGTCTCACAGAACTGTGAAAAACGAGGAAGACCCCAGATATCTGAGGGTACTGGAAAGCTATCAAACAAACATACCTCTGTCTGGTGTTCCTTTAGGCGGGACAATAGGTAGCTGGCGTCCTCGGCTGCTGAAGACTGGCGTTCCTGTCGGACTTGTCCGGGAGGAACCGCCTTGCAGATTTTCCCTGTTAATAGAATAAAAAAAACAGGACAACCAACAACCTCACAGGGGTGAAGCAAAGTCAGGGGTCAAAGTGTCATAAGCAACGTAAGATGGAGGTCTCCCTACTGAAGACCTGTTAACATCCTTTAGTTCTGCACCACTTCTCCTGACTAGCGACATGCTGATGTCCCAGTGTTTACCCTACAATTTTATGTAAAAACACCCCAAAAATGCTTGGGTGATGCTTGGGAAATGTGTCATGAGGGAGAATCCGGCATTTTTTGAAATAAAATGTATTTACTTTTATATATACTTTTTTTTCTTTCCCTTCGGCCCGGTACCGTAGAAACATCCTCTACAGCTACTAGCGTCTGTTTACCTGAGAGCAGCGTAGGTCTCAGGTTCATAGGGGAAGTCAGGAATGAAGCCCTGACTGAAGAACAGAAATACATCAGAATTCCAAACCCACCTGTTCCACGTGGGTCCCGGTGGTCTATACAGATGTGTCCTGCAGAGGGTAACGCCTGGATAGACCACGCCCCGTTGAACTCTGACCCGTCTTTCAGAATAAAGGTTCTCACCTGTAGTCCTCACTGCTCCTTGTCATCATGTTTTTTATCCGGAGGGTTTGGTTTGGTTCGTTTAAATATCTTACACACAGAAAAATACACAAATACATGAAAATGTGATGACTTTCATCCCTCATCTACTGCAACTATTAAAAGTACTACTACTGCTAAAACTACAAGTAGTACTACTCCAAGAGCAAGAAATACTGGGACCATTTCGGCAAGAGTTGATGTACCTGTCATCAAAATCGAGTGAGGTGGCAACAGACGTTCTCCTCAGAGATCTCCTGAATATACAGAGAAACAATCAGACTACTATTGTAGTCTTCAAACCAGTACTACAACCAGTATTTAAACCACAACTGCTCTCAGTATGCAAACCTGAACTACTACAGTATTCTCACCTTATTTAATTAGTTACTCGTGAATACTTCTGATTTAACACACTGGGCTTTGACTTTGACTGATGTTCGTTTTGCCCTGTGATTGGTGAGAAGACTAGTAGAGAAAATGTATTCCGACCGACAATCCTTTGTTCTGCAGATGTATGAGGTCAAGAGGGTCAAATCCACATGTGATGGCAGTGACTTAACGCAGTGAATACAGTTTGTCGTAACCCGACTGTAAGCTGATTGGCCGGTTGGCAGACTGTCAGAGGATTGTTCGGTGTTCAGGTGACAGGTGTTTGCCATAGTTACCCTTCCAGGCTTCTATACTGGCCAGCATCAGAGTACGCTCGGTTGAGTTTGGAGCCTTGCAGCAACCGCACAGCGTCCTCACGGTACAACGGGTACAGAGGGTTGCCACTGTGACCCATAGTTCAGGGTATCAGAGGTCAGAGGTAGGAGGGGGAGGGTGGTGAAGGTGAGAGCGTCAGAGATCAGGAGATTCGACGTCAGCGAGTGAAGGTGAAGATGGTTAGAGGGTGAGGGGGTGCACGTCAGAGGTAGGAAGGTGAGGGTGGGGAGAAAGTGACACAGCTGCTCACCTCAGAGGAAACATTTGGTTCGGCGAACGTGACCTCATCTTTACCACATCGGATCGAGAGAGATGATTGGACGACATTTCCTTCTCTGTCACTGAGAGCGCGGAGTCCCGTCCATTCAGTCTGTATTCTAGACACACAAAGAGAGAGGGAGTTGAACCACCGACCATAAGAGCCCAGGATTCTCCCACTCTTCATGAAGATGACTGAATAACTGAGATTTTCTGCAGGCATTGCAGTTCATGATGGTACATGAAGTTCACCTGATATCACACCGATGCCGTTCTCATAATCGTAATCCGAGAACTCACTTTCACTAATCTTCTGAGGCCCTAGAGAGACAGAGAGAATGTTGAAGCTTCCTCATAATCCTCCACAGGAGATCAACTATTCTCAGACTTGATCCACTCCAGAGCCACGGAAACTTCTCAAGCTGAAGCTTTCTAAACCACGTCCTCCTTGAGAACAGTGTGACGTTAAAGCATCTCCAAAGAGGTTTCCTAAAACCTTCTTGGGGTCTTTTGGGTAAAACCCTGAGAACCCCTTTGAACCTACAAAAACCCTCCAAGGAACCCACATCAAGGACCCCTGAAAACACAGACAGCAGGACTGGTGGAAACTGAGGAACCATGGGGGCATTGGGCCTCATCCAACAAATGTTCTTAAGAACAAATTTGTACTTAATCCCCACTTAGGCAGTTTTCATGAACATTCTGGCCTTCACCAATGTTTTCCTATTTGGAATTTGTTCTTAGGTGTTTTCCCACTCCAAGAGCACTTCGACACACAATTGAGAGCTGACATGTTGGCGCAAAATAAGTAGTTATGCCATTTTTGTCCATTCTTATTTAAAATGGAATATTTCTCACCTTTATAATTTTGCAACTAATTATTTTACACATAATTGTCTGATTGTTTTAATAAATACACACTACAGTTATACTTCTGGTCATTTGTAAAGCACTTTGAATTGCCATAGTGTATGAAGTTTGTTAGGCCTCCACTGCCTTTTCCACGTCTTTTCTCTGAGTGTTTCAATTACGGCATATTGGGATTCATCATTCTAAGTCCGCACACATGCGAACATTTCCGCTGTTTAGGAACACGTCATGCATCACACGTAGACTTTTCTTAGGAACTTTCTTAAGAAATAATGTAAGACATAACTTAAAGATATTGGTGAATGTGTGTGTGTGTGTGTGTGGGTCTTTGTGTGTGTCTCACTCTGCAGCCTTGTGCTGGCTGCAGACTCCTCAGCCTGCAGTCCTCTCCTCTGCAGGTAGGGGGAGCTGCTGAGCTCAGAGGAAACATCATGGAGGTGCAATTTGTACCAATGAGGCTGGTCATCTAACGGAGCAGAGTCCAGCTGAATCAGGACCTGGACCGGACCAGAGAAACAGACAGGGACACAGACAGGTGTCGAGACAGACATAAGGATCATTAAAGACTGAGTTGTAGCTGTTAGTAGATATGCGACCTAATGAAGAAGACCTCCGTAATAAAAACACAGTATTTAGGATGAGACATCCTGGGTTCCATGTTCCCTGCGTGTCTTCTGACCTCCCCCAGGAACTGGCTTTCCTCCTCCCGGACCCGGGACTGGTCCCAGACTCTCAGCTGCAGCATCCGGTCCCTGAACTCCCGCCAGTCCACCGGAGAGTAAATGAAAGTCTGGTTCCACCGGGGCTCCGCCGACTTCCTCACCGTCTTGGTTCTGCGCGTACTCCGGTCGCTGTGGGTAGTGGAGACGACTGGTTGACCCGGGAAATTAAGGTTTTATCTTGTTTGCCAGAACTACAATCATTTATACATATGCAGGAACCAGCAACCACAGGTTTAATTCATCAGGAAACAGCAGAAAGTCTCTTTTCAGCAGTTGTGGAATTTGTTATAAATATATGTTGGTGCATTGATGTTCATCATGCTTATTAGTGTTTATAAGAAATAGTAGATGGAGGGCTTTAGGACCCAATGAGAATACAGGGGAGGGAAGCAACCGGGGGGAGGACAGCATGGCTGCGTTAAGGCTGGCGCATGCTTCTGCAACCGCGGCTGCGTCTTTACGCGCAGTTGTGTCAACGGACTCGTTTTAATTCGCGGTTCAAGAAGGCTCGCGTGTTGCAAAGCAATACACCACTTGAACACCAGGTGGAGTATAGTTTTTTTGTCAAAGACGACCAAGAGTGAGACCTTTTTTCCGCGGACATACTTGTCCTCTACTTTCCTGCACAACTTTGCGTCCCCCCCCCCCCCGACCGGCAGATTTCCCTCCATGAATTGGAGGACTTCCGCCAATGGCGCGTTGGTAAACGGATTCATTCTCTCGTAAAACATCTGTTTAAAAATGCCGGTTTATGCGATAGAACCGTAAATGTGAGACTCATCCGCTCGCGTAGCTTTAAACTCAAATTTAAATTTAAATTTTTTTTTTTTTTTTTCAAATTTAAAATGAAAATGAGTTTGCTACATATTTCCATGTTTCTGTACCGGCTGCAGCAGTCTTTGGCCTGCCCCCAAATGCTCTCATTGGTTGAGATGCGTAATGACGGCTGTCCTAAGCCAATACCGATCAACCCCCCACGTCCCAATGCGCCCCATGGTTTGTCTGTTTGTGTATTCAGAGCCAGTGAGCGATTGAAGTTCAAAATAATCATTAAAAAACACATTAATGTGCAATAAGAGTTTAATGTGATAGTACCGTGCCTAACCCTAAAAATAATGAATAAAATATTATCTTATTACACACCTATTGACATGAGACTTGTTCTAAGGAGCATCTAGCCCACACACGGGTTCTGGTTCTACCTTTGGTCCGGCAGGAAGTACATCTTAACGTAGGGGTTCCTCGGTCGCCCGTCGTCTCGGAAAGGAAGTGCTTTGGCTCCGAGGACCGTGACGATCAGCTGATGAGCCACTTTATCGTACCATAGCTTCACCTGGAACACAGAGGTTTCCCATCAACCACAGAACCCTGGAGAACAACAGAGGGAACCCGATACAGAGAAACCGAGGGAACATGCAGCCAACAGAGTGTCACCGGAAACCAGAAAGGAGAACGCTGTAAAATGCCGGCAGAAGCTTCAGCAGCAGCAGAGTGACCTTAGAGAACAGAGGAAGAACCACTTGTGAACAGTAGAACCATAGCTGAATGGTCTGTAAAAGCAGCAGAAACTCCAACAAGAACAGAACCTCAAAGCACAGCAGTAGAACCACAGAGAAGCCAAATAAAACGTCTCAAGATGGAGAGAGCTTTTGGCATTGGATGTAAAACAAACAGTAGAGAAGTGCGCCAAACGGACCGCATCACGCACTTCCAGGCTTCTTCTATCTACACATCTTACCAGTCTGACGAGGACCGCCACTGGGTCCCCAAAAGGTCCTGCTGGCTCAGAGCTACCAAATTTCAAAATGTATGATTAATTAGTTCATTTGTTTTAATCTATTGACAACCCGACTAACAATACAATTCTTGTCATTCTTGTCACTCATTTTTACACCTACAGTTACCTGAATTCTGGGAACCACAGCATTCCTAACACCGCCCTGAAACACACACGTCAAAACAAAACATCTGTCAGCTGAGAGCTCATCGGCTTTGGACATTGCGTGTTTTGGTGCAGTGTATGATGGGTAAACTTACAGAAAGCTGCCCAGAGAGAATACTGGGGCTCATGGGAGACGTGACAGCGACGGACCGACCAACTTTTTGAGAAACGAAGGAACTGGAACCTGACCAGAGAACATTGAGAAGTCGGTTTTTTATGGTTCCGTGTCCCTTTCTTGTTGCTTTGTGTCTCTTTCAGGTGGTTATGTTAAGTAATAAACTCACTTGAGTCGAGCTGGGTTTCTACCCCTCTAAAAAAGAAAATCACAAACAACAATCTGTTAAAAACAGGTTTAAATGCTTTTTGGAAAAAGATAATCACATGTATGCGTTACATCGGTGGGCCGTTGCAGAGATGAGGACCGGAAGGAGGGAGACACGGGCGCAGGGTTCGAAAACAAAAAGCTCAAAGTTAAAGAACACCGCGAGTGGCCCGCATTCAGTCGAACTGGTATCGGCCCGGAACCGGAATTAGTTTGACCCCCCTGATGTAGAGTCTCTTTAGACTCTTAGACTCTACATCAGGGGGGTCACCTCAGTATGGAGGTTACAGGTCACATGTTCAAGGAGGAGTCACGATAAAGTTTCGGCTCAACAAGTTTTTTATTTTCTAAGTGATAAATTCCAGTAGTTTGCTGTCTGGATTGATCATCTTTTCAACTGAGTAGATCTAAAAAATAATTAAGCAACATTCTTCGACTTGTATCGATAAGGAATTGAAAAAACATGGACTGCGGCCCTCCTGTGATCTGACCTACCCGATTGGTCGGGACACCACCAGCTCCACCAGTGGTTCTAGTTTGGAGTCCAGAATAATGTTGTAAACCTCATTAAATGTGGCTCCCTGGAGCAGTCGACCGTTCCACTGCAGAACCTGATCACCTGAGAGAAAACATCGCAAATTACAAATAAGCCTCAGAGGGCTTTACGGTCTGTACACATGCGACATCCTCCGTCCCAAGACCCTCACATCGGCACAGGAACAACTCCCCAAAAAATTAAAAAACCCTTCCAGGGAAAAAAGGGAAGAAACCTGAGGGAGAACGTCAGAGGAGGGATCCGTCTCCCGGGATGGACAGACTGCAATGGATGTCATGTGTACAGAATGACTCATACAGATGTAGAATACATTCAATTTCTATAACAGAAATGATTCAAAGAATTCCAAGTAGCCGGCCAGATGTATGACAGGACCACTGCAGGGGCCACCACCGTCATCAACATCTGTGAGAACATTATTTCCTATGGTGACAAACCACCAGAACATTCCAGTACCTCTATCACTCATATATACACCCGTGTACTTATGTTTTCCCTACATGTCACGGCGCAACACTCGACTCTCACACCTCACACGCAACTCCAACACGTCAGGCAGTAAAACCTGACTCAAAAAGCTGAACCACATAATTAATAAATTATATAAATGAAAGAATATGTAGTGATCTACTGGATGTTAAGATAATCATCTTTGTTAAGACCGTTTTATAGAATTAATTGTTCTATAAAACTCTGATTGTGTTCGTTCACCTGGCCTCAGGTGTCCGACAGTGTCAGCCAAACTTCCTCTCTTCACCTTTGTGATGAACGCACAGAGACGACCAGACTCCGTCATCCTGCCCCCGACCACCTGCACACAGGGACCATCAGTAAAGCGAAGTAGGAGAGGAAGTAAGATCAGAACCAGGAGGTAAGGAGAAGGAGTAGGAGGAGTAGTAGGAGAAGATGACTGCCACGTCATCAAATCAAACTAAACAAACAAATAAAACAACTTATCTAAACCCAGAAACAGCAACACGTCACATATGAAGGATCGACTCCCCTCCTCCCCAGCAGAGGGCTCCACCCCCAGTGTGGCCTTCAGCACCAGGAAGGCATTTACCACAATGTGAATGGTTATAGACCAACAAAATACACATAAAAACTTCCCAGATACCTGGGGACCAGCTTCTTAGATTAGAAGGAGAACGGAAAGGAGGAGAAGGAGGAGAGGAAGTTCAAGGAGTAGTAAAAGGAGAAGAGGGAGGAAGAGGAGTATTTGAAGGAGGAGACTACCTTGAGGCCAAGCAGGGATCCTGCATCCACAGGAACTGTCCCGTCCTTCATCCTCTTATTCAGCAGAATTCGACCAATCAGATGTTCTCCATCTTTGGATGGTAACCATGTGACCGGTTGCTGATGAACAAGAAATACAAGTGCAACACAGTAACAGTTCAGTTCCAATCCCAACAGGACACAAGTGGAGACCAAGAGGACTTATCATTAAAAAACAAATATTAAGAGTGTTACAGAGGGGCAAAGACAGGTGGAGGACATACATGGCAAGAGGACAGGCAGGTCCACAGGTGGGGGACAGACGGGTGAGGGAAAGACATGGCATGGGACCAATAGTGGTGGGGCTTCGTCCTACCATGGACACAGGCGGAGGCACGCCCTGCCAGGAACTGTGGTCCCACCATTGTCCGTCCATGTCTCCTAGACAGATGTCCAGGAACAACAAGACGAGGTCGGAGGTCAGACGGATACCACAGGCTACGCGAGCTGTGTCGGGGGGGGGTTTATTCCTGCTGCTTGTGGATTCTGGAACACAGTTTTCCAACCATATTTTTGACCAGCAGTGTTAAAGACCCACAATGCAACACTCACACACAATCGATCAATATGACAGTGGTTTAGGTACAGCACGGTCATAAGGGTCAACATCACACACAAACAGTTCTGAACCATCAGAAGTTGGCACACCACAATTGTCGCTATGGCGATGCACATAAAATGGTGCCACTCTAATGTCTCTTCTATACTTCTTGTTTCTATGAACTCAGCATGTTGTCTGTAATCCGTCTTTACACAAACAAGTTGAGTGTGTGAAAGCAGCTTTGGCCACACACACACACACACACACACACACACACTGCTGTAACCTACTTACAGGTCTGTCCGAGTGAGGAGGAGCAGGAGGAGGATGAAGGGGTCTGTGGGGGTTGTTTGTCCTGAGCCCTGGCTGAAGGATGTAGAACAGTTCATACTTTCAACCTCCTTCAAAACGTTGATCCTGCTCTCAGTCTTCACACTCACTGCTGTTGGCCTGTGATTTGTTCATTAATAACATTTTATTAACCGATTGTTAGCATATTGAACCTGTAATTACCTGTTCATATCCTTCAGCCCGTCATTGGCCTGATTACTATGCGCTTAGGGTCAAATTTGCCGGTGGTGATTTTACAGAGACCAGGTACGTGATCTGTTGGCCCCACAGTACGCAAATACCAGTATTTTGACACAGATTGCGGGCAGCCACTAGTAAACAGTGAAGGAAAGGCCCTGTTAAGGGCCTGATGTTAGCCTGTTAGCTCAACTGTGACAAAAAGTTATTTTGGAAATCAAAAAGGGATGTGCTTGGTCATACAACAAACTAGTTGCTGGTCGGACGTTGGTAGCTCGTTGTCTACATTGCTCATCCTTTCCCTCTTTCTGAATAAACACCAGATCGGAAGCTCACTGACATCCAGCAGATTACCATAAAATCACCAGTTGCTGTGGCGTCGTCCTTCAGGTGGGCAGACCCGTTAATGTCATGCTGAACAACACGTGTGAGCCTCCTGAGGAAAGCTTGGTAATCCACACTCTCTTCGTTTAATCCAATTGAACAGGCCTGGAGAGATAAATGTACGTTCCGTTCTAGTCTGGATCACATTATGAGACAAGATATCCAGAGTTCTCCATGTTGTTTAGGCCCATTGATTGATCGGGCAATCAATATTCCTCTGGTTCTTTTTTTTCTCCGGGTGTCTTGAGCGCTGCAGTGGCAGAGACTCTGAATGGCTCCCTCACCCCCCAACCTGAGAGGAGGCGCAAACAACTCTCTGAGCCAATCACAGAAACAATCTCTGACCAGGTGACTTCTGACAAAATGACACAAAGGAAGCAGATTAACTTGCCTAATGTCCTAATAGATGACTGTGCTTGTTGATGGTCCTTCTGGAACATCATCTTGCTGAGACAACTGTAGAACGTATGAAATAATAAAACTAAAAATACGATCATAACATGCCTTTACAATAAAATAAATGGGATATTTAATGTTTAACAAATACACATTACTGTCATAGCCTGGCTAACTGAACTATATTATCTGCCAGTGATCAATATGGAACTAGGACATCTCTTCCTAAAGCTAGCTACTCAATTGATTGGGTTAACTTGACAAACACTAGCCAATAACCAGCCGAGTCAGCATGTTAGCATTGTTAGTGTGTTAGCATTTATCGCTAGCTTGATATGTAGACAGACGCAGCCATAAATGATACATCCAGCTAGTTGACATCTGTCACACTCAGATAAATATTCACCTTGACAATCTGTTAAACTTGAACATCTGAGGCAGAACTGTTTTTTGATGCATGGAGAAAAATACTCTACTTCCTTGGAATGCTCGAATAAATATTTTATTTACCAATTAGGTTCATTTTTAATCGGCCTTAACTACAAATTACAACATACTCGAAAAGGTAATTAAAATTCATATTTCAAATACAAGTAATAAAACTACTCCATAACACAGCAAGTACTACAACTGGTGTCTGATGGTGGTGGCCCCTGCAGTGGTCCTGTCATACATCTGGCCGGCTACTTGGAATTCTTTGAATCATTTCTGTTATAGAAATTGAATGTATTCTACATCTGTATGAGTCATTCTGTACACATGACATCCATTGCAGTCTGTCCATCCCGGGAGAGGGATCCCTCCTCTGACGTTCTCCCTGAGGTTTCTTCCCATTTTTCCCTGGAAGGGTTTTTTTCATGTTTTGGGGAGTTTTTCCTGTGCCGATGTGAGGGTCTTGGGACGGAGGATGTCGCATGTGTACAGACTGTAAAGCCCTCCGAGGCAAATTTGTAATTGGCAATTTTGGGCTCTACAAAATAAAATGAATTGCACTGTAAACAACTTTGTGTAATGTTCCGCCACTGGAACGCACGTCACGTGTTCAACACTGTGACATGCGCAACAAATGTTACCGTACAACTGTAACTATCTTACTGGGCAGGTATAGCAGACATGGGGAATAGAAGAAGATAATCCTTTTACAATGAGCACTGGGATTATCATGCTGAGCTAATTATGGTGAGAGAGCGAGAACACAGAGTCACTGAGGAATGTTTGTGCCATTTGTGTCACGTGATATATTATATCTGTACCAACAAAACACTAGGATGAGGGATTAGACCTGTGGCTTTGTTCTCTACTCTGAGAGCTTTGTTTGCCTCCAGTTCTGCTGTAACATTTACTCTGTAAACACATGGCCTCTGTTTGGCCATGTGTTCAAGTTCAATATGGATTACAGGCCAAAAGTGGAATGAATGAGTGCTTATGTCCTTTCGATTTCTTACAGGTTGGGCCGTTGTTGGCCGGAACACGCTAGCATTCTGCTAATGAATGCTGATTGGTCGGTGACGGATTGCGACCGATTACGACCAGAGACCCCGTTTGATGGCAGCTGAAGCTAAAGCAGAATCAGAAATATAAAGTTTAGGAGGACTTTCTCTCCAAGTTTACCTCAAATAGCAGCTGGTGTTATTGTTGTCCATCATGTTGCTGATGCCATGAGAAAGGAAGCCATGATTCAGAAGTGCCGAAGAGATCGCCGAAGAAATGGCCGTAAAGCAGCACCTCCGGCAGTATGCAAATATGTGACGTCATCACATTTTTTGAACGGATTTTTAGAACAGATGAGTGAACTTAAAAATTCAAATTTCAGCTGAGTGTATTATTCTAGCCCCCCTTTTGAATGCAAGTTTCAAATAGCTTGACAAAAAATTATATCCTGAGAAAAGTGGACTTTCGGGGGTGAAGCCTCATTGGGTCCAATGCATTCTGCACTCGCCTGCGAGCGCCCCGCGTGGACAGAAACGTGTTACTTCCGGGTTCTGGACGGGCTGCAGTAACGAGAGTGCCACATCTATTCAGATTAGAAAATCTATGCTATCGCTACCAACTAGAAAGTAGCCTTTTGGCTAACACTTAGCATCTACCCACTGACGGTTAGGCTCTTTACCAGCTCGTGTGGTCGATGTGGGCAGCAGCTTCTCCTCTAAGCTGCTGAAGCGAAGAGGAGATCTGGGATCTTCCCATTCTCTGCAGCACCCTTATTGGTTTCCCTCTTCTCAAAGGCGACGGTTGGGTCCAGGTGTTGCCGAGCTAACGGGCTGCGGCAGGCAGATGTAGGGCTGACGTCATTGGCAGCCCAGTCCACAGAAAACCTTCCACGCAATACCAATTCTGAACAATCCCTGATGCTATTGGAGAGCTTAAGGGAAATGTGCAAGTCAGACTGAGGGAGGCGGGGAGATCAGCTCTTTCCAAGAAGACATGACTGTGGTTCTGTTGGAGAGCCTCAACTTTTCTTCTGATTAGCTGATCAGTTGGTGAACACTGAAAAAAACATTGTGCTTTGAGGAAAGTGAAGCAGCTCACAATCCCACCTGTAACTCTGACAGAGACCAGAATGTGGAGGAGTCCATAATGGGAGTAATGATACCTCTGAAGTCATGTTATAGTAGACACGGTTACTCTGAGGTCCCGTTCCACATCCAGTCTATTTCTGTTTATCTTCACCTGAAGCAGAGATAAGGAAAACCCCCCCCCCCCAAAAAAACAGGGTTCACCTGATTGATAACTTTGACAAGATTCACTCGGTTAACGTATTAATCTTATTAATATTTTAACGAAGTTACCACAACTTTGTTTACTTCCGGTGTGCATTGACGCCTGACCCCTGAAACCGCTGCGTGTTTCAGTCAGTTAGATGGAGAGAGCGAGTCGGTAGAGTACTTTTTGCATCGGAAGTAACACAAACCAAAGAACTGTGCAGAGGAATTCCTCCAGAACCCCAATATAATATCATCAATGATCATCACAATATTTGTACACATATTAACATGATGATCGCTGCACATTGACTAAACTCAACAAGTTGACACAATAAAGTGAAACGAGACTGAATTCAGTTTGATTTCCAGGATCAATAA
Source organism: Apeltes quadracus (assembly GCA_021346845.1). NCBI lineage: Eukaryota > Metazoa > Chordata > Actinopteri > Perciformes > Gasterosteidae > Apeltes > Apeltes quadracus. Next base: position 15,609,342 of record CM037926.1, read on the forward strand.
CAATAACGACAAATTATGTCCAATCTGAAACAAATGTTTTAACAGCCATGCTAATATTCAGCCCGATATTGAGAGACATGTACAGTTGGGTGCTGGTCACAGATCGATAAGTCAATCAATAGCTAGCTAACATTGGTTAGTTACGGTCAGCTAGTCAACGTCAATTTTTGAGATGAATAACAAACCTTATTACACTGGATAGATTCATGCACAGAAATAAAATTAACTAATCATTTATTTCTGTATCCTTTGAATTTTGTTTTTATGCCAATCACCACTAAAGATTTGTTGATTTTCCGCTGCCTGAAGAATCTGGTGGAGCACAAACCTTATGGTCCGATGAGGGTTGGATCCAATTCAATTAATTTCATTTTATTTATTTTAATTTTTATTTATTAAGAGCACAAAATTGCAAATTACAGATTTGCCTCAGAGGGCTTTACAGTCTGTACACATGCGACATCCTCTGTTCTGAAACCCTCACATCGGCACAGAAAAAACTCCCCAAACAATGAGAAAAAACCTGAGGGAGAACGTCAGAGAAGCTCCGAGCCCCCTAAATGAAAGGCTTAATAACTAAAGCGGTCCTCTTTCTTCTTGACAGAAGACTGAGAAACCTCATGTGTTCAAAGGCTCCACTTCTTGCGCTACTTTACATCGGCTTCATCCCCGCCGGCAACAACCCTGCCGCCACTGCCGTCGCAACCAATGTCTGCATCACCACCATCATCGCCACCGCCTGCCTCATCGCCGGCCTCATTGCCAGCATTCCGTCCATCGGCTCTACCGTCCGAATGCTGCTTCATGTGTCGCTTTAAATGCCCAGTGACAGTGAAACATTTTCCGCAGACAGAGCAGCTGAAAGGTTTCTCTCCTGTGTGGACCCTCATGTGAATCTTCAGGCTTCCCTTTTGGGCGCAACTTTTCCCACACACATTGCAGCTGAAGGGTTTTTCTCCTGTGTGGACTCTCATGTGTTTGGTCAAGTCTCCTTTTTCAGCGCAGCACTTCCCACAAAACGGACAGCTGAAGGGTTTCTCTCCGGTGTGGACCCTCATGTGTTTCTTCAGGTCGGTCTTCTGAGCACACCCTTTGCCGCAGACGGAGCAGCTGAATGGTTTCTCCCCCGTGTGGTACTTCATGTGTCTATTGAGGTGTTCTTTTACATGGAAGCTTTTGCTGCACATGGGGCAGGTGAAGGGTTTCTCCCCAGTGTGGATCCTCATGTGTCGGGTCATGTTTCCTCGCCCGCTGAAATTCTTCCCACAGAAAAGGCAGCTGTAGGGTTGTTCCCCGGTGTGACATCTCATGTGAGCCGTCAAGGAGCCGCTGTCTTTGAATGTCTTATCACAACCAGTACACGGGAAGGGCCTCTCGCCGGTGTGGTCTCTGACGTGTCTGTTCAAATTTCCCTTCAGGCTAAAACTTTTCCCACAATAGGAGCATGGAAATGGTCTCTCCTTTGCAGAAGAGCCGATATCACTCTCAGAGGCTTTGCTGAGTTTCTGAGAATCAACATGCAAACGGCCTTTGTTGGTGTGTGACCAATCAGAGTCATCGGTCTCAGAAGAGCCAGGAGAATTGTCTTCATTAACTGGTTGTAAATGTGGAACCGAGTTCCTGTCTGGTTCTGGTCCTCCACAGTCCTCTCCCTCATCATCTGTTCCCATCTGTTGAGTTTGTCTCTGACAAAGCTGTAAGGACTGAGGTTCCTCTTCATCATCTTCACTCTTAACAGGAGTAAATAAGACCTTCATGTCTAGCTCCTCCAGTCCTTTTAGCTGCTCACCCTCCTGACTGGTCCAAAGTTCCTCTTTAATGTAGAGGGGCTCTGGGTCCTCCTGGCCCAGACTGGATATCCACTCCTCCTGCTCTTCAGTCTCCAACATCTGCTGGACATCTGCAGGAAACAGGACACGCACACACGTTAGCAGCATGTTTCTTCCGGCTGTTTCAAAGCTGCAGGATGAAAACTAGGTTGAGTTGACCCCTTACAAAGCCCATTATGGTGCCCTGCTTGAAAATGGCATACCCATGACAAAAAAGGTTATATATCTGCTACCATAAGCTCTATTTGAATAACCTAGTATTATAATAAAGACTTATGAACTTTTTCTCCCGAGGTGTAAATATCAGTATATATGTTTCAGTTTAAGACAAAATGAAGATGGCACATTGCATAAATGAAAAAATTTCAGGTAACAATAAATATAACTTTCAGGATGATTATTACAGCTCTAAACTACCAGAATATAGCACAATATGTTAAAATTATTTCTTCAAAAAACACCTTTTTAGAGATTGGGTTAGTACAGACAGTCAAGTCGAGATCTTCAGAATTTTGGTTTTTGGATCATTTTGTGCCAAACTCCCATTTGCATTTTGCAATGTATGTAGGATAGCAAAGAGTCGCGATCTAGATTCACAAAATAGCCAGGGCACAGGGCTCAGTGTGGACGACTTTTGCGTACCGTCAGCGCCACTCCCTCCCCGTCGGGGGTACCGTTCGCCGGTCGGGTCGTCAGCACCACCCCTGACTCGGAATCAAACTGTGCGATGTACGCTGCCAAAAAACCACCCGGTCCAGGACCTGCTCTCACAAACTGGGCAAGTTATAATTTTTTTCTGGTCATTGTCTGGTCTTTATTCAACCGTTGTAATTTATAATATTATGTTTTGATTACTCGACCATCATTAAGCAAAAGGTGGTTCATTTAGTCTCTTTTGTAGATACAGTGTGACAGCGGTTTGCGCTGATTCCACAGCCAATGTCTTCAAATGGGCTCCAAACGTCTTAAAAATGCAGAGAAGTCAAATTGGAACTGTTGTCTTTGTAATGGTTTTGCTATTTGACTTTGGTTATTTGTGAACATGTTTGATGTTCATGATTTCATATATTCAAAGTTCTAAAACCTTCATGTTATTAAATATAAGGTTATGATTCAGGTTTGTTAAGTCAAGTGTGTCAAAGAACCCACCTGATTTTTAGCTTTTAAATTAAAGTTGTCCAGATTTCCAGAAATGCCTCATATTCATCAAGGTAGTAGTCAGAGAGGCTGTTAACACCCATGCATTGTTCTTTTCCTGCAATCGGTGTATATTGCAGTTCAAATATGGAGAAATTGTGTTTTGGAACTTGCATATACGAGTCTTTTGCTTTGGAGAAGTCTCTAAATTTGTACATTAAAAATGTTTAATTTATTGTCCAAGAGTAGCCAGGAACACACATACTTCAGTCATTGTCCAGAATATTTAATTAAATAGCGTTTATTCATGTTACTTGTTCAATACCGTAAGTATCAGTATACTCGTGCACTAAAAGTTGACCGCAGTTGTTGGTTTCCACGTTCCTACACTGTAGTAACGTTGCAGCCCTACGCATTAGTATAGCTTACGAAGTAGTAATTGGTTACGAAGACGTCTCTGAGGACATCGGGTTAATCATCGTCTCTCACTTTAAAGACGTCCCTGTCATCAGGACTGTGGTCTCATAACATCAAGGACGTAGACGTCTCGATACAGATGACAACTGCATCTTCTATCCGTCTTTGCTCGCTACCTGTCTATTAAAAGGAATCAGTCAACATTGGCTAAAATAAGAACATTGGCTAGCATGTCTCCGGACGTTCCGCAGAACTGACCTGCTCGGCTTGACGTCAGGCTAACAGGAGCTAACACCGTCTACGCGTAGCTAGCGTCCGATCAGATGTGGAGAAATTCTCCATATCTGCCCTGCAGGTTGCCTGGGGGCTACCACTAGCTAACAGTAGCTAACAGCAGCGAACACTGCTCGGGACTGACCTGCCCTGTGCAGCTTGACCTCGGGCTTCAGCACGGCATCGAGCAGCCTCCTCTGGCGACGGATCTCCCGCTCTGACCGCTCCGCTCGCTCTTCGTACTCCGCCACGGTTCCCTCGAACAGACCGACAATCTCCTCCGCAGCCGCCGCTAGCCGCTCGGTGAGCAGCGCTCTCAGTGCCGCGACTTCGGCCGCTTCGTCTCCCTTTTCCACCCGCAGCAGAACGTCTTCGGCGGCGGCGCCGAGCCGCTCGTGCACCGAGACCCGCAGCAGCCGCACGGCGCACATTTTGCTCCTTTTCGGCGGACAAAGCGAGGCAGCGGCACCGCGAACGCACGCGCGGAGTTCCGCGTCGACGACAGTTCGCTGAAGCGAACAGTGAACTCTGCTGGACGGGAGGGCGAACAACGAGCAGCGCTGCGATACTGAACTATAAGCAGTGACGTGGGGTGACTGCATTACCTAATGAATGACCTCATTCGTTGTTTTTTAACACGTCAAAACAGTAAACGTTAAACATAAGTATATCCATCAGTATCAGTGTGACATACATCATACACACCGCTAGTTATGTCCAGCGTCATAATGACACCGTATGATCATTTTCTACCAGTATCATGATTGATGCCAAAGTCCAGCCTCTTGGACCTTCTTGCTTAATTATTACACAGCGGTCAAAGTCAGTCAGCAACAATGAAAAGACACACTGCTGATATGAATATTGGATATGAAGTATATGGCTTGTAGTCGGCATTCATTCAAACTCACGTGTCAATTTCCGAAATAGTTTCTGACTTAATAGGTTTCATAAGCCGTTTACTACGTAGCTGGTGTAGTGACATCAGCTGCGCAAATGTCCTGCGATATCTCGATTTTAATTGGTCAACGGTGGATGCGTAACGTAGATGATTTCTGGCATTTACGTGCAAAGGCACAGCAGAGCCATTCCGGATGTAAGTGCGCATGCGCAACATGGTTTGAGTTTTTTGTTTGTCCTCCGCAATGAATGGACGGTAAAAGCACTGCTTGCTCTACCATTTCTTCTGTATTTTATTATGCTTAACTGCTACATTTCTCATCATAACGTCTAAATAACACACATATCGCATGTATAAATCACAAGAAGAAATTGAAAACGTACAAATACATGGTTATTAAATAACGTAACTGACAACAAGTAGTAATACACTTTATTAGGCGCTTACATGCCTGTCACATTATAATAGCAAAAGTTCCTTTGTGCAGAGGCGTCTTCTGATTGTATTACAAGGTCCTATTTGCACCAAGCTTTGTCAGATATTCCTGCTCCTCTAAGGGAGGAACAATCTCTCCCTTCTCAGCTTTTAGGTCATTGGACTTCTGTCTATACTTGTGACTCGTGTTGATGACTTCTATATTCTAGTTGGTAATAAATACGTAAGCACAAACGATTTTAATATACTTCACACAAATCCACAAATTTCCACCACAGGTAAGAGAACCATGTGTACCTCAGTATGCTTCATTTAACTCACTTTTTTCAACATAAAAGGGTCCAATTTAACAGACAAATAAGTTTATCAACTAAATAATTTATCAACTACCAAAGACAACTAGCTGTTATATAAATTGTAGGGGTGTAAGGATTCGTTTTAACAACGATTCGGTTTGTGTCACGATTCGTGGTCGTCAATATGATTCAAGGACGATATTGGTTCATTTAGAACGATACGATCCGAAACGATTCAGTGACTTTAGATTCCTGTCGTTTCTTGTAATGGAATCAGGTATCAATTTATTATGAATATAAATAAACAACAATGAATGGCAATGCATTCACATTTTATTTGAATAAAGTGCAAACACTGCTGTAGCAGTGTAGCAGGAAAAAAAACGTATTAGTGCTATACACAAAAAACACCCCTGCAATAATGGTTTCCCCCTACCAACCCCGCAAAACCACCCCTCTATTTCAACCCCTGTGGAACATCCCGTCGACTTTGCCCGTGAAACCCGGAAGTTGAATCGGGGCTCGGGACGGCGGTGGGTTACCTATACTGCGTGAGCGCGTCACGGCTCAGTCCGTGACAGCCTTTATTATTAAAAGTGCTAAGAAAAAACACCCATATAAAGTCTGACATGCTTAAATCCAATGGGTTATTTCCAGGTATCGATACAATCGATTTATTACATTTTAAAACGATGTTAGATCGATATATGTCGTCCATAAGGCCAACTCGCTGAGCACAGATCGATGTAGTTGGATCGGAGGAATATAAAACGATACATCGATGTAATAGATGGATCGTTACACCCCTAATAAATTTTAATAATGTGTCTTCAATAAAACCTTTTCAACAGAGGAAAACAGACTCCAGATGTTCTATTGATATATTTAATGATTCAAACTCTGTATACTTCTATTGGTCAGAGGATCTTTCTCTCTTTCCCTCTGAACCATTGAAGAGTTTTGATTTAGATCATCAAATGAACTAACATCCGTTAGTAAAGAGAGTATTTACGAGAGAAAATCCTCCTAGACCGTTCAGCAACATAAAGTATCATATCACCCACATATATATGTGTGTGTGTGTGTGTGTGTGTGTGTGTGTGTATTACATACAGCTGGCCAGAGGTCACAGCTGGATGAAGTTGGAGTGACATCCGTCCTGGTGGCTTAGGTTTGGTGTCCTCTCAGAGTCCCTTGCAGGTCCTTCTCCGCTGTGAACCTTCATGTGAGCCTCCACCGAGCGTTTCTCCTGGTAGCTTTTTCCACAGACGTTGCAGCTGTAGGGTTTCTCCCCAGTGTGCGTCAGCATGTGTCTCTTCAGATCGATCTTCTGCACGAAGCCTTTGGTGCAGAGCTGGCAGCTGAATGGTTTTTCCTTCTTGTGGAACCTCTCGTGGGTCTCCAGCGAAATCTTTTGGCGAAACCTCTTTCCACAGAGACTGCAGATGAAGGGCTTCTCGCCAGTGTGGATCCTCATGTGGGAGTCCAGGTTTCCGATCTGACGGAAGTTCTTTCCGCAGACCCTGCATGTGTATGGTTTCTCCCCAGTGTGGATCCTTTTGTGTACTTCCAGGTGCTGGCTCATGGTGAATGTTTTGCTGCAGATGTCACATTTATAGATTCTGGGCTTCCCTCCGGTGTGGCTCTTGATGTGTCTCTTTAGGACAGTGCTTTCAATGAAAGTCTTCCCGCAGAACTCGCAAATATACGGTCTTTCGCCGGCATGCAGCTTCATGTGTCTCTCCAGAGAGCCCTTCCTGGGGAAGTCTTTGCCGCAGTCTTTGCAATGGAAAGGTTTCTGTCCGGTGTGCGTCCTCATGTGGATCTCCATGTCCCTGAAGCTGATTCCACAGATGTCACACATCCGGTTGGCTTCTCTGTGGCTCTGGATGTGAAGCTGCAGACTCTCCAAGGACTTCGACTGCTCTCCGCAAACGCCGCAACGGCATTCGGCAGCATTCACGTGAGTCTCTGCGTGCCGCACAAAGTTTCCTTTGCTGTGGAAGCCGTTCCCGCAGACCTTGCAGCAGTGAGACGGAGTCAGACTTGGTTTCCTCCGTCTGCTTCTGGCAGTGTGCACGTCGACGGGCTCGTGGATCCGGACGTGTCGCCTTAGTTCGGCACGCTTGCCAAAGCTTTTCCCGCACACTTTGCAGCTGGAAGGCGCCTGTCCGTTGTGGACTTTAATGTGCCGCTCCAGAGAGCCGGCGTGACTGAACTCTTTGTGGCACACAATGCACCTGAACGGCTTCTCCGCTGTGTGGATCCTCATGTGAGTCAGCATGTTTCCCTTCTGATTGAATCCTTTTCCGCAAATGTGGCAACCAAAGGGTTTCTCTCCAGTGTGCAGCCTCAGGTGGATCTCCTGAGCGCGGATCGAGGGAAACTTCTTGCTGCATATGTGGCAGGTCCTGCTGCTGGCGCGATGCGTTTGGAGGTGCAGCCTCAGACCATCATTGGACTCCAAGCGCTCGCCACAGAGACCACAAACACACTGCGCTTCTTTAAGGTGTTTCTCCACATGTTTCATCAAAAAGCCTTTTCTGTTGAAAGACTTCCCGCACACTCTGCAGCAGTGGGGGGGCCCCTCTTCGTCACTCTGGTCCTCTTTGTGGTCACCGGCCGGATCAGAAACACAATGTGGTCTGGAGGAAGTGTTGGGCAGAAGGTCCTCATCGTTCTGCTTCTGATGTCCATCAACGGGACAATGCTCTGAACAGAAGAAACACAGTGTACATTTACTGTAACACTGATGTTTCAGAAAAACCTTTAACCAGAATTAACCAACAGTAAACTAAAGAAAAGATATCAGAGTGAAGTGATAGTGAATCTGCACAGAATAGTCTTTTATAGCTAAAAGGTGAGGTTAGATTGTATATACAACACAATGAGTTTGTAAAGTGAAAACACAACCTCATTTGGGCAATCAGTCCTCTCTGTTGAAAGAGAAAAACTATATAACTGTCTACCTACACATTTGAAAATGCAACACAATTCTAATGTGTTCAATGGAGGCATCAAATCATAGTTAAAACAGAAAGAACATTGCTCTCAGACATTCCTAACATTCCTGGAAATACACCTGTACTGTGTGCATGCATCCATAGACACACCTTGTTCTGGTTTCTACAGGGTTTGCATATTAGCAGATGGTTGTTGAAATAGAAAAAATATATATCATTATGATTTATTGCATAACGCATCTTTTTAATATATTAAAATCATTTATGCGTCATTGGTGCGTGTTTGTGGTGGTGTTTGTGGTGGTGGGGGTGGTGTTGGGGGTGTTGGTGGGTGGACGGGAGGCGGCGTTGGACTTTCCTTTTTCGTGAATAAAATTATAAGCACAACGAGCTGCTCAGAGCGGATTATTGAGGGTCGATACCAGAGCCGGCCCGAGGCATAAGCGAACTAAGCGAGCCGCGAGCCGGCCCAAGCTTCTGGCGAACCGCGAGCCGTCGGAAGCACCCGGCTCACGTGCATACAAGTGTGAATCGTAGCTCAGATATAGGGTGTCTGCTTAGGGAGTCAAGAGATCTGGGTCGATTCCTGCCTGGGACCAGAATCAAATCAAATCCCAAATCAAATTCTGCTTAGGCCCCCCAAGAGGCTCGGGCCGGCACTGGTCGCTACATTATTATTATTAGCATGTTTATCGTATCAGTGGTCATGTAATATATCACGTGACTGACAGTAGGATGCTCGGCTGTGCAGTGTTGTTAGGAAGGTTCCTCACTGGGTGAATGAAGTAGTGCAAGTGGCGCCGTGAAAAGAGCTGGAAGAGATTCGAATCCAGGCTGTTGCAATCGGTCTATAATGTATTTATTCACACGTGGCAGTGACGTAGAGGATATGCGATGCATTTCTAAGCCGTTCTGCCACATGTTTGTGAATGTGTGACGAATCCGGCGACCGAGGCAGAAAACAGCGGCTGATGTTACGTAAACCGCGACGGCCGAGCAGAGGCGAACCAGTAGGTTCAACCAGCACTTTATCCAGTTATCCTAAGGACCCAGACCGGCTCGGGTTAGGGGTTATGGGGGGGGTAAACACTGACCTCTCTCGTAGGGCTCCGCTCCAGAGACACCAAAGGCGGTGAAGATGATCTCCACGGCGGCGTTGATCCGCTCCGTCACCTGCTCCTTCAGCTGCTCCACCTCCACCTGTCCACGCTCCTTCAGCAGCCAGAAGATCTCCTCGGCGGCCGCAGACAGCTGCTCGTCGACGGCCGCCAGCAGGCTGCAGTCCTCGCTGCTCTTGGAGCGTTTTCTGGACATTTTGGCGGAACGTCCACCAAACAAAGAGGAGCACGTAAACAACGTGTCCACTTCCGGGATCTCTGGCTGAGCGTCTTGCGTAACATGTCGACGTTGCTTGCGTTAAGGTGTGACGTCATCTCTCACTTCAGTGGGGCCGTGGGGCCATGATGTTCAGCGTGCAAACAAACTGCATCTCAACATCTCCTTATTAAACGTTTCAGTTTCTATAGACATTTATGTCTTCAGTCCTCATTACAACCTATGAAATATAATAAATCATTGGCTCAGCCAAAGCCATTTCCTTCCATCTAGCCTACAACTCATATCTCCTCAGAGCGTATTTGTTATATTTGCCATTTCTCTATTCAGTGGCAGTTTGTCAGTCACCCACCTCCAAGTGATACACAACTGAATTTAATATCCGGTTAATCCTCACCTTGTTGTAAATTCAGTAAAAAGATTTATACAAAACATTAAAAAAAAAGAGTTTGATATGATGGACGTGTTTTATTCATTGCTTTGTTCTTGTATCTGAACTTTCCTTTTTCTTCACGTATCCTAAAACATCAACAAGGAAAGTTTCTCATTTTTCATGAAAAAACCCAATCCAGATCTGCTTAACCTTCAATTTGTATCACTCAATTAATTCACTAAAGAAGTTTACAGCGGTCCTCAAAGGTCTGAAGAGAGGTGCTGGTCCTAATTCCTCTTCATTTCTGTCTCTGTGAGGACGTAGAAGTCTTCCTCAGCTCTGGCCATCAGCTGAAGTGGACTCTGGTCTACGTCCTCTCTTCCTCCGTCCTCGGACCGGCTCTGCTCTGACCGGCTCCTCTCCTTCAGCCGGATCTCTCTCTGCCGGGCCTCCAGGATCTTCTCTCGCTTGGTCTCGCGCTCAAACATCTGTGACACGTCAAACAGTACGGAAACAGGATTATAACATTGAGCTACTGACGATCGATCTAACGCTGATGTTCAAAGTCTCCTCACAGCAGCCAACAGACTCTTCTCGTTCTTCTGGAGGGTTGACAGTCCAGACGAGATCTCCAGCAGCGTGGCTTCGCCCTGCTGAGAACCGCACGCCACCAAACGCCCGTTGTCCTGGAGACGGAGGCTGTACAGGGCCTCGTCACACACCTGAGGATCACCAGGGCAACCGCAGAGCCATTATATCACAAGTGTGAGATACAGAGTCCATGAATGAGAGGACTAACAGTTGATAACACTGAATCCTTAAGGAGCATGTAATAAGTCAGTGATGGAATCAGAGACCTCTTGATGCTGTACGAATGGTAAATGATTATGGACATGTGAGCTGCATGTACCTTCATACTCAGTGTGGGGTCATTCTGTTTAAACAAAATGTCCCACATGTCCAACATGCCGTCCATCTTTACAGTGAAGAAGACAGAGGGCCGGACGGGACTCCAGCAGGCGTCCATCAAATAGGACATCTGATACCTGAGAGGGGTTAAAGTCTAGCTTGAGTTAGTGAGCAGAAAGTCCACCTGGAGTCTAAGGAGTCAAGAATAAGAAGACCAGATGCAACGAGGACCAAATGGTAGTAATATAATGATGGACCACAAGAAAGATCACAGGGAAAAGTGGTGTCCTACTTTGTCCACATGATGGATGACTCTTTGATGTCCTCGGACCAGATGCGGGCGGTCCAATCCCCCACGGTGAGGAAGTTTTTGGGGAAGAAAGGGTTCCTTTGCAGAGCATAGACGGGTCCATGGTGTCCAACATAGGTACAAACCATCTTCTCTGCGGGAGTCTTTGCCTTCCGGTTACAAGACACAATCAGGCCCTGTTCTGTTCCCACCATGAACTTAGTAGGCTGCAGAGACATGGAGGACAGAGACGCACTTTGAGACATAGGGAGACACACTCCAAGACATGGAGGACAGTGTGATTGAAGATTTTGCACAATCGGTAAAAAAGGCCCTAAATCAAATATGTCTTTCTCCGTTTATTTCCTTGCAAGGGAAAAAAGGTCACAGCAGCAACGTGCTCAGCTGACTGGGACTAAACATGGAGAAGCAGCGTTCAGTTTTTGTGCTCCACATATGTGGATCAAAGTCCCTCAGCTCCTTTGAATCCAGATTAAAGACTTTTCTCTTTGCTGCTGCCTTTAATCAACCGTTTCTGCAATTCGGAATTCATAAAGACATTCTTGAATTACACTGCAAATTGCATTCTTTTTTGTCCTTTTAATGACTGTTTTTCTTTTATGTTTCAATGTATCAATGTTCTTAACTGTTTGTAAATGTCCTTGCTTTATGTTTTATGGGAAGCACTTAGAATTGCCTTGTTCTGCGATACAAATAAAATGGTCTTACCTCGCCTTGCCTTGAAACATACTATGAGACATGTAGGACAGAGATATATTCTGAAGCATAGAGGACAGAAATACATTACGACAGAGGGTAGAGACACTTTCTGAGACATGGAGGACAGACATGGAGGTCCTCTGTCTCCCACCAACCAACAAGAAGCCTCCGCTCACCACGTATGGTCTGAGGAGACTTTCATGTTAATGGACACACACACCTTGCTGAGGTTCACCACATCTTACGCTGGCCCGGTGGATCTTGGTAGTTCTGATCAGTTCAGGGCTGTTAGCTTGGGTGCTAACACATACGAGCTGTGACCTTTAAACTCAAGCCTCAGACTGGTAGACTGGGACGGACCAGGATCCCAGTGTAAAATGGTCTAAAGGGACTACTTTGGAGTACATTATGTATTTAACTGTCTAGTCGTAATGTGTTTTTGATTACTTAATAGTTTTTGCATTAAATAGACCTGGGATGTTTTGCAGACATTGATTAGATTGTCCTTCCACCAGCTGCCACAGGGGGGCAGGGAGGGGGCGGGGCGGAGTGTCCATCTCTAAGCCTCACCATAGAAGACTCAAAATCCAGAGAAATGGCTCCTAAAGCTCGCTCAGGGTTCCCCTCCCTGCTTGGGTCCAGAACCAGACGCTCTGTCGGCTCACTTAATTTACGGACGTCCCACCAAAGAACCTGAAGGACAGAGGAGGAATTTTAGCTGTCGGTCATTTTCAGAATCAGAATCAGAAAACATTTATTGCCAAAGTACATCAGACATACAAGGAATATGACTCGGCGGTTGGTGCATGACAGCAGAACAACAGACGACAATGGACAACAAGACAATAGACAACATAATGCAAGGAGCTCGTCCGTCTATCTGTCCTTCATCACTCTACCTGTCCTTCATCAATCTACCTGTCCTTCATCAATCTACCTGTCCATCAGTGGATGCAGAGAAAGTGTCTGTCCCCGTCTTGGACTGCAGCCAGATGATCTTGTAGACCGGGTCTCTGTGACTATGCTCCACAGAGGATGTCTCCACCGGCTGGCTGCCTCTCCGAGTGTCCCAGTATGCTAAAACAAGCACACCAAGAGATGATTGAACTTGTGAATGACCAATTGAGCGTGCGTATTCCCTGGACTCACCGATCTGTCCGTTGTAGCTGCCTCCCACTAGAGAGTGGCTGTCTTTGGGGTTGTACTCCAGACACACCAGTGGAGACGCCGGCTTCACACTCAATTCCGGTCTGTTTGGATTTTCTGAAATAAACCATGAGTCGATCTGCGAACTCTGGACCCTGTGAATTCTACTGCTGTCTGTGCTGTGTCACCAACCGATGTCCCAGATGTAGGAGTCCAGGCTCATGTCTCTGGAGGTTTTCTCGAACTCAAGACAGGAATAGGCAACCGCCAGCTTCTCTCCACCATCAGGATGCCAGGACAGGCCAGTGACTGTACGCTTTAGCGCGTTAGGATCTCTGCAGAACAATAATGATGATGAGGAGCTGCTAGCTGATAACACATGAAGCTAATTGATAGCTGACGAGAGGCCTAACATCACATCCCATCCAGTGTCGCCAACTTAACTGTTTTTTACATTCAGCATCTTTTCAGACTAAGCTGTGATCTCTTTCAAACAGCACTCAGCAAAACTGTATGACTAAATTTTAAATACACGCATGCTCCCTTTAAATGACACAAACACAACATGCGACTGGCTGCGAAAGGACAGTGAGAGACCTCAACAGCGGCGCTCAGCTCGTACACACAACAGCTTGGACAGAGATGCACTTTTTTTGCATTGAATCATACTGGGGCGTTTACTGAAACTGATTGGCTGGCCTACCAAAAAAAATCCACCAGCCACCGCTGGTTATTTCAATGGTGGAAATGATGACTGTCTTTACAGAGACAAGTCACAGAGGTAAGCTACACCCCCTTTCAGACGCAAATGAGTACTTGACCACATCATTCGAGTGATCTGGTCCAAGGACTGGAGCTGGATTCACTGTGCACGGACGTTCTGTGAAGTGCATGTTTCTTCTGGATTTCCTTTGAAAAATTTCATTCATTAAAAAAAAAAAAAAAAAAACACACACACACACTTTCAACTTTGGTTATTAATAAACGTTTAGCCCGTCCCCAAATGTATATAATCCACAATATACTGCATACGTTCACTCATAGTTACATACACACACTCGGAAGGTGGGTTGTATTGAGCTGCACCTGAAGACGTTGATGGTCTTGGCGGATGGCGGCTCCTGATGTTCCTCCAACTTCTCCCCGTCCTCAAAGCAGTCCTGGTAGATGTCCACAGCATTGTTCTGTCTGATGCAGTGCTCCATGACCTGGAACACACACAAGACCAGTGATCACCCCACTGGACCGGGTCCATGTGGACTGAGAGAAAATGAAGTGAGTCCATGTGGACTGAGGAAACTCAATTTCTCTAAATTGGGTCAATGTGGATTTAGAGACAGTAAAGAAGGTCAACAGGGATTAAGATAAGTTGAAGTGAGTTTTTGTGGACTAAAAAAGGGGAAATGGGTCCATAAGAACTGAGAGAAGGTGAAGTGGGTCAATGTCAACTGAGGAAACAATAATAAGACGAAGTGGAAGTGGGTGAATGTGATTTGGGGATCTTACGCTGCCCATTTGCAGGATGCTGTTGATGTAGTTCTCGTCTTTCTCCACCTTCTTCCTGAAGCGGATGGTTTGTTCCATCTCCTGATGGTTCACGTCTTTGGGCCACCCCCCTTCCTCGTGGTTTAGACCACGGCTGTCGGACTCAAAGCGCTTGGTGTTCACCTGCAGCAAAAACTGTCCATTTTAGAAGGCGTCATCTACATATTCATGACACAAGGGAAACACGGGACAAAAACCAGAGAAAGTCAAGGGAAAGACAACTGTAAGATAACGGAAAGACACCAGAAAGACAAGACAAAAACGAGAGAAAGACAACGGGGAAAGCTGAGAGAAAGAAAGAAAGGGAAAAAATGTAGGTCTTGCCTTAAAAACAACCATTGAACATCTAAAGTATTCATCGTCAATAAGATGATGTAATAAGGAGGCCTTAATAAGAACACAGTTAAAACCTTGGACCTGGTGTGGAACAGCTCACCTGGTGCTGCGACGTGTCCCGGCAGGCCTGCAGGCCCTGGTCTCGGTGGGTTTTCTGTGTAAACTGTGAAGCCAGACTCCGGTCTGCAGGAACATCCACCAACAGCTCGGCAGGCCGGTCGGAGAAGAGACACTGCCGGCCAAACTCACTGCGGAGCTTCGTGTACACATGGACGATCTCCATCCCATCGCTCAGCAATGGCGAGCACAGACTTCACCGTCACAACACAGATTAAATAGTCAAGAACACAATCTACGACACATGCAAGAAAAAGATTATAAAGTCGAGACAAAGGCTAACAGGTCAAAACACTTACTAATGTCAAAACACGAACTGAAGAGTTATTTAAAAAAAAGACTAAAAGGTCACTCAGTCAAAACATCGACTCAATAACAAAACAAAACAAAAACAAATAATAACGGTCAAAATATCAACTTAATAACTGTCAAAAGATCGACTTAATAACGGTAAAAAAAACGACTTAAAAACAGTCAAAAGATCGATGTAATAACAGTTAAAACATCGACTTAATAACGGTCAAAACATCGATGTAATAACAGTCAAAAGATCGACTTAATGACGGTAAAAAGATCGACGTAATAACGGTCAAAACATCGACTTAATAACGGTCAAAACATGGACTTGATAACGGTCAAAACATGGAGGTAATAACAGTCAAAAGATCGACTTAATGACGGTAAAAAGATCGACGTAATAACGGTCAAAACATCGACTTAATAACAGTCAAAAGTTCGACTTAATAACGGTCAAAACATCGAGGTGATATCAGTCAAAAGATCGACGTAATAAAAGTCAAAAGATCGACGTAATAACAGTCAAAAGATCGACGTAATAACAGTCAAAAGATCGACGTAATAACAGTCAAAAGATCGACGTAATAACAGTCAAAAGATCGACGTAATAACAGTCAAAAGATCGACGTAATAACAGTCAAAAGATCGACGTAATAACGTTCAAAACATCAAGTTAGTAACAGTCAAAAGATCGACGTAATAACAGTCAAAAGATCGACGTAATAACAGTCAAAAGATCGACGTAATAACGTTCAAAACATCAAGTTAGTAACAGTCAAAAGATCGACGTGATAACGGGCGAAATATCAACTAACAGACAGAAGAAACTACCTTGATAACGGACTCAAACTCACGGATCCCCGGTGGGAGGTTAGCCGTATCCTAGCAACGAGAAAGTTAGCCGTATCCTAGCAACACAAACTATCTTTATTGACAACAAACCAAACGGTAAATTGAAGCTAATAACGAAAAAGTGCATCATACTAAATTTGACTTTAATAAAAGTACAAAAGTAATATTGAGATATGCTTAAATGAAAAGTAAAAAGTACTCACTATGCAGGGCAAGTATTGACGCACATCGGGTGCGTCAATAGTGTCTCTGAGCAAGGTGTCTCTGAGCAAGGCATTACACGTGCCTCCTGTGGGAGGCAGCTGATGTCGATGGTTCTGGGGTTATTGAAAACATCACAAGGATGAACTTTGAACCTTTAATCTTTAGTGCAGTTAAAAGTTTCCAGCTTCACAGACACAAAAGATAAACAACTGACAACTTGAATCATGCAGGTCAGAAAATCAGCTCCACAAAAAAGGGTAAAACACCTACAATGACCATGAGATGTATGCATACACATGTATAACTATACAAATTATATATTTTGGTGTTACAAGTGGCTCTTACTTCTCTCAAACAGCTCTGGGGGGCAACAAGTATAAATTACCTGTGTATGTGTAATGTATTTCAATATGAAAGGGATACCTTTCCTTTGCTTTTGTATCAGTAATATATGAGAAGAGAAAATAACTATTTAGTGTTTGTGAAGGGTGAACAGTGCAATCTTCACAATAGATCACCGCTTGTTCTTTCATTTTGTTGACAGAATACAGTTGATTAATGATTTAGTATTGTTCCATGTGACTTGTCAGCGCAACTCAACCAATGAAAGTGGAGGAAGGAAATTCACAGTGATGATGCTCGTTGAGAAGTGAAGTTCTCCTTTAACACAACAACAACCATCATATCAGTAATAATAAATATACACACTCACACAAGATCTCGGGCTTGTACCATGTGACCTGGTCCTGTACCATGAAGCTGGTTCAGGTGGTAGCCAGCTAAGTTTCAGCTTACTTTCCACCAACCCCGGGTTTTCGGTACCACGAAAGTGGCTCGGCTTCAATCGGTATTCGTTGCCATGGTAACTCACGCTGCACGGCTCACCTGCTCCGGGGCAGGTTATGTTCTGGATCCGAGCGCTCAGTCAGAAGTTTGACCAATCAGCGGTGAGCAAAGAAACAGCTGACGTAGTTCATTCCTAGCTTCTGTTCTCTGTTGCGTCATTGCGGCTTCACCTTTTCTTCCACATCCTGAGGACATCTCAGCGCAGATTGTTAGAAGAGCACTTCGTAGAGTTTTTAGGGACAAAATCCCCTTGACTTTCCTGATACTTCCGTGTATGAAACATACAGATATTCCACGGAAGGAATAACTTATCTTTGCAAACTTGTTGAGCCGCAAATAACGAATGTGACTCGTCGAAGCCGCACTTACTGCACCGCAAATGGTTTGAATTATATTTTTATATATTTTTTTTTAACTTACGCATTAACGCTCTCAGCAATGTTCCTCTAATATTGTTCTCTTTGGCAGCAGAGACGGTGTTACTGCGTGCTGGAAAACATTTTACATTCTTCATATTTCTGAAGAATAATTTCTTGCTCCTTCGCGGAGAAATCTCTCTCTGTCTGTGTCTCCCCCTCTCTCTCTCTATCGAACGTGATTGGTCGACGTCACTCTTTTATGTGCACGCGCGCAGAGTAATCAGAGTTTGAGGATCGAAGCCTGGTTGACAGTCAGTTGATAAGCGGCGTCATGGTACCAATAAAGCCTGATCGCTTCGGTTTGGTTTTGTCGATTCTGAACCAATTCTGGAACCCTGAGTTTGTTGAACCAGCTTCATGGTGCAGGCCCCTGGTCACATGGTGCAGGCCCCTGCTGAGATCTGAGTACCAAAAACTGTAACAGAGATCATAAATACAGACGGCTTCAGTCCGAGCATAAGAGAAGGCCCACATGGGGAGAACCAATAGGGCGGAGGAACTTTGATGACACTTCAAACATCTGGTTGTGTTGGTCTGGTCTTGCACACTCAGCAGTGGTTCTGAACGACTGGTCCGGTTTCTTCTCAACAGTTCTCAAACTGTGTTCTGGTTAAGGC
Organism: Apeltes quadracus; assembly: GCA_021346845.1. Lineage (NCBI taxonomy): Eukaryota > Metazoa > Chordata > Actinopteri > Perciformes > Gasterosteidae > Apeltes > Apeltes quadracus. The sequence continues at coordinate 15,627,598 of CM037926.1, forward strand.
TCTCAATGTCACAGCGACTCTTGATCTTTGACGTTCCAAAACCAGAACAATCCCTATACAGGATGATCCAGGACGGTGCCTTTAGAGAACAATCCACTGTCGGACCGTTTCCCTGTCCACTCTTCTGTACCCTGGTGGAACAGGTATCTTTGGCTTCCTCCTTTGGTAGCAAGTTCCTTGTCATTCCCTTGGCTCTGTTGAACAGCCCAAAGGGGGACCATTTAAACTGTTGCATCTCATCAATAGTCCCAACAGGTCAACTTTATCTGTCAATTATCAACCCTATCAATTTACAGCCGTGCGGGTGAGCAGGAAGTGCGTGAGAAATTTATAACAGAAGGAACATCAGTAGAGGGTTTTCATCATAAGGACCAATCAGTGACATCTCTCCCCTCGGTCCAATCATCTCTTACATCATTGAGAGCTAACAACATAACAATACAACCAGCATTACTAACAGGCAAAGTGTTAGCTACCTAAAGCCTCAGTATGCTACTAGCTTTAGTCCAATCAAATCTGTTGCAAGCATGTTTTCTAGCTGCAGTCCAGTCTGAAGTGTTAAGAGGCGGACCAGTGGGAGATGTTAGCTCGGGAAGTGAATAGGTATTGGGCAGAATTAGGGTCTTATAAAAACAAATGTTAACATTTGCTAACAAATCACACTGTCACAATCTCACATCGGACCCAAATCTTTAGGATTTTGCAGTGCAATGTTTTTCTTCTGCCTCCAAATCCATGGAGACGAACCATAAGCTGACTATTAAACTGAACATGAGTTCCATAATAACAAACATGTGATTCAGTCTAGTCATAAATGATACACTAGTGACAATAACATGCTTCAAAAAGGACATGACAGAACTTGGTTACTTCTCTACACATTCCTGCACCCTAAATTTCAGTGGAATATGCCGAATGTAAAGAACCGTACAATATTGGAAAAATCCAAAGAAAAAATTCAGCCTTCTCTTTTTGTGAAAAGGCCGTTAGCCCGTCAGTTAGCAAGTTAGCGGGACTGTAGGTGCAGGATCAGGGTAGTATATGTAGTATTAGCCTGACAGCTAGCTTGTTAGCACAGCAGCAGCAGCTCGTCGTCACTGCTCTCCGTCTTTCCTGTGGCTTCCAGACAGGCGTCAGGGATTTGAGCCGTGTGGACGATCCCACAGTGTTCACAGGGGCCGTCCCTGCCTCCTCGACAACGGTTTGCGCGGTGATGGTGGGGGGCGTGGCCTGCGGTAGAGGAGGGGTACGGTTCTAGCAGAGGCGGTCGGATGTCGCTGACGAGGGAGGAGGAGGATTCAGAGTCTGAGACGGGAATCAGTAGCTCCACGTCTTCTTCTTCTTCTTCTTCTCGGTTTTCTCGCTGCTCGGTGGCCTCGACCCCACTTGTCCCAGTCTCCAGCTGGTGAAGTGGACTGTGATTGGTCCAGGTCTGGTCATGCCGGCTGTGGCTGGTTCTGGTCAAGTTTCTGGCAAAGCAGTGCAAGTTCTGGGCGAGTCGCTGCAGGGCGGAGGTGGGCGGAGCCTGGAGCTCTGAGGCGTTGCTGTGACGTTCAGGATCTGCGCTGGGAGTTAATACGGGGACGGGGGCGGAGGGAGGCTGAATCTCTCTATGCCTGTCACGTCCTCGCCCACAGGTCGGTGTCGTGGTTACGGAGGTAGTCACAAATACCACAGCCTCCACGGCGGCGAAGGGCGGGATCTTTTGGGGCAGGGGAGCGACAGGTCCGCCCACTGCGCCGAAGCCTCGCGCCCGGCCTCGCTCGCCCTCGGTGTCGGTGTCGTCCGAGTCAGGAGACAGCAGGTCTGAACTTAAACTCCCCGTGCCGGCACTGTCCTCCAGGTCAGCAGATACCAGAGCCAGAGAACCGGACCGCCGTGACCTTGAGAAGTTGAAGAGACGACGCCACAGGTTGCTATGACGAGTCGAGGAGGGGAGTCTCAGAGAGGTGAAGCCAAGCTGAGAGCGGACAGCCAGACGGAGGTTCTCCAGGACGGAGGCCTGAGCACGGAGGGTAGAACACAAGTTGATCTTTTTAGGAGAGAAATGATGGCGAGCATTTGCTCCAAGGACCGCGTCCTGTACCTGGCTCCCGGAGCAGACTGGGAAATCCTCCACAGGAGGGATCAGTCCCTGGGCGATCAGTTGACCATAAGAGGGCGGGGCTTCCCTTCGCAGCAGCTCTGCTTCCACTCTGGACAGCTGCGTCTCAAATGACCTGCATAGGCCAATCACACAGCTCGATTCAGGCATCGGTCAATCACACACAGGATTTACAGAAGCAGTGACCAATCAGAGGGCTGGTCTTACCTGCGCTCAAACATGCGAAGCGAGTAGAGTTTGCAGGTGCAGCCGAGGGCGATGACCAGCAGGAGTCCACAGACGAGGCTCCCGATGACGGCGGCCGTGATGACTCTGGTCGGAACGATGACGGGACAACTCTCCTCGTCACTGCCATCGCCACAATCGTCCTGAGCGTCGCACACCCACGACTCAAACACGCAGCGGTTATTCTGTGCGGGGGGTCAGAGGGCAAATACTTTACCTCAGGATATATATATATATATATATATATATATATATATATATATATATATATATATATGCAAGTATACATACATATGTGTGTAAATATTAGTCCTGGGCAAAAACAAAAAAAACATCGTTTTCGGTTATTTGCAACAATTAATCTTATTGTGCCCAAAATTCAATAAATAAATACGGGTTCATCACGTCAGGTGATTCTTATGTGCCACAGCACTCTGCCTTACATGGATGGGTGTTTTCAAGCTAATTTGTTCGGGTATTTTTTCATAACCGAACACATCCAGCCTTTTTTCATCCAGCAAATAAACGCTGAGTTAAAGGTCACATTATAAGGTGGAGTCGTCTTTGTCTCATTTTTCTACATAAAAACCCTTTTATTTAACAGGGTGTGCAGACTTCTCATGTCCATTGTACACACAGATCGTTGGTACCTTGCAGTGGAAGTTACCAGGTTGGCAGAAGAAGCAGTTCTTCTCATCAGAGCCGTTGGGGCAGCGGTTCTGATAGTTGCAGCGGTCCGATCGAGGGTAACAGGCTCCGTTCCTCGAACAGGGGAACTCATCCTCTTGACAGACCGAACAGTTCTGCTCATCACGACCGTTGGGACAATGCCAGAAGCCATCACATCGCTGCTGCTCCGTGTAACAGCCCCAGTTCCCCCCACAGGGAACCTCCCACGGGAGGCAGAACCCGTCCACCTGAAGAACCCAGAGATACAGAATCAGGTAAACAGGACCTGTACACCAAGTACCTACGCACACAGAACCACTTAACGTGTTCCATCTCTAGGTTAAATAGAACCACGTTTAAGCTGTGGACCTTTAGAACCCAGAGAGCCAAACTGCACAAACTGGTTGTAATAATAAAAAATTAAAAGAATCGACTAACCCAAAAAAAACACACATGAAGGCTTCACATCTGCCAAATTATATAAGTTTTCTGGAATCCGGTCATTTTTCAAAATAAAATGTCTCCCAATTACACGCGTCCGTCTTGACCAGTGTTTGGAATAACGCCGTTTAAAATAATGCCGTTACTTTTTCAGTAACGGGGTAATCTATCTAATTACATTTTCCGTCGCTGCAACGCCGGTGCCGAACCTCCGCATACGCTCGCCCAACGTTAGAAGTTGTGTTGTCATGCTGTTGTCATGCTGAAAGTGCAATATGTTTTCTTTCCGGTACGGCGTGTCGGTGTTACGGCCCTACTGGTTTGCGGTCACGTGATTCGTCCCACATTCACAAACATATTGCTGAAAGTGTTCAAAATGCATCACATTTTCATTGAATCGATTACGATTTTACAAGTGAGCACTACATCATTGCCACGTATAAAAAAATACATTGAAGAAAATATATTTAATAAAAGATCGCCACAACCTGGATTCCAACCCTGTCGAGCAAAATAACAACACGTCCCAAGACGGCTGCGCTGCGCCGTCGGCCAACCGAACTTAGAAACTCCACAGAACGTTTAACTAATGTCTACATTATGTGCAGGAGCAAAAACTTTGTTGACATCCGTTGTAAGCAACTCTAATCTAACAGTAACGCAAATAGTTACTTTCCCTGGTAACAAGTTACTTTTATTGTAGAGTAATTCAGTAACTAACTCAGTCACTTTTTGGAACAAGTAGTGAGTAACTATAACTAATTACTTTAAAGTAACGTTCCCAACACTGCTCTTGACACATTCCCCAAACATCACACAAGGTTCGGTACCACTGTTATACTCTACACTCCGCACTCAAATTTGTTTTTTATAATCAAACAGATTGAGGGTCGTGACCTAATGACCGGACAAACAAATGGATAATGAAACAATCAAATATTAGCGATTGGTTATTGCAGCTCTACCGCGAGGGAACATGGACCCACCTGGTAAGTGACATTGAAGCCTCTAGCTGCATTGATCTTGTCAGCGTAGAAGTGAATTCGGAGCTGACCGGACGACGCCACCACAGCGACAGGCGCTCTGGAGTCGAAGGCGGTCAGCACCCGGAGGAGACGGCGAGGGTTCTCCTCCAGGCCGTCGTAGACCTTCACGTAGTCCCCGTAACCGGTCCCATCAAGTTTAAAGTCAGTGAACCTCAGGATGACCTGCGACGAGAGGACAACAAAGATCAGGATGAAAGCTTCTTTGACCAGGGAGCAGCTGCTGGAGATCTTTCTCTCGGATGAAGGAGGTCAGAGGTCACCTTCCTGTGGTCTCCCGTGTCAATCAGCCAAGTGCAGTTACTCCCAGGAGGGTAAAAGTCAGGGTAGTTTGGAGAGCTGAAGGAGCCGTAGAAGTTCCTTAACAATTCTCCACAAGTAGGAACGTCACAGTCAATTTCATCTCCCAGGTCCTGTGAAAACAAACGGGAACCGATCAAATGATTGATGAACAGTGATAGATCCAGGCGTGAGGCTGAGGCTGGGACACGGGTGTACCGGTTACCGGCCGGTTATCGGACCGGGTGAACTGGCTTGTTACCTGGCAGTCAATGCTGCCGTCACACCTCAAGCTGTGGGGCAGACAGGTGTAGATCCGCGTGTAGCGGGAAAGGCAGGGGAACTGGTTCAGACTGCAGGGCTGGAAGGAAAACGGAGACTCCACGCACAGATCCTCATCAGAATTGTCTCCACACTCGTCCATGGAGTTACAGCGCCACCAGTCTGGGACACACTTCCCATTAGAGCAGTGGAACTGGTCCACGTCACAGCTGGAGGCCTCTGGTTTGCCTAAAACAGGATATTATTGGTTATTGATCAATTTCTTGAACTTCTGCTTTAGAGCTGTGAAAGCTCAGGGGCTTGACACCGACCAAAAGAACCTGCTAATCAAAGATCCTCTTGCATCCGAGCTTCAGCACCTAAAAGATCCTCACCAGCGATGTAGGACAGCCGGAAGCCTTTCCCTGTCAGACTGTCATCAGAGTGGAAGTGGATCCAGACGTGGTCCTGGGAGGAGATGTAAGGGGGCGGCAGGGAGGAGCCACAAACCCGCAGCCCGTCCAGGCTCTTGTAGCTGCTGATGGACATCCAGTCTGCAGAGCAACGGTGGGATCCCTGCAGGTCAAAGTCTTGGAAACTACGAGAAGAGAAAGAGGTGAAGTTATACGACATTCTGCTAGCTTCTCCCCCCAGTGACCCCTCTGTGCTGACTGGTTCTGATCCCAGTCACCTATCTGCTACCGCCTGCTCTTCTGACTGATTTTGATTGTGAGCACGGTGGGACACAGGCAGCATGGATGTCCTGAGAGGACCTTCTTGTTCCTGTCTCCATTCCAGGAGGCTGCTTCCCGTGTGTTACCATAGAAACAGCCCGTTTGTGACTTACCTGACGGTGACGATGTCTCCGAGTCGCACTCTGATGTTCCAACTGCAGTTGAGTCGTGCTGGGTACTGAAACGGCCAACCGGGACTGGTGATGACGCCGCTGGACTCTCGCAGGAGCGCCGCCACGTCTCCACAGGCTGGACAGACAGACGAGGAGTGAGACACAGTGTTGGAGTTCATCCTTAGGTGACATCATCACTACCAGCTAACCTTTAGAAATCCCAGACGCGTAGACGTTGCTGTTCCTCTGAGACGCCGCAATGCATCCTGGAAAACACAAAAACTTCAAATTAAAAAGAGCAGAAACAGGAAGTTCAAACAAAAAGAAAATACTGTGATGATCGAAATGAACGTGTGATTTCCGAGGTCAAACTTTGTTTACTTCCGGTGTGCGGTGACCCCAGAAACGAAAGTGCCGCCTGCTGCAGTCAGTTAGATGGCGAGAGCTTTTTGCATTTAAGGTAAAACAAACAGAACTGTGCAGAGGAATTCCTGCTAGGCTAAGCTAGCTGCTAGACTACATCGATCTCAACATCTACCCTGCAGAGGACGACCACTGTGTCCCTAAAAGACAGCGGTTTGTAAACAGATGGTTGGTACTTGACACAGCCGTCCAATGATGGAAAGTTGAGGGCAAAGTGCGCATATATATTTTATATATATGACATTCATTAGTAACTTTAGAAAATTGTTTTATAATCATGTTGATTGTAACTCAGTCATGAGTTAGATCGACCTGCACTAATTAAAGTGAGTCATAGTGTCTCTCACTATACGGGATTACAATACATTACAGTCGGCTATGTAAATCACAATGACTTCAACTTTAAGACTTTATCGTTCTCGTTCTTACAGGCAAACATCAACACGCTATTTCGTTTGAATATGAATACACATATTCTTTGTTTGAAGCAGAACATAAACATGGGTCAGCTGTTATTTAGCTGATCCTGAGGTGGTGAACTCACCTGACAGCACGAGCAGGTAGACCACTGAAAGGCTGTACCTGCAGCCTGGACTGAGGGCCATAATAACCCTTAGATGAAGATGAAGGTCACAGACGTCATGTCAACCCCGAGGCTCAGAAAACACAATTTATGTCTTGTATTGCCTTAGCATCGGCTAAGTGATCTGCGTCTCCTCTAATCCACCGGCTAACTACGCTAACAATGCTCTCGCATCACAACACGGCTCCAAACAAAGACCCCCGCTAGCTCCGGCTAACAGCTAGTGTAAGCTCCGGCGAACAATAGCCAAGTCTTGCTGTTAGCTATGTGGTACGAGACATCCCCGAAGTAAATCTAAATGTTTAAAACATTAACACAATGTTATCTATAAGATAATCAAGGCTAACTCTCAAGCTAACCGTTATTTAGGTAAACGGTCAGCTAATGAGCTGACATGCTAACAGAGCTAAACGCTAAAGTTAGCTAAACCGTCCTCTTCCGCGCAGAGTCAGCGCTAACCCGGGTTAATCTCAGCTAAACCGGGTTAACCTGAGCTAACCCAGTTTAGTGAACGGAACCGGGAGAGGTTAGCAGTCAAGCCTCCGAGGCCATCTTCAGTGTAAGCAATTAGAACAGCCCGCAGAGTATGTATTCGTGTAGCACCTCTACGGGGTAAATGTGTGACGTCATAAATCCCCCAGGCGTCTACGTTTACAGCGTAATTACGTACGTCACGATAACACTTAATTTATTCATGCAGCACCTATAACCTTTCACCATCATGACATAACAATCCCTGTAACACAAATTATAAAAACAAATGTAATACAATGTATCGTAATCATATGGATAATATAATAAGGATTATAAAAATAGACAATGGGATCATAATGGTAATAATATAATGGCAACAAGATAATCCTATTCATATAACTAGTCTTCATAATCATAATATTCTAATAATTAAATAATCACAATGATAATAATATCATTACCACAATAATACAATCCTAATCTAAATAATAACCATTATAATAATTGTAATGAAGCTGATGATTTAAAACCCCCCGTAGTAGAAGACTATGATTAAACTGGTGCTGATGAAGATGATGAAGATTCCTGCATGTGTCGCAGCAGGAAGTGATCCAGACTGAAGACCTGCCCCCAGCCAACAGCAGGTTTCATACTTATGAAGTCTTCTAGGTTCATCTGACACTCTGAGGAGGAAAGGCATGAGATCACACAGGGATGTCATCTCACGGGTAACGTTACAGTCAACATTACACATGACCTGAGACCTGTGGTTTGTATGGGGGGATAGAGCGGAGGGGGCATCCCCCACGATCCGTCAGACTTCTTCATGTGCGATCGATCCGACGCAAAGTTTAACAGGAAGCACTCAGCTGGGACGACGCGCAACATCCTATTGAAAGAGAGACAACGGTAGTCGTCACCAACACCCGTTTTTTCTGATGTCAGCCCGGTTCCCAGCCGTTTCCTGCCTCCCAATGCAGCGGCTCCCATGACTGTCCTTATGCGTGTGGGGTTAAGGGGGGGAGGGGGCAAAGGATCATGTCCTGCTAACTCACACTGACCAGTGAGATCCCCTCCCAAGTTTACCTTTTCTGGGCGAGATGCTGTTACTCTTATCTGAGAATCCATTTCAGTCTGGCCCCTCCCCTGTATGTGTGTATGTTACCTGTGGTTCTAACCATAGATTTGTTACCTGTGGTACGCAGGTTGGATGGTGCGGTCCGAGCGCAACGCCTGGGCAGCATACACTGTAAGACTGCAGGGAAACGGCAGCTCTGTGTCCAGGTCATAAACTAGGGAAGAATGACGTCTAACCTGCAGCATCACAACGTGGTAATCCTGAAAAACACCGGGACATCATGATAACATCACCATCTTCCCAAGCGTGTTCAACCTCGGCCCTTACCACTGTGTTAGTAGTAGCTACTCAAAGCACAGCGGTACTAAGTACTACTGTGCTTTAAGTAGCTACTAATACTGAGTATCAAAGTGCCCAATCTAGCCATCCAGAGCACAGCAGGGCAAAGCGGAACACTTTCACTAATCAGTTATCATCAATCACACAGTCACATCACAGACCCAGATAACTGGCTGCTCTCCACGTCCAGACCTCTGCTTCCACAGAGGAACCTGAAGGAGAACCAACATCAGATTTAGAACCACACCTGGGTTCTTTAAGAACAAGTGTTATGGAAAATGTGGCCTCCAAGAAAAAATGTGTTTGCATGCTGCCTTGTGTGTTTTCACCTTTCGGTTCTCATTCGAGATGAAAACCACAAACAATTCTTCCAGCGGTGCGGTTCTCTCCGATCGGACAAATTCACAGAGTTTCCAAACATTTTCTTCACTGCAGATTAAGAAAATGTAAAATAACCAATTAGTAGAACAATGAATACAGTACTCACCATCTCATGTAGGACTAGAGTACTCACCGGTAACATTGCATGTAGTACTACAGAGTACTCACCGGTAACATCTCATGTAGTACTACAGAGTACTCACCAGTAACATCTCATGTAGTACTAGAGTACTCACCGGTAATATCTCATGTAGTGCTATAGAGTACTCACCGGTAACATCTCATGTAGTACTACAGAGTACTCACCAGTAACATCTCATGTAGTACTAGAGTACTCACCGGTAATATCTCATGTAGTGCTACAGAGTACTCACCAGTAACAGCTCATGTAGTACTACAGAGTACTCACCAGTAACAGCTCATGTAGTACTACAGAGTACTCACCAGTAACAGCTCATGTAGTACTACAGAGTACTCACCAGTAACAGCTGGTATAAACACAGTCTTCGCGGCTCGGTGTGATTCCGTCTTCACGTTCCATGTTGTGGTGTCACACTGAAAAGGTTCCGTCGGAAGAACAGGAAGTGACGTTCCACCTGGTAGCCCATGGACTGTCCAGTGGTTCCTAAGCTGAAGGAGCTAATGAAGCACAGAAGCTCATTTCATTCATTAGAGAATTCCAACCATATGCCGTTTCTCAATATGCGTTCTTGTGTGGCTCGCCCCGCCCATTTTACCGGGCATGCATCGGAGCAGGCTTGCCTGTTCTTGTGAGAGCAAAATATCCCAGAATGCATTTCACCTCAGCAGGCTACGATGGAAGATGAGTCAGCTGCTGTTCCAACTGCGGAAATAGCCGTTCTCCGTTCTCCCGTACCCGCGAGTTTAGACTCCCGACGGTAACGCAAGCCCGTTCTTGCCGTCTTGAGTATTGAGAAAGGGCCACAGTTCCAACAGCTCCTGTCATGGCGGCATCACACGCCACTTCCGGGTCATTACACTACATTAAACTTCCTAAGCGAATTTGACCATTCGAATTCAACCTAAATGTTGAAACTTTTGTTTGATTTGCTCACATTTAGTTCTCTGCGTCTGATCCGGATCCGAACCCTGCGGACTCCGTGAGTGTTCGGTCCGGTCAGTGTTTGAGGTTCTTAAGACATTTTAAACCCTTTGCTATGTGACCATAACGACTGGTTGAATGTTTGGAGAGTAAGATTCAGACTGTCTTAATAAAATGTACACATTTAAAGCTTCATGGATTGACTATGGAGAAAAAAAAACATTAAGATAGACATTTATTCATCTATTAATGAAAAATGTGGCCACCAAAGCAATTTTGACAAAAAAACTAAAACACTACTTAAAATGACCTGATCAGAATGCAATGGATGTCATGTGTACAAATGCATAAAGGACGCCTAGACGCCTTTCACAAATAATGAAGATATCTAATCTAGACAAGGTTTCTGTCAACACCTGCAGCTATTTCAACAACAACAGCATTCACCGATCAGTCTCCCGCCTTTAACAGGCTACAGCTTCCTCTAACCAGGAACCAATTGACTCGTCACTCACTGCAGTCTAGCTAACGACAATAATTTATCTCTATATTATATTTTTCATTTTAAATTCATTGCTTCATCAGTTACATTGGAGTTCCTGCTATTCCTCAAAAGCATCTTACACAAACAAAATAGTTCTGATGAAAACAGACTTAATTGTCTAAACTCTAGTTGTATAATTGATTTTTTCTTTAACATCGTTACTCTTTAAATAAGTTAGTAAAACACATTTGAGGAGTAAACTCGTGAACTATACAAACCGCAAGATGAATTGAAAAGAATATTCATTTATTGACAAGTAAAAGAATCACCATGGTAACAAGAAGGCTGCTGATGAAAGTTTCCGATTCATTAAAGGTCAAAGATCTTGAGTCTAGGTGAAGAGGCGGATTGTGCCATCAGCACCAGAGGAGAAGATCCAGGGCTGAGTGGGATGAAAGGTCACATCCAGTACCCCAAGGTCATGAGTGATCACATGACCTCGGAGAACCTTCACCGGGACGATCAAGGGGTTTTGTAGCAGGTCACTGTGGGGGCAGCACAAAGAGTGAGCGTGCTTAACTTGTGTGCAGCACTGTGCCTAGCACTGTGAGTGTGTATCTCTGAGTTACCTGTAAACCGTCCCGTGGCAGACAATGACAGAGCCGTCATCGGACGCCGAGGCAAACAGTGGGTAGAGTCGATGATAGGCCACTGCCCTCACTGCCTTCTTGTGGTGTCTGCAGACAGAGAGGGATCAATACACACACACACACACACACACACACACACACACACACACACACACACAACGTACCGTAACATCTTGTAAGGTTTGGTTGAGAGGTCGAGGTCAAACCAGCTCAGCCTGCAGTCATAACTCCCACAGATCACATGATCCCCTGCGTGTGCACACACACAAACATTGGACCTGATTACTATTTAAAATAATAATTATATACAGTGGTGTTACTGTTTGATTGTTCTGCCATGTTTTGTCATCCTACTAGTAGTAAATCTGGAACTGGTTACCTGCAGGGTGTACAGCCATGCTGGAGATCCACTTGGAGTTGGCCTGCAGTTTTTTGGTCATTTCCTGTTTGACGAGGTTGTATATCCGGACGGAGCGCTGTGTCCCCACAAAGAAGTAGGGCCTGACCGGGTGGAAGGATACGCACTGAACCAGACCTTTGCTCTTCCTGAAGGGGTTCTGACTGCGCCTCCGGCTCACCTGGTGAATGAACACCTGTAGGTGGCTTGAGTGATCCGGCATCACCGAGGCCAGGTAATCTCCTTTCGCGTGCCACGTCACCTGTTGGACAGCCTGAGCGGGGACAAAGTTCCAATTAGTCCAGGTATTGATCATTCATCTCTGATCCGTCGAACAAAGAGCATTCTCACTTTGGGGTGTTGAATCTTGAGGCGGATCCCTTGGTTAAGCTCCTCCCCTTCCAGATTAATCCATTTCACAGGACCTGCCTCCTCTGTTGACTCTGCCTCCAACTGACCTGAGAGTAGTTGCTCTGTTGACAAGAGAATCTGTCTGTCTGCCAGCGAGGGAGACAGGATCAAGACCACAGAGTCCCTGAATCAGAAAGAGACATCAATGAGGACAACTTTGATCTAGAACCCTAAACATACATTTAGTGAAACTGTAAGAGACAGACATCAATGAGGACACACAGATCCTTACTGGGCGACAGCCAGCAGAGAGACAGACGGGTTTGGGTTCCAGGCGATGCTCTTCACAGCTCCGCCCACCTGGACTGTCCTCATACAGCGAGACGAACACACCTCCCAGAACCTGACGGAACCGTCATCACTGCCTGAAAGTACACACAGTACTTATTCACACATAACTAGACTAATACACACATACAGAGTCTAAAGAGAGAATATAGGAACACACGTTACCTGAGGCGAGCCATTGTCCCGATGGAGACACACTGATGGAGCGAACCAGACCACTGTGACCCTGATACACCTGAACACAAACACGAGTTACTGGGCACTCACACGTCTGCCGGATGTGTGCGTGTAGATGTGCAAGCATTTTTTCATGAGAGTGTGTACCATAGACTGTGTGGTTGGAAACGGCTGGAGGTCTTTTGGTTTCGGTAGTTTGGGGATCAGGTCGTCTGGATTGACATTCACCTGCAGAGAGACATGTTATTGATCACATGGTCTTAGTGGGACTGTGCTAAATTCTGATTGGCTGAGTATTCTGGGGTACCCTCATCTTCCTCTGGCGAGGACACAGGTAAAGGTCGAGGCAGCGCTCGAACCTCTCGTGGAGGAAACGAGGAAAAGACGGAACCTGACGGAGGCTGGAGAACTTTGTGGGTACAAATGGCAGCTTCCTGTCTGAGGCATCCTGCTGCTCCCACAAAGCACGCTGCAGAGAGACAGGTGGTGAGAAAGGAGGACAGACAGACAGACAGACAGACAGCAACTCCAACTGTCAGTCTCACCTCCTCGTCCGTGAACAGGTACTCCGGCGGGGGGTTGTAGGACTCCTGGTGACCAGGTAGAGGGATTTTAGGGGCGGGCAGGTGCATCTTGTGATTGGCCAGAATAGAAGAGTCCTCATTGGCCCACAGGTCGTAGTAACACCCCCTGCTGGCGTCCTCCGTGCGCCGGGGTTTGATCCAGCCCATCTTGATGGCATGGACCAGCTTGGAGACCTTCTCCTTCTCAATGAGAGACGGGATGAAGCTGCGCTTATCTGCTGGTCGGTTGGTGACTGGGTGGAGCATCGTGTCCTTGCTGAAGAACTCCACCTGAGGCTGGGAGGGGGGGCAACAGCTGTATTTTAGATTAGCGTCATTTAACGGGCTAAAGCCAGCACACGTTGATATGGTTCCTCTCCATGTTATTAATCTGGCATCTCTGAACCGGATGTGATGACTGATATAATGGTTTAAATGTCTCCTACGTAACATTTAAATAATAAGACAGCTCCCGACTCAAAGGGATGCAGAAACACAATTGGGATGCAAGTTTTAATTCGAGACAAGATTACTTTATTATCAGGCTGCTCTAATGAGTCCAATAACAGTCATGTAAAACATGCCATCAATAGATCATGGTTCTATGCAGACCCGGTTCCTTCCTCCTGACAACTGCTGCTATCACCATTATTCAAATGATCACATTACAATTACTGCCGCCATAAATCAACATTACCCGAAAGTCTTTGTGCTTTCTGTGGATGGTGGTTCCACCTGATGGAGGTTCTACCTGATGGACGTTGCCTCTGCAGTGCTACTGCTGCACACTTAGCTTACTACATGCCATATTTGAGTCATTTCTGTTATAGGAATTGAATGTAGGAACTTGCATCAACGTGTGGTGGGCTTTACCGGTGTCACCTGAACATACCTGGTACTCGTTGAAGTTAACATCTCCAAACTGTCCCCTCTGCAGACGTTTCACCAGCTCCACCTGCTCATCTGACAACACAATGTCACTTCCTGTCTGCTTGTCGTGGACTGTTCTCCTGCACACAAAAACCGCAGGTTAGCGTCGTTAGAAATCCTTATTTGAACCAATAGGGGGGCCGGCATCGTGCTAAAAAGTTCACCAGTAATTAGGGTCCTCCATTTTGTCCAAGAAGTCATCGAGCTCATCCTTGTTCCTGATTGGTTTGTAGATCTTCTTCCCATCCAGATTGTAGCCAATGTGAGGGAAGTCCTTGTACCACTCCATAGGAATGTTCCCCACCGTGTTCCTGATGTCCTGCGGAACCAGCAGAATGTCAGCATCTAGAACCTCAGGAGACAGCTGATGTTTGCACACAAAGTAAAGCCGATCCCATCCATGCTGTCGGAACCATAGTTCTGGCCTTCACAATAAGCTTTCGCCATTGATTTAGGCCCAGTGACGACTGACTGACTCTCACACGCTAAATAAAAACTCTTCTCACCTCCTCATCTGAAGAGTCCTGTTTGTACTCATCTTCTTTTGCTGCTCCCTCCTGTTTCTTCTTCTCCTCCTCCTAGAACAGAACACAGGTGAAAACTCCCCCAGCTAATCAGCTTTCTCTCTCCACACATGCACACAGACTCACGCACCATTACCTGCAGACTCTGCTCTTGCTCCACCTTCTGATCTTCATCATCGTCTACATCATCCTCATCGTCGTCGTCATCATCAGCACTGTCACTCACAGAATCTTCCAGTCCCGAGAAGACGCTGTCCTCGCTGTCTGTCACATCTTCTTCATCCCCCTTGTTCTCCTTCTCTGTACACTTGAAGTTGAAGACCTGAAGAATAAAGCACATACCAAGGTTCAAACTACTCTGGATAGCTCCTAAAAAACTTCTCTAAAACTACACAAACTACTCTAGATACTTCATACCAAACTACTAGAGTAACGTTAAATACATTACTCGATCTACAGAGACTTCGTGGACTGTTAAACTCTGGTCTCAGTACGACTCACATCTCTTCACAAATAGAAATATAGTAGCCCTTAATTTAGTGAACTATTTGTTGATCTCCATGCTGTAAAGCACTTTCTTCCTCCTGTTAGCATGCTAACAGCTAGCTTCCAGCTCTTTCTAGCCCTCCTGCTTGTCTGTCTCTCTGTGTGTCTCTGCGTCTGTCTCACCTCGTCTGGCTCCTGGTCCTCCTTGTCCCCCTCCTCTTTACTTCTCTTCTTCACAGTTTTCTCCGAGACTTTCTTCATCTCCTCTTTCTGTTCGCTGCTCCGCGTGCTGCTGCAGCCGCTCTCCTCCATGGTGCAGCACGTGGGAACATACGGGGTCTGCGCAACGCGTCATCGACAACCACGACGTGACGTCATCAATAAGAGAAATAACACACACAACAGAAGCCATTGAAACTGATGTGATCCGTAGACTGGATACGTACTTAAAAAAAGAATTTGTATATGCACAAACGTATTACACAAGGCAAGCATGACAAACAACAACCTCGGGACTGGGATGAGACTACAAATAAAAAAGAAATACCAGAAAAGAAAAACACCAGGAAATGAGGAGAATAGAAAAAAACGACATCAGAATTAAAGAACACCAGAGAGAAAGACACTAAACAGAAGAACACTAGAAAGGAAGAACGCTAGAAAAGACAGGAACTCGGTGGACGCAAGTACGTTATGGTGCGGTGGATATTCTAAATAAGAACTCAAGAGGTGTGTTATTAAGCACTATAGCAGTAGCTTGAATTAACTAATATAATTAAGAAAACATGAGCCCGTTATTTATTTAAATTGTATTTAATATATTGTACTTTATCCGCCCTCCACAACAGAAGGGAGCAGTAATGCGCTAGCTCCTTTTTTTGAGAATCGCCAGTAAACTTAAAGCTGAAGAAGAAGAAGAAGAAGAAGAAGAAGAAGAAGAAGCCGCAGCTCAGCGCTACGCAGGTTTTGGTGTGATCGGATTTGTGATTTATTTTCGGCAGTAGAGTTTTTTAACAAGAACACGGATCAATACATAAACTGTCGACCGGCAGGACGAGGACGAGGTTCCAGTTGTCTGTGATCCGGATTCGACGACGTGCTGCAGCTTGTTTGCACATCTTTGAGTTGTTATCTATTAGCAGCACCAGCTCAGAGTAGATCCATTGGTGTGCTCGTTTTGTCCATCTCTGATGGAATATCACGGAGGGGGGGCGGGGTTGAGCGGAGGTAACGTCCCGGCCTTCCTCACCAAACTATGGACCCTGGTGGAGGATCCGGAAACCGACCTGCTCATCTGCTGGAGCCCGGTATACACATTAGCATAGCCTAGCTCAAAGCTAACAGCTAGCGTGCAGAGACAGCTTTTCTCTGTTAGCTTTGACATGTTTAAAGTCTCTATCTCCCTGTATGTCGATTTATATCTAGCCCTATATGTATGTATGTGTATGTGTGATATATATATATATATAAATTATACACACACATAATGTGTGTTTTTAAACATCTACAACAACTTGTTATCCTCTAGCGCCCGTCACGTAACCATAAAATTACCTCATGTTGACCCCTGTATTCTGTGGCTTCTCTGTCAGAGTGGAACCAGTTTTCACGTGTTTGACCAGGGTCGCTTCGCTAAAGAAGTTCTACCAAAGTTCTTCAAACACAACAACATGGCCAGCTTCATCAGACAGCTTAACATGTGTGAGTACCTCCACTGTCCACGCCTGTGACATCACTGATGACACACTGAACACGGCCTGATCTTTATGTCCTGTTGACCCGTCTTCCCTTTCCAAGGCGGAGCGCTCCCATCACCCCACCCATTGTTTTCATGTATGATATGCTTGTGTATTCAGATGGTTTCCGTAAAGTTGTGCACATCGAGCAAGGTGGTTTGGTGAAACCAGAGAGAGACGACACAGAGTTCCAACATCAGTTCTTCATCAGAGGAGAAGAACACCTGCTGGAGAATATCAAACGCAAAGTCACCGCCGTACGTACACACACACCTGTGATACAGCTTTACACACACCTGTGACAACTGTTTACACATCATTGACAACTTTAAACACATGTGACACCTGTACATACTTCTCTGACACCGCTACACTGGTGCACCTACCTATTAAACTGTAGATCTGTTGGTCTCCATGGTAACCGTGCCTCTCCCTGTGCTTTGATTGGTTCAGGTGTCGTCTGTGCGACAGGAGGAAGTAAAAATGTCTGCACACGATGTGAACAAGATGCTGAACGATGTCCAGCAGATGAAAGGAAAACAGGAAACCATCGACTCCAGAATCATCTCCATGAAACAGTGAGAACCGCTGCTTCCAGATCAGTCCTAGTCTACATCATGACAGCCTCAGTGAAACTACTGACCCTAGATCAGTACTAGACCACATCATGTTTCATGTTTCAGTGAGAACGAGGCGCTGTGGAGAGAAGTGGCCAGTCTGAGACAGAAACACGTGCAGCAGCAGAAAGTCGTCAACAAGGTAATCCATATGGCATCAGCCAACACACGGATGCACTGATGTACACAGACGCACGCCCACATGTATACATGGGTGTCACGCTTATTAAATGTTGCCACCAGAAGGTGCTTTTTCTCAAAGGTTCATATACAATTGTCCAGAATTAGAATCAGAGCTTGCATTGTCTTCTCTGGAGTAATACAGCTAAAGTCGAGGTGAAAGGACTTTTTGTGTTTTTCATGTTAAATAGAAAATGTTCGCTCCTCAGTATTTTTCGTCTATACTTTTAAACAATGGGTTTACAACAAAACATTTTCTTTGGTTGTTAGCTAGCTAACTAATAGTTAGATGGTTGTTCACCTTCTCACGTTGCTTGTCACATGGTTTCCAACCATTTAAAGGGTTGCATGTGCAGCTCTGAGCGGCAGACGGCAAACCTTAAGACAATTCTTGTGAGGCATATTTGTTTTGTTGTTAATGGTGTTACTTATGCTGGCCTAAAGATGTGTTTCCTGTCCGTATGATATTTTGCTCATTTTGTGTTAAGAAGTATTACCTTTTAGTTGTAGTGTATTTGTGAACTTATCAATGCAATTCCATTTTCAAATCTAGTTGTCCCTTTGTTGGCTTTTTAAGATTTTCCCATTGGAATAACATTATGACAACCGACCCTGTGATGGGCTGGTTGTCACAATGTGTCTCTGATAGTCAATAACATCTTTGTTACAATACGTTGGTTAATGGGAGGGATTTTATTTCAAGCCAACACCTCAAGCTTCAATTTAATGTAGCAATGACCATTGAAAGCTGTTTTGATGATGAGCAAATCACGCTAGAGTAATAAGTGTGACAACCAACCCCGTTCCCCCCGACCTACAGACATACAGCTCTGTATCCCCTTATGCCCCTGATACACTAACCTTTAAGGCTTTCTCGCTGCCTGCCTGCCTGTCTGTCTGTCTCTCTCTCTGCAGTTGATCCAGTTCCTGGTGTCTCTTATCCAGTCCAACAGGATTCTGGGAGTCAAGAGAAAAATGCAAGTTTACTTTACAATATAAACGACAAAATACAATATACTACACACTCCCCTGTGTGTGTGTATATGTATATATGTGTGTGTATATATAATATACATATATATATGTGTGTGTATGTATGTATGTATGTATGTATGTATGTACGTACATGTATGTATGTATTTCCTCAGGAACCTCCTTAATATTGACTTTTTTGCTGTTTGTCTGCAGTCCACTGATGTTGAATGACTCTAGCTCCTCCCACTCCATGCCAAAATACACTCGCCCTCTCTCATTGGAGCACATGCAGGTAATCGATCACAGGCTCACCTGTTGAAGGCCACAAGACCAAGTTTTTACCTTTTAACTTCCTGCCTCAGGAGGTTTTATTTCTTGAAACATACCAAATTAAGCAAATCATGTAACTGTATATTTTTGTGCTTTCAGGCTGCAGCCAGTTTATTCTCAGCTGACCCCCTGGTGACCTCTGGACCAATCATCTCTGACATCACTGATGTGGGCGAGGATGTGCTCTGTCATTTAAATGATGCAGAGTGAGAACTAATTCGATTATTAATTATGAAGTGGAAAATATCTTTGCTGAGGTTTAAAGCTCAGGCTAAGTGCAGTTACAAGTGGGATCTCCCATGAGCACCAGGACAATGATGTGACGAGGGAGAGGAACCCACTTTGAATGAAACAAAACTGGTTCTGTCCTTTGGAATACGTTGTCTGGACACTGCAAAACTGATAACATGAGTCAGACGTGTTGACTGGGTAGCTGAATGCTCTCATCTCATTGGTCTGTCAGCAGTCAACAACAGCCAATCCACTTTCCCGTTTTACCTTCAGAGAAAGCCAAGCAGTCAACATGAAAAAGGAGGCATCCCTTCCCGATGTGGAGGTGTGTCCAGTTCTGGAGAGTGGAGATTCTCATGTAGACACGCTGCTCTCCCCCACCACCTTCATTGACTCCATTTTACAGGAAGACGAGACTTTGGCGAAACAGAACAACCCCATCGCCAATTGTACCCCAGGTACCATTTTAGAAACCGAATATCTTACAAACATAATGGGAGCTAGTCTGTCCGTCCTGATAGAGGGATCCTCCTCTGATGGAAGGGCTTTCGTTCTCTGTGAGGGTTTCAGGACAGAGGCTAATATGCGATTTTTGGGCTATAAAAAATCAAATGAATTGAATTGAATAATCTACAACAGTTGAAATTTCACAAACATAATCTACAACAGGTCAAAGTGAATGTCAAACCTAAGTATAAAAGTGTATGCCGGTTTGATTCATATCTTCTCTCCGTTAAATCCTTTGGGTTTTTCCTTTGGGTCTCTCCAGCCAGTCCCGTTGTTGTGATGAGCCCCGTCTCCACTGGACCCCTTCCACCATCTCCAGCCAGCCAATCGCTCGCTTCTGTTCCCTCACCTAATTCTGCCCTCAGCCCCACCAAACCTCAGCAGAAATGTCAAACCATCGCCTGTATTGACAGGTGAGTCAACTGTTCCACTTGGTTCACACCAGTTAGGGTGGTCGTAGATCGATTGACCTGTTCAGATACCTGCTATAGACTGTTGGGACTCACCTCCGGATAACTTTCCCAACACCACACACAAAGTCTGAAAAAGGCGTCACAACTGTCTACTGTTTAAACTGCACTACCAAAAACTATTCCTACACCTCAATGCAACATTCCCAACATCTACCACCTGCTGTCCTGTGTGATCGACTCATGCGTGTGAAATGAAACATTTGAAAGTTTCTGTCATCTCGGATGGTCCTTTTTGAAATGTCAGGTGTTTCATTTAAATCCCTGTGCTTCCCTCAGGCCCCGCCCCTCTCCCTCCTCAGGTGGACTGTCACCTGATCGTTGGCGTTTCTTATCAACACGAACCGACAAGTAAATCAATTAATCAAAGTGATATACCTTTTAGTGTTAGAGACATTCTGTTTTAAAGGTGTCAGAATGTTCAGACTCAACCCAACAGTTACTACCAACTATGTATGTCCTAGATTATTAGTAGCTTTATTGTCCAGAATGAACTAAAAACACACATGAAGCACACTCCGGCATTGGGTGAAATTCTTGTTGGTTATCATAAACATTCACTGTAAAAAAAAAAAAATCAAACGACAAACACTGTCCCGGTGCCCCAAATAGTCACCCGATAGACTGTTATAGACGGTTCCTCCTTAGATTAGATGGTTAACTAACATGAACCAGCGCTCAGGCTCACTTTTTCACTAGTGCTACTGACTTGGGAGCCACTTTGGCTGCTTCACATTTCTGAAGAAATTATCAATCCAATTGCCAAATATCTGATTTGTAGGTTGCACGGTGAATTTGTTCAGGTTACTATTACTCGCTCCAAGGAGCTTTGAGGAGAGCATAGAAACTAGAGAGGTTGCAGGTTTATAAATGATAATCATTTCACAAATCCCTGTGCATTACATGTATTGTTAATAATGTTTTCAATACGTGTAAATTGTGTTGAAGAGTTAAAAAAATACATGAAGGAATTTAGAGAAGAGTCAAGCTTTGCTTCTGAAGGATCTTGAGAAGGACCCTCTGAAGGCCCCCCCCCCCTTCCCTCCCTTTTCACTTTGAGAAACATCCACTGAAAAACTCATTGGTGGTTTGAGTCTAAACAAGAGATTTAACAGTAGAACCAGCAAATTGTTGGTGAAACCTCACGTCTCTCTTCTTCTTCTTCTCTGTGTTTCAGGTCTGAACTCTCCAACCACGTCGACGGCATCGACAGCAGTCTGGAAAACCTGCAGAGCATCCTGAACACACAAGCCTTCACCTTCGACACCTCTCCGCTGATGGAGGTCTGTCTTCCACTATGTTCTGTATTAAATATGTCTCAGACACCTCACAACTACATAATACAAGCGTCCTGCATATTAAAACCATTTACCATCCATCTACCATATTAGAACTATATAACATCCGTGAGATTTTTGCAGGATATAATGCTCTTACTGTTGATCAGTTTGTAGTAGAGTATTATATATGTTAAATCATGTTATCTGTCTTTGTCTTAAGTTTTTCAGTTCTTCGTGTTCCTCTGGAGACTTCGATCTTGACAGTTTGGACACGGTGAGTTAAAAACCAGACGGGTTTTGTGTATTAACAATGAAAACATACACATTAATCGTATCAATATATAGGTGTAACTTACAGGTGTATTTTGATCCTATAAGTTACATAAATATACACGTGCATTTTGATCATATAAATGTAATGTATATGATGTAGGTCTTTTGATTTGTCATGGTTGTGATGTATGTAGAAGGACGGGTACATATTGACATCCTTTGGTGTCGCGTCATTGTTTCCTCTCAGCTGCTGTCAGAAGAAGCCCCTAATGGAGGTGTGGAAGGGAGCAACTCCATCAATGCTGGTAACTTCCACTCTCTCTATACCTCTGGACTTGTGAGGACCCTCTTTGAACTTGTTGTCATAGTGACTGACTGACACTCTGATTGGTGCAGGGAAACAGCTTGTGCAGTTCACAGCCACACCTGTCCTGATGTCTGAACCAATCAGCTCGGAGGCTGACCTGCCCTCCCTCCTGGAGCTGGAGGCGGGGCCTTTCTTCACCGCTGACTCTCCCACTGATGATCCTGCTGATGCTCTGCTCAGCCCATCACAACTGGACTCTGACCTCTTATGAGATTCATCAGTCACCATGGCAACAGAACAGTGGGAATGCTGCCTCCGCAGCTGCAATAGACAAAGTTGATTGACCTTCTAGTGTTAGATCGCTAGATCAAAGGTCAAGTTGTATTATGCAGATTCATATTAACCAGTTCATACCTGTGTCTTCTACTCTTTTTCTTTAGTGCTTGCTTTTTCTTCTTTGCTGCTTTTATTAAAATGTTTCTTTTTAAGGTCACAGGTGTGAAAGCATTTTGTTACTTCTGCATGTTAAAGTCATGGTTTTTGTCAAAAAGAAGAGAATAGGAATATATTTTGAAAATGTTATTGTTAACGAGAAGTTTGACATAAATGTATCAATCTGTTGGATCAATATCAGCCCTGATAAGTCCGATCAAGCCACGGCCGTGATTTGTGTCATAACATCCTGTGTTTTTCTCTGAAAGAATCAATAGCAGTTCACAATTCTGTCAATCTCTTATTGCATCTTTTCTGGTAGTTCTTTTGTTGGAATAAAACGGATCCGAGTAAATAAATCCGTCCTGTTATTCATCTAACTATCAAACAAAACTATTCAGTGTGGACAACGCCGTGGTGGCGGCTCAAGTTTGCCGTGTTGGCTGTGAACAGAAAGTTACCCTATAAGGACTGTGGAGGACCTAGCGACAATTATTCAAATTGTTTACAATGTATAAATCAAGTAATTTTACCATAGACTTCTATCGGACGAGAGGGATCGCCCCCTGGTGGCCGATGTAGCTAACATTTGAAATGCTGATGGTTTTCTCCTGGTTCAAAACTCAATAGTTCAAGTTAACTCACTATTCCAAACAGATCAGAATATTATTATTATCATTATACAGAAACTAAAAGTCAATTACTTTGATGTTCAAAATAGACAACCTTTATTGTAGAAGTTTACAATCCTGATTGTGAAGAGGAAGTCAAATCAGAAACGTATGAAAAATTAACAAACTTATTTTTCACAATTTTCTCTAAAACACATTTCTATAAACAGAATTCCACATTTTAAATATTTTTGAAAAACACCAATGAGTTGCTGGCACTCAGTGGGCGTGGCCTATGGCTAGTGGAAGGGGGTTGATTTCTTCGGCATTGCTGATTGGTCGGTACACTGGAAGCGGTAGCGCAGGAATTGAACTTGTGGCTTTATGTGGAAGTCAGCAGGTATCCTCCAATTCCACATTTTTTGTACCTGAGAACCCCAAAAAGAAGACTGAGCTATTTATACATACTTAGTTACCGTACGAGTTAAAATTTGATAAACATAAAAACATTTCCATTAATTATTATTAATGACATTGAACAGAAATGATTTGTTGGTTAGCTAAACTTTGCTTAACTTTGGCGTCTGGTACGATGGGATTTTGCACCGCAGCGTTCAGCACGGCAGTGTTTGGTACAGTAGGATGTGCTACGCTAAGGTTTAGAACAGCTTCATTTAGTAGGGGGTTTGGTAAAGTGGAGTACGGTTGTGATTGGTTGGCAGCGTGACGTACGGCGGGATTTGGTACGGCAGCGTGTGTTGCAGGGGTAGACCGGGGTTTGGTACAGTAGTATCTTTGTACGGCAAGGTTTGGTAAGGTAGGATTTGGCGAGGTGGTGATGGGGCGTTTTAGCTCTTCAGCTCTAGGAAGTCCGCAGTGTCCTGGAAGAATACATCTAATCCTCCAAAGGTGTTTCCAGAATGCCAAAGAGGAGAAGCCATCAGACAGCGTCCCACATCGCAGTCTGTTACTATACAATAAATACATCACAGTGGCTGAGTGACAGCTCGTCATAAGGCAGTCAGACCACGCTTACGAACCTTCAGGACCCTGACCAGATGGGTAGTACTGTTCAGTGACTTGACCTGCAGAGAGCAAGCAGAACCAAGAGAAGAGAAAGAACAAGGTTCAGCACCTGATCTCAGGAAAGAGGGAATGGAACAAGGAACCTGAAGGAGACCAGGTACGGCAGACTAATGCAACCCTGAATACAACTAGTTCATGTAAAGAGATGAGTTAATACCAACCCTTATGACTATTTAATGCTATTAAACAGAATGGTTAATGCCAACAAGTCTAGTTAATAATAATCCTTAATGAGATTGAAAGAATCGCCGAGTTCAAGAATTGGAAGCCCGGATGAGAAAGATACAAATACAGCCGAACAACTTCTCTCGTTCTGGAATAGTCAGATCACATGTCAAGTACAGGCGCTGCGTTTGCAAAGGCAGTGAGAGGTCTGAACAGCATGAAGCTGAAAACACATCTTCCCCACAAAGGGAGGACACACAGTTTATAGACGTTGAATGACACAAAAGGAAAGATTCTATTGGGCCTAAACTAGCTCGGAGGCGGACCTGGCCAAATCTCCGGCAACCTAAGATCCAACCACATTCGATGTAGTGGACTCCTCTCTATCGTAAATATTCACGACCGGTGTGTGTTGGATGGTGCTTGGTGTGGATCTAAACTCCCTCTCTACCTCCCCCCGAGATCTGGGCGCCTGATACGGCTGCTCTCCACTTTGCCCCCCTGACCTTACATTCCTTTCAGCAGGCACAACTGCATCTCACTTGGCACACAAAGAAAACTCACTTTTGATTATCAAGATGCTAACAGACTATACAATGCCAACCTTAACGAGTCTGCATAATACCAACTCTTAAATAGAGGAGTTAACGATAAGAACTCCTAACAAGACTTATTAATAAGAACCGTAAACACTTTTATACTAGCCTGACTTAAAGCTGGTCCGGCTCCACACACACGCAAGCACACACACGATTTGTAAAACTTACCAGCCATCTGTGTGTGATCCGTCACAGCGGGATGACCTGTAACAAATGCACACAAAGGAGATCAACAGATGTTTCTACTGTATCGCACACTAAAGCTAAACGTGTCTTCTGTTTAAGTAAGTGTAACTTACTGAAGTCAAATGGAGTTCCTGTTGGATCTGCTGAAACTGCAGAAAAACAAGCAGTTTGACTATAGATCTGACCTTCGACCTGTCCGCCAGCCATGCTGGGTGGTTGAGCTTACCTGTGTATATCCCTGTGGAGTCTGTTGCCATGCTAATCAGCTCTGTGTGGGAGTAGCCATGGGAAACTTAAAAAAGAAATGAAACTGGATATGAGACAGATGAACACAGACAAACATTTGTGTGTGTCAGACAGATTAACAGGCAGTCTACCTGAGGGCAGTCTGTCTGTGTGAAGGACAGCAGGGGGCGACACTGTAACATATCAATGTTACAGGAAGTGAGGGCCAAAGGTGACTTTACAGCTTGCGAGTAAACCAAACATTAAACAAACCATTGGTGTGGTCTCCATAGCCAAAAGGCTTACCTGTGACATCATGCCCGAGTTCAAGACCTGACACGATAACCAATCAGAAAACAAAGTCAACTTCATGTTCATCAACGTATTGATATCTTCATCATCATTTCTCTCTCACCTGTGAGCTCAATGTGAAGACCGGACTCTGCTCCACCTGCTGACACCACCAGAACCTCTAATTGATCCATTAATGAATTCAAAGTCATTAATTCACTGTGCACTGATAATCAAATCAATTCAAGTTGTGAGTATGAAAGTTTACCTGTGTTTGTGTTCGTCAGCAAAGTCTGTCGACCGTTTCCTTGGGAACACAAACTGTCAGCCAATCACAGCCTTCAACACGCTCAGACTCATCATTTTGTGGTCAAACAAACTTTATATATTCTTTTGGGGGGGCTTTATGAAATCGACCTGACCAACATAGTTAAAATTGGTAAAGTTAAATGAGAAAATACATTTTTGAAACTAAACAAAGTGGTATATGCATATTTGTGGTTAAGTGTGAAGATGTTTGGTCAGCGCAACCCTCAAGGCCAGGGTTGGGGGTTATTTACCCCCATTTACAACTCCAAGTCAGTTTATTAACAGTGAAAAGTGTTAATATAATAAGTATAAAATTAGTCATGATTGAAAGTGTAAAAGAAATACAAGGGAGTGGGATGTACAACTCAATATAACCAAAGCCTTGAGTGATCAATAATCATATCAATAATTTTTGTTTGTGAGAGAAGAATAAAATGTAATCTTACCATTAGTGTCGGGTAAGTTGGCTCCTTCTGTCAGGACACAAAAAACATTCAATCAAAGAAATCACAAAATCAATGCTATAGGCTTATCAATTATTGTAATTAACATATGATTTATAAAGACAATCCTGTACAAGAGAAGTACTACTCTACTACTATAATACCAAAGTAGTACAATAGTAATTCTAGTTCTAATACTACAGAAAAACACATATGTATACATTAGTGTCAGTATCAGAGTGTATTTGGTTTCCCGTAATTTCAAGCATGAATTAGGAAGTTATATATTAAACTTGATCTATCATCAATAAATCATCATAGTGAATGTGACATTATTTCCCACAAAAAGGTTGGTTTTAATTCTCAAATATATTCATCATAATAAAATCCAGGGATTTACTAGGTGGTCGGTGACAGTCTTTTTGGTGTGCACAGGTGACTTGATGTGTGTAAGAACAGGTGACTTGATGTGCATACAGGTGTGCACAGTTGAGTACAGCTAGGTACATTTGCCACATGTGTGTACAGGTAAATACAGAGGTGGAAAAGGGTGTACTGGGGGGTACAGGTGATTACACGTGTGTACAGGTGTGCTTGCTCACCTGTCTGTACTCTTTGAACTTCACTGTGCGATGAAGATGATGAATCTGCTGCATCTGAAGGAGAAAAACAGAAAAACAGTACATATATCGTTATTTGAGTAAATTAGTAAGTTTCTTTTTTGTAATCTAAGAAAGAATTCGCAGTTTACACAGTAAAAGTCTCCCTTGAGCTTCAGAGCAAACGTTTTGTTGGACCAACCTCCCTGGACTGCAGAGTGGGAGAAGCCTGAGACGAAGTAAGAGCTGGAATGTGACTGGTCCGTCCCTGAGCTCAGAGAGCTGTGGTCTGGTCCTGATTGGTTGACGCTAATGTCAGCGTGATGAGCAGGATCTACAAATTCAGGACAACAGCAGGAGAGAAGAGACGGGTGAGTTTTATCTTCCTCATCTCTTCATGATCACTGCCGTCAGAGATGATACCAAGAGTCTCAATACTTATCGCTAAGACACCACTTCCTGTACTTACATGTCAAGATTTAAAATTAAATACATCAACCACACAATACAATTTAGTTCCTCTTCAAACCAGCATCAGTAAGGACTTAATCTTTTACTACATTGATTCTGCTCAGAACACCAATTATATCTGTCATTTGCATGTGTCAAGAAACTTCTTCAATGATCAGATTCTGACTATCAAAGAGAACATTGATGGTCTCCATGCCCTCAACCTGTGCCGACCCAGCCTCGGATGTAGGAACCCTGGATGCAGCAGTGGGCCCTGATACCTACTTGTTTTCGACTTTCAAAGTCTAAATCTTCTACTTGTCTCTTGGATCCTATTCCAACTAAGCTGCTTAAGGAAGTTTTTCCTTTAATTAGCATGCCTTTACTGGATATTATGAATCTGTCATTGTTGACAGGACATGTACCACAGTCCTTCAAGGTAGTTGTAATTAAAACATTTCTTTAAAAACCTACTCTTTCTACCCACTGTAGATTACTATATTATCTTCCCTTCCTTTCTGAGATCCTTGACAAATCTGTCGCAAATCAGTTATGTGACTTTTTACAAATCAATGGTTTGTTGTGTTGTATTTTCATTGTATCCTGTTGCAGGGACGAGATCATTTGATTGGTATTGAAGGAACCACACTTAGCTGGTTTAAGTCTTGGGGCAACCGTGATGCATTGAGTAAAGAGGATGTGCTGGTAACTGCGGTTGATGGTTCGAACGCAGGCTGCTCAGTGTCCTTGAGCAAAAAATCAAACCCTTTTTGTGACCAATGAATCCGCGATGTCCACCAATGTTGGTTGTGAGGGGGAAGATTGGGAATCGACCAGTCTTTCCAGTGTTGACCCCGGAAGCATGCTTTATTATTTATTAATGCTCAGGGACACTTCGACAAGGGACACATAGCAGCCAGGGATTGGGCTGCCAACCCTGCGGTTACCAGCCCACCCTCTTTCCTCCATGCGCCCACAATGTATTTACCCAAGAAGTATTTCTTCAAGTTAAAAGTTTCTCTGTATGGCTTTTGACAGTTGATATTAATAGGTCACAATTAGTCACATAAAGCCTTTTATTGGATCAATACCTGAAAGAGAGTCCAGACTGGAACCGTTGCTCTTATTCACAGACTGAGCTGCTGTCCCACCCGAACTGATCACTACAACATCAACAACAAGCAGACTGATCAGAGCTGATCCGTCATAAACATCATATAGGAGTATAAAGAAATGCACCTGTGGAATCCAGCAAACCTAGGAAGTCAATATATGAAGTGATTGTTACCTTCTATCATCACACGGAAATAATAATGCTTGAATTTGCTAAATGTTATAAGTTGAGACGAACAGCGTTGCACCACTTTATTGACATGGTGATCAAAGCGTATTTAGGATAAAAAATAATAAGATTCCTGGAGTACAGTATATTACATCTTGGCTAAAAGAAACATTTTGTAGGGGGTACGTCACTAAAAAAAGTGTTGGGAACCACTAGTCTAGGTTAGGAATGTTCTTAAGGTTAGAGAATGTCTACGTTTCAAAGGTTGCTATTTTACAGCCGGCGTTCTAGCTAACAACCCTCTCTCCTTTCCGTCACTTTAAGTTCATGTGTGAGTTCATGTAGTCGGTCGGTCGACATTTAGTGCTTTTAATTAAATATCTGAGGTGCTTGTGAGTTCACTTTAGCCGGTTCTTAATGATTTTATGCTTTTTATTATGCTACACATGCGTTTAAGTTTTGTTCTTGGATACAAATGTACCTGGAATATTTGCCTTGAAGACATTTTATAAACTGCAAGAGTTATGTAGAAAAGAGACGGATGCAGTAGAGCGACAGTTAAATATGGAGAAAAACAGAGTGAAAAAGAGAGACATGTCGACGTAGACATAGAGGGAAAAGAGAGTAACAGTGGATGAAGCGACAGATCAGTTATTAAACTGACCAAACTTTACTTACTTTGATTTAAGTTTGGATCCCACCTGTAGCCCCGCCCCCTGCAACTTACCTGTTTGACTGTCAGCTCCGCCCCCTACATCCCCTGCATTCATCAGTTTCTGTCCGTTACCTAAAAAATACAGACCAATTGAACCCATTTGAAACCCTTTTTAAAAGTCTGTGTGAGTTTTAGTGTTCTGGGCAGTTATAATAAGCATTTAATGGCAAAGCTTTAATATACCGTTGGACTCCACTCTGTCAGGACCTGCAGAAACAAACAACACAGATCAACTCTGTATGCGATATCATCATGTAGAACAAAGTTATTGCTGCTTCCCTACCTGTCTACCCAACAACCCGTCTGTCTTTCTACCCGTCTGTCTACCTACACTAGTGACCTTTGGACGTCTTACTTCCTTTACTTTCACCAGAAGGTTTTTTAAGGTTAAACTATACTCTTAGCTTCGATGTCATGTTAATCTATTATTCATTAAAAGATTGTGATTATAAATGTATTGATTTTTGATCACCTGGTTGTGATTATAGATTTATTCATTTGATTGATTACCTGGTTGTGATTAGAAAAGTATTGATTATTTATTACCCTGTTGGGAATATGGATATACTGTTTATTATATATATATTGTTTATAATGTTATATACCTGTTTGTGAAGTTGTTGAGCTGCTCTCAACTCCAGCTGCTGAAAAACAAAAACGATTAGAAGAAGATTCCAACAGGAACCATTTCAAAATAGTTTTTCCAGCTCTGCTTAATTGAACAGGCTTCTTCATCAATCTGTAAACACTGTAGTTAATAATAATTTCCTTATGCAATTATAAGAAAAAACATTAGAATACAATATATGCATACAGTGATACAGAATTTCATTTCAACACAACTACTAAGCATTCAAATTTGTTATCATGTGACCTGATAATGTTTGAGGATGAGTCATGAAAAGGAAGTAAATGGTACCTTCTGAGTCCATTGAAAATTCACTTCCATGACCTGAAACAAACAAGAAATATGTAATGAACATGTTTACATTTTGATACAAATATGAACCTCATTTATACTTTGATAAAACCAATCACAAACTCATTTACCTTTAGAACTTCCTGCTGTTCCATAACTTCCCCCCGCTGACTGACTGCTGGAAGCTGCAAATAAACACAAACCGTCATCCAGTTATGAATTTAGAGCATGTTTACTTTTAAATGAATAGTATTTTATTAATGTTTCTATATTATACACAGAAAGAAATATACAAGTAACATTTTTGATCAAATTGTTCTTGTGGGCATGTTTCCTTATGGTTGAAATGCACTTATTCTATGTCTCTTTAGATAAAACCCTCAGCAAAAAAAAATGAAAAATAAATATTTGTGTCTTCTGTATGTAAAGGTATGACATTTATTGGGACAGATTCACAGAAATAAGTAATATGTTAAAGTTCAGGATTACAGCAGGGGTTCCCAACCATGGGGCCGATTCTCTCCTAACTCGCTCCGCAGTTCCTCCCCCTAGCGGACAGAGAGCCGCACTACTTCCCCTAGCGGACAGAGAGCCACACTACTCCCCCCAGCGGACAGAGAGCCGCACTACTTCCCCTAGCGGACAGAGAGCCACACTACTCCCCCTAGCGGACAGAGAGCCACACTACTCCCCCCAGCGGACAGAGAGCCGCACTACTCCCCCTAGTGGACAGAGAGCCACACTACTCCCCCCAGCGGACAGAGAGCCGCACTACTTCCCCTAGCGGACAGAGAGCCGCACTACTCCCCCTAGCGGACAGAGAGCCACACTACTTCCCCTAGCGGACAGAGAGCCGCACTACTCCCCCTAGTGGACAGAGAGCCGCCCTACCCTCTGTCGGTCGGTAAGGAATAATCAAACTTTGCCATGAGGAAAAAAGGTTAGTGACCCCTGTGTTGAAGGATAGGGTTATAATATATTTACATCTTATATTAACTCACGAGTTCATCATACATCTGACCACATCCTAGTTTGTTCACCTGGCTCTCCTGGCCCATCTCACCTGCAGCACATAGTCTCTTGGTTTTGACCTTTGCTGAACATTAAGTGAAGATTGTTTTATTGATTTTAGCATGGGCTGTTTTATTTACAGAAATGTAGTGAACACTATTCTAACCTTATTGAAGTGGAATGCAGTAACTCCCTGCAACTGGATGCCCTCATTAAACCGACAGGGATCAACCGACTACATGGTTTTGTTGGCAACTTATATTTTATTTGTGTATAGTCATATTGGCTCATCTTTGTCCGAGTGAGTCATGCTTTTAGGTTCCAGCGTGCATTTGGCACCAGTAAACGTTATGGTTATAATACATATGGATCTCATACTGATCGATTCATGTCTAGGGTGGAGTTATAATATATACAATGGAACTGTGTCAGATATCTCACCGCTCACATCCTGAATGTTAGAAGACAAAGCTGCTGCAGCATCTGCAGCGAAAAAACAAGTTGTGATTTGATCAAAAAGATTCAGCATTACTCGTTGATCCACACTATTGGCTCAAAAGGTTTGTCATCTTTCAGAGGGATTAAAAATGGCATCTGATAAATTTATAAGTCAGACCCGTGTCTCTAGTTTATCAGAATCTGAGAATAGGAACACAAGGAGTGTAAGGAGTTGATTTCAATGTTAGACATAGCTCACCGTCGCATAATTGACATACAATCCTGCTGACAATAACTGCTTGAACAAATACAAATATGAACATAAAGATTTGAATCTGAAGGGGAGCTGATGGACGGTTGAATACAGAGTCAACATGAACATATCAGTGAACTAAAGTCTGTATGTCCAGTCGCTGGGGAAAAACATCAACACAAGACTTGATTGTTTTAAGCGGAAACCTGCAGCATCAATGAGATTACTGTGCAGACTGCTAAGACTTCAGGATGTGGCTCCGACTGTATTAAGTTAATCCTGCTCAGGATGCCCCAGTGGAACTAAATGAAACAGGAACCAGATCCTGATCACGGTCGACTCACCTGAACCTCCGGGTGGCGCCGCTGTGGCGGTCGGCCTCTCGCCAACAACTCCTTCACAACCAGGAGCAGGAGACACAGTGTCACATGTTGAAGACGAGTAGAACTTAAGTTTCAATCAGATGAAGATGGTTTATTAAAGATATAATCAATTGGACAGGGAGGGGGCTTCAGTGGCGTTAAATGGAGCACATAATCACTCAGGAAAAAAGTCTTTAGAAAAAAAAATCCAAGGTTTGTGAAAGAAATAGGTTGTTATGATTATCCAGTGATTGTTTTAAATAACTCTAAAACTCTATAACCCTAACTCTAAACATTTTTATTAATAAGATCACCTTTTTCATTTAAATGTTGGTGGTGTTTATGCAGGTTTATGTTGGGAGTTAGAGGTCAAAGGTCACAGTGTGTTTTAGTATCTCACCCTCAATCTTATCCTGACTCTTGGAGTCATCATCATCTGGAAAGGAAAACACATTTAAAATGTATTTATCCAATTAAAGGTATTTTTAACAACATTTTACATAATGACAATTATCGGTCCATCTTTTTGTTCTTTCTTGACTTTGACTTTTCCTCCTAAACATCGTCTATTGTTTTTTGCTGACTTTGTATTCATCTCTTATGTCATAAGTCTTTTCTGACATCTTTATTTTTGGTCTCTTTGACTTTACATTTCTGATCTTTGTCATTATTGCCACACATGACATTATATTACAATGTAAATGCACATAACATACCTTCAGACTAGCACGCTAAGTGAAACTTCCTCTCATAAGGAGTTATCTTTAAATTGAATTATGTCAAAACGTTTAATGTCACGGTGAAGCAATAAAAAATAGAGGAGTTCCGAATTATTTACCACTTCCAGTATTCCTCTGAAAACTAATAGAATAGAATAGAATAAATTGTGTAGGAGTCATGTGATTGAAGGGTGAAGTGTGTAGGAGTCATGTGATTGAAGGGTGAGGTGTGTAGGAGTCATGTGATTGAAGAGTGAAGTGTGTAGGAGTCATGTGATTGAAGGGGGAGGTGTGTAGGAGTCATGTGATTGAAGGTTGAGGTGTGTAGGAGTCATGTGATTGAAGGGTGAGGTGTGTAGGAGTCATGTGATTGAAGGGTGAGGTGTGTAGGAGTCATGTGATTGAAGGGTGAGGTGTGTAGGAGTCATGTGATTGAAGGGTGAGGTGTGTAGGAGTCATGTGATTGAAGGGTGAGGTGTGTAGGAGTCATGTGATTGAAGGGTGAGGTGTGTAGGAGTCATGTGATTGAAGGGTGAGGTGTGTAGGAGTCATGTGATTGAAGAGTGAAGTGTGTAGGAGTCATGTGATTGAAGGGTGAGGTGTGTAGGAGTCATGTGATTGAAGGGTGAGGTGTGTAGGAGTCATGTGATTGAAGGGTGAGGTGTGTAGGAGTCATGTGATTGAAGGGTGAGGTGTGTAGGAGTCATGTGGAAGCTCAGTGAACAGCAGAGTCAAATAACACACCATGATTTAAAGAATTTGGTAACTTGGTATAATAAACTATGATCAATTACCTTTTAGAGTATCAGACTTGCTAGATTCATTGTTGACTTTTTTTCCAAAGAAGAAATGTCCATGAATGACATGAAGAAATTGCTTGTCTCAGCTGAGCCTCTAATCTGAGTAGATGACTCAGTTCAAAGTCACAAGTCAGTAACACAGGATTTAAAAATGTTGTGAAGAGGGATTTAGTACACATTATATGAGCTGTTATGAAGCTGTCAAACAGGTTGTGTAATGTAGGCGTCCCCGACCACTGGACCCATTTTATTTTTATCTTTGAATTGCTTTTCTGAAAAACATTTTATTTTGTAAAATGACCGTACATGCCCTTGTCCCTGTTGACACATTTCTTAAGCACCGCAACGACTACTTTTACTTTGTAGATCGGTCCGTGAAAAACTCTGACATGAAACCGTCCATCAGGCAACAAAGATTGGGGACACCTTATGTCATCTGTACAGAAACCTTTTTTTCCAAAATAAAACAATTTATCTAAACTTTAGAGAAGCTGTCTTTTCAAAACATAAACAGTTAATGTATACTAGGTTTCCCTCCTACTTAATTTATATATCTAAACTTTATAGAGGCTTTCTTTGTAAAATAAAAAGTGTTCCTTCTCTTTTATTTAAGCTGTCGTTTAAAAAAAAAAGAGGTTAATTTCTGACTTTAAAAGTTTGTTTGAGGCGCCGTATTTTGAGAATGAAGTATGTTTGAACCTCATACTCAAAAGGTTTGTAGAAATGATAAGGAAGCTGTTTTCACTCTCTTTTACAGATATGCATGCTCACCCTCCTCCTCCTCTGACAGCTCCCCCTCCTCTGTAGCCTCCACCTCCACCTCCTCCTGCTCCTGCTCCTTCTCTGGAGAACACAACAAATCTCTTTGAAAAAGAGAATCTTAGAAAAGTTTTAGATCAGAGAAGATGTGAGAGGTAGAATAATAAATACCCTCCACGGGAGCCATGGAAACAGTTGCCAGAAAGACGACCATGGACACAATGAACAGGTTACTGTCATAACAGAGCAGACGGGTGGTGGAAGTCAATGATGGTTCTCCCCTCGTTCACAATAAGACTAATAATCAGTTGGAGTCAATTGAAAATATGAATACTTTTCCAATCCAGACAATACCTGTTTTAAGGTCTTTACAATCTGAACATATTTGACTTCCTCTGAAACGCACATCAGTAAAAGAAAGAAAGAGTACTAACTTTAGTATTACTATTGTGTTGGAGTACTTTACCATTACTACCACAGATCAATGTTTTGCAGTAATGATAATAATGCAGTAGGGAGAGTCAGAATACTTAAGTATTACTACAATAGTGCAGATTTGACGGATTTTAATTTAGTATTACTACAAAGAGTATTTTACTCCCTACAGTAGGGAGATAATCAAAATACTTTTGTATTACTACAGTATAGCAGGGTATAACATAACTTTAATATACCTAAAGCAGTGCCAGAGTACTTTGGAATAGATAGAAAACTGAAGATTATGACAGTATTTTTATATTACTACTGTAGTACATGATATTACAACAGTGATAATACTACAGTTATACAGATTAATGCAGTAAAAGTTTTAAAAAGTATAATTACAGAAACAGAATATTACATTAATTCGATTCAATTACAAATGTGCCTCAGGGGGCTTTACAGTCTGTACACATGAGACATCCTCAGACCTGAGAGCGTCACATGGGAACAGGAACAAGTCCCCAAAATATGAACAAAAGGGAAGAAACCTCAGTGAGAGTCAGAGGAGGATCCGTCTGTCAGGACGGACGGACTGATGGACGTCATGTGTACAGAATGAACAATGTAAAAGAGGTTAGATCTAGAGAGTTAATACAGTATTACTAGACAACTACAGTGAACTACAGTGTAGTACATAGTACTACACTGTGTATCACTGCAGTAGTGGGGATGATTTATAGTTTTGAGTTATTACTAAAGTAGTAGTAGTATTATACTACTTTAGTACTGATACAATAGTGCAGAATATTACACAATATTACACGGTATAAGCTAGTAGTGCATTAGCAGTATCTGTAGTAGAAAGGCATTGATAGCACTATTCGTAGCATCATTATTAATACAAAGTATAACTCACGTTGGCAGCATGCTGATGTTTAAGATTCTTTCTGTTGAACTGGAGATGCAGAAAAAGACGTGCAGCTCCTCCTTCATACGTTCCTATTTATACAGAGACGAGGGAGGGGCTGCATTTACTACTACAGAATCTACTACCACTACCACTACTACCACTGCCACTACTACTACATTTCTGGCGTGATGAGTAGAGCTGGTTGTTGTTTATTGTGTCGAGTCCTCGTTCCTCTACAACAACATAAAGTTTGATCATTTAGTTCCAACTTTCATACCTTTTCTTAATGCTGAAAGGGTTGAAGCTTCATTCAATAAGATGAGAAATTGTTTCCATGTTTCTTTAAAGTATTCAATCACAAAATGTCAGAAGAAATGGGTCAAAGGTGTTTGTAAAGTCCAAAAGAAATATTTATGAAAGGAATTAATGTTTATCTCCAAAAATACTTTCACTGAGGTAAAAAAACTGCTCATTTCCTAGGATTGGACTTCTTTTGACTTCTTCACTAGCAAGGAGCCACTGAATGCGTTTAACCATTTCATTTGGGAGACGTGGGCAATAGGATTGTAAGTCGAGGGGTTGTGGGGAGCTACACGGCGCAGCCCAGGTAGAAAGAAAGGAAGGAGAGAAAGGGGGGGGGAATGGGAGGTATTTACGGGGAACGGAACATAACGGAGCAGGCGCGTTGGAGGCGTGGCCCTGCTCCCCAATTACGCCAATTAGCTTATATTTTGGTAAAATTGTCTTTTTCTGAGAGACACGAAGAAGAAATGTGTGTCACTTTGTGTGCGTCTGTGTGTGCGTTGGTTACCTTTTGTGAGGGTAACTGTGTGTGTGTGTGTGTGTGTGTTACTGTGTGTTATCATGCGTGTTTGTTGGTTACTGTGTGTGGTCGAACCTCGGGGACATTTAGAAAGGAAACTTTATTAAAGGGAAACTGAGCTGCATGTTGAAAGTTGCCAACATTCCTCTGAACTGCACCATAACACCCCCTCCCCCCTCCACCCCCCTTCTCGCACTGCTTCACTTCACAGAAAATGCACATTGTGTTGTGTAAAGTCATTCTAATATGTCAAACAGATTGCTACAGTTACATTTTGGTAATGTAGAGCGAAACTACCAATGTATGTGTCTGTGTATGTCTGTGCGTACCAACACTTTTAGGTGTGTGTTTGTGTGCACAAAGGTGTGTGCACGTACTGTATCGGTCTGTGTGAACCAAAACGCACAACACCAGAATTCAGAGCTCTTTGACCTTTTATAAAGAAGTTTAGGACAGCAGGCAGAACATCGACGGGACGGAAGGGCAGGTAGGTTCACTGGGGTTCGGGTTAGTGGGGTAAAACAGGGGCAAGCAGGGTCGGTAACAGGTGATCCGTCCGGGAGAACCGCTGGAGAGTCTGGCATGGAAGCAAAAGAACAACCTGGCAGTGAGTGAGTGAGTGAGTGAGGTTTGAGTACTGAGGGCGGTCGGGAGGGTGACAGGTGCGTGCGATTGAGCTGATGAGGGGATTGTGCCGAGCAGGTGTACCGAATAAACTGATTAGGTGGAGTGAGGAGGGTGTAGATCAAAACTGTGACCCTTACATTTGAATGAGTGCGTGCGCATGTTTGTGTACGTGTGTGTGTCTACATTTAAACGTGCACATTTGTGTGTACGTATGTGTGAGTCTAGACAGATTCGTATGTGTGTGCATGTACGTATGTGTACATATATTTCTATGTGTGCGTGTGTGCACATACATGTGTGCATCTTTTAAATCCATTTTCCAGTACAGCTGAGGTTTTATCTGTGTCTTCCATTGTGTACATCAGGCTGTGTATCTGAGCTGGTCCTTTGAGCTGCCTGTTGTCTGTGGGAATCGGGGCAGAACATGAGTCTGCATCCATCTGCTGCAGCACATCCTGAAACCAGAACCCAGCTGGAGCTGAGCTGGACTCTGGGATCAGGTCCAGAGAAGGAATTAAGGGCACTTTGAGGTATAGCTGGTCCGGCTCAGTTCTGAATGACTGCAACTCACCTGCACCTTTTGATCCTGATGTCTGACTGAAACCAAGAGCTGTGGGACAGTCGAGTAACGTGAACCCAGCGGGACTCCGAGTTACACCAAATGAAAATAAACCTGGAAGAGATCTTTAAATGACTTGCATCATTACAGAATACCAGAAAGGAATAAAGATTGTAAAAAATGTACAATATTATTACATGCCTGTACACAATAAATTGGGTCGTCATGGTGACGTGACAAAAAAAACACACATGACATAAAACGCAGAGTGAGAAGCTCAATTCACTATAATTTGGTATTCAACTCAATTCATT
The DNA here is from genome assembly GCA_021346845.1 of Apeltes quadracus. Taxonomy (NCBI): domain Eukaryota; kingdom Metazoa; phylum Chordata; class Actinopteri; order Perciformes; family Gasterosteidae; genus Apeltes; species Apeltes quadracus. The sequence goes on from CM037926.1 coordinate 15,665,934, forward strand.
GTATTATGTTTATCAAAATATAGTTAAAAGGTAAGTGTACTCTTTATGCATTATTATATAATTAAATAGTTTATAATACTATATAATTATAGCTCCATTGTTGCAGCTGGTGGAGTTCATATTTAGGTAACTTGTGAATCCTTTCTCCTCTGCTCAGGTGCATGTCTCATGTTCGGCTAAATCTATTCTCACAGATATCGAGCTATCAACTTTTTCTCTGTGAAACTCACTGAAAAAAGGGATATTCTACGCACCCTTTGTCATTGTTTCTTATTCCGTGATGTGTGTAGAAGAGAGTCAGTCGACCTCTGATGACCCGAGGTCAGTTTTCATTCATCGTCTGATGGAAACTTAATCTGCTCAATCTCCGGACTCAGTCTTCCACACCAGCGACCTGTAGCAGCAGGTAACGTGACCCCTCCCACTCCACTAGACTGGTTGCTGAATGTTGGTTATGGACTGCGTTGTTGTTAAACCTGTAGTGTTTTTGGCTTTTATTGAGTAAGAAATTAATTCAAGTAAGCCTAAATAAAGTCGACATCTTACTAGGTGTCAAAAGCCAAAGAGAAAAGATGGGTTTTAAGAAGGGTTTTAAAAACAGATAAAGAGGAGGCCTGCTTAACATGCAAAGGCAGATCATTCCACAATTTAGGGGCAGACACAGCAAAGGTCAACATTGGACAGGTGCTTAGACCATCTGCATTCAAGAAAATTGCTTGATCATTGCTTTTTTGCACTGTTTTACATTCTATTGTAAGCTTTGCTTGAATACATATGGTGAGTTTGTATTCAAAAAAAGCGTACGTACCCTGGTGGATAAATCAAAGACCTGTCACGGTTGGTTTGGTGCTGTCTTGTGTTGTTGTCTGGTCTCCCTGGGTTACTGTCACTTCCTGCCTTGTCCCGTCTCCCCTCGTTAGTGTCTGATTATCCCCACCTGTTTCTAATCACCTGCACCTCCTGTCTGTATTTAAGCCCCGGTGTTTGTGAGTCCTTGGTCGGTCGTTGTTACTTGTCACACATTGCGGCCTGTCACCCGTGGCGTCAGTTGTTCCTGTTCCATGTCAAGGCCTGTCACCCGTGTCTCTAGTCTCTGTGTGCCCTGCTTGGAATAAAGCCTCTATTCTTGGAAATCCTGCGAATGCGTCCTCCCTCTTTCAGCCAACGAGCCTCATGATTCTGTGACAGAACGACCGACCAACATGGACGCAGCAGGTATGGATGACCTGTGGTTCGAGCCCTGCTGGGCAGAACCAGCCCACCGACCCCGAGGCCTCTCCCCGCCAGCTGAGCGGGGGGGGCACCGTGAGGCTGAATTTCGGGCCATTTACGAGGAGCTCCTCGAGCAGCAGAGCTGCCCCTTCATAGAGCCGAGATGGCTCTCTGACCCCGCCACCCGGACTTCGCCACGCCGCAGCGCAACTCATCCCGCGCTGGGCAGCGGAGACCTCCGGACCCCGCCATCCGTAGCGGACCGAGGCGATCCCCGGACTTCACCTTGCCGCAGCGCAACTCATCCTGCGCTGGGCAGCGGAGACCTCCGGACCCCGCCATCCGTAGCGGACCGAGGCGATCCCCGGACTTCACCTCGCCGCAGCGCAACTCATCCCGCGCTGGGCAGCGGAGACCTCCGGACCCCGCCATCTGTAACGGACCGAGGCGATCCCCGGACATCACCACGCCGCAGCGCAACTCATCCCGCGCTGGGCAGCGGAGACCTCCGGACCCCGCCATCCGTAGCGGACCGAGGCGATCCCCGAGCCCGGCGCCCCTTGCCGTGCAGCCGGAGCCGACGAGCCCGGCGCCCCTTGCCGTGCAGCCGGAGCCGACGAGCCCGGCGCCCCTTGCCGTGCAGCCGCCGCCGGAGAGGCGGGCGGCCCCAGCCACGTCGCCGCCGCCGGAGAGGCGGGCGGCCCCAGCCACGTCGCCGCCGCCGGAGAGGCGGGCGGCCCCAGCCACGTCGCCGCCGCCGGAGAGGCGGGCGGCCCCAGCCACGTCGCCGCCGCCGGAGAGGCGGGCGGCCCCAGCCACGTCGCCGCCGCCGGAGAGGCGGGCGGCCCCAGCCACGTCGCCGCCGCCGGAGAGGCGGGCGGCCCCAGCCACGTCGCCGCCGCCGGAGGGGCGGGCGGCCCCAGCCACGTCGCCGCCGCCGGAGGGGCGGGCAGCCCTGAAGTCCCGCAGCCGCAGTCCGCAACCCCTGAAGTCCCGCAGTCCGCGATCCCCGAAGTCCGCCCGCAGCCGCAGTCCCCGAAGCCCGCCCGCAGCCGCAGTCCTCACGGCCGGCCCCCCGAAGCCCGCCCGCAGCCGCAGTCCTCACGGCCGGCCCCCCGAGCCCGCCCGCAGCCGCAGTCCTCACGGCCGGCCCCCCGAGCCCGCCCGCAGCCGCAGTCCTCACGGCCGGCCCCCCGAGCCCGCCCGCAGCCGCAGTCCTCACGGCCGGCCCCCCGAGCCCGCCCGCAGCCGGGTCCTCACGGCCGGCCCCCCGAGTCCGCCCGCGGCCGCCCGGAGACCCGGAGGTCCGGTCGCCGTCCCGGGCAACCACCGTCACGCCCGCCGGAGGACCCTGGGGGAACTAGCACCTTCGGGTCCCCGCCCGCCCGCCCCTTGTCTGTCACGTTTTGTCTTGGCCCTCCCTGAGAAGGCTCTATAGGACCGTCTGGAATCCGGTCCTTAAGGGGGGGGCTATGTCACGGTTGGTCTGGTGCTGTCTTGTGTTGTTGTCTGGTCTCCCTGGGTTACTGTCACTTCCTGCCTTGTCCCGTCTCCCCTCGTTAGTGTCTGATTATCCCCACCTGTTTCTAATCACCTGCACCTCCTGTCTGTATTTAAGCCCCGGTGTTTGTGAATCCTTGGTCGGCCGTTGTTACTTGTCACACATTGCTGCCTGTCACCCGTGGCGTCAGTTGTTCCTGTTCCTGTTACATGTCAAGGCCTGCCACCCGTGTCTCTAGTCTCTGTGTGCCCTGCTTGGAATAAAGCCTCTATTCTTGGAAATCCTGCGAATGCGTCCTCCCTCTTTCAGCCAACGAGCCTCGCGATTCCCGTGACAAGACCATTGGAGAGCGGCCAACTTATACAAAAACCTTGGAGTGTGATTTTGTCGGAGTGACCAAACCAAAACTGTTGCATGACAACAGACAGTTCGACAATGGACAACAAGACAACATAACCATTGTCCCTGCTAAATAAATAGGGACAGCCTACTGGAGATGGACAACATTGGTTATAGAATATTGTGGTTTAAGTTGATGTCATTTCCGGAATTCTACTGGATTTTTGGGTGGTATGCTAAAGATGTGCAATATCTGAACTTATTCTGATTCATGTTCATCTGACCATGACTTGTAGGGCCTTCTAGACTTGAGCTGAACATTCAACCAGAAAACTAGTGATGTGCCTCAATGACAATGACTGTCTATGTACCACAATATAGCCAAATTAGTAGACCTGTGTTTGAGATTTGACCACGGTAGGTTGATTGGCATTTTGATTTCAATGGTATTTAACTAATTCTTAACTGAAACCTAACCTACGTTGTTAATAATTGTATTCTGAAGATAACTTCATGATTTGCTGTATGGTCAGCTGAAAAATGACACAAGATAATTGGGGGAGAAATATTTGTCCCTATTCAAAGCCTCCCACCACACGTTCGATCAAACAAAAAAATGCAACAAATGAAATGCATGAAGTGCTTCAACAGTAGCCCTTTTAAGTAATACAATGTATCAACACATGACAAAAATAAAAGATGAGGTATCAGATGCCGATCAGGTCATTTTCTAACATCTGTGGGCAAGGTTGATTGACGTTGTGACGTTAATCACTAAATTATGTCACCTATCTTACGGTATATAGCCTTATTGAAGACTATATTATATAAATAAAATACCTAGGTAGATGTGTGTGTGGAATGTGATATTATTCAGTAAGTATTAACTGTTTAATTGTTGTGTTAGGTCTGTGGGTGTAGGAGCTCCGGAAGGATGCAGGGGACAACCTGACTGTTTTATTCTCACAGGTTCATGCCGAATCTCGCTCACAGTCAAGACACTCATTAGTTCCCCCAGCTGAGGCTCGTTGCCTCCACCTGGCAGCGTTCCCAGAGCCACTCCCCCCTCTCCCCTGTGCAGTCGTGCAAAAACCACATGTTGTTACTGCATCCAACCTCCTCTTGCTTGTAAAGAGGAAACCATTACAAAGCTAATGTACTGTGATGTTACAAGAGCCCTGATTTAAATGTTCACCTCAGTAACGTTTTATGTGTTTCTTCAAATATGAATACAAATTAGATCTACACCTGCCAGTGTAATCCAGTAAAGGTCAGCAGCACAGCAAACTACAGCTGCTCTTCTTCTTTAGAAAGATGTTTGACTGTAGAACCACTCTGCTCTGATCCATTGAGATATTTTGCCTAGTTATTTTATGTCTGATATATATAGACATATATATTTACTCTGGTGCTCCATTTTATATATAGGCTACCATTTCTTATTTTAAATGAAAACGGAAAAAAAGCTTGATTGAAAAATACAGTCAACAACTGTATTAAAACGTATTAGGAAGACCAGCTGATGTGGTGACATCATCAAGTCAGCCTTTGTTCCAATTGTAGAAATGATCGTTCTCCCGAACCCATGAGTCCGTCGTCTTAGGTATTGAGAAAGGATGTCTATGCAGCGAATAGTGGTACAGATGCGCTCCTTGGCGCCATCTACCGTCGGGGAGTTTGAAAAGGAACGGACGCGCCTTGAGCCAAAATCAGATTTTTTTTTTTTCGTGAGAAATTGGATTTGTGGCGCGAGAGCGTGTGAAAACATGCAAAAGGGTGTGTCACACGGTGAGACCGTGACAGTTGGCAGCTCTGCCATCAAGTTCCCACCCAGTGAAGAAAATGTGATTCATTGAAATATGGCCACATGAGGCTGGAACAGCGCTAGCCTGTTGGTTGCTCTAGGCGAAATGAAGTTTTGCGCCCCCCCCCCCCCCCATCCAACGTCCAATTTCCTCCTCGGACGGAGGCCGGCGGGCTGACCGGGGGGCGGGGGGTTAGCGGTTGACGAGCGGGCTGACGGGACAGGGTAGCGGTTGGCGGACCTCGCGTGTGTCATACGCTCGCGCATAAAGTCTGCGGGTCGAACGAAGTGCGCTGGCGGGTCGCATTCAACACATTTGTTGCCCTGGGCAAATTTGTCGCGTTGTTTTATACGATTAACCGCCTAGTTCGCCTATAGGAATCGCCGGCCCTGGGCTGGAAGTATCAGGAAGAAGGCCTAGCAGAGTTTGTACTTCCTGAAGTAGCTCAGGATCGACTGGCCTGTTCTATTCTATCATCATCTGTTCACTGTTCTTTCATCACTACAGGAATGAATGAAGGAAATAGAGATACTGTCAGGGCGAACGCCATTTCTCGTCGGTGGTCAGGAGGGACTAATTATCACTCACCTGTGTGCACTCAAGCAGAATAAAGATGCGCACGTCTCCAATCCAAGGGTGGTAGTTTGAACCGGCAAATTGCACCCTGTTCACGGCAGTGCACTTTCATTTTCGGCCTCTGGGGGGAGCCTCGCTGGAAAATCAAACCCAGTTGCATACTGTACGTTTTAATATAAATATAAATAATTCATGCAGAAATCTGTCTATTTACATGTACATATGTGTCTAGAGTCAAGTTTGATAAGGAATCATTTTGAGTCCTGTGTGTCTGTTTTACAGAAAATGTGCAAACTGGTAAATGGTTGTTTTCTGGTTTAAGGTTTTTCACATATTTTCAAATATCTGGGCTGCAAAAAGTGAAGACAAATAAAAAAGGATAAAGATGGAACAGAGGCCTGGTTATTGAGTAAAACCCAGTTTAAATGTTCAGCATTGGTACCGCCCTATCAAGTGAGGGTTAAGCACAGCCAAGTAGAGAAAACACTTGACATACATGTTTCCAAAAATTTCAATGTTTTTAAATTAAGCTGGTTCCGTCACTGTCTCTTAAACTTTGTTTCTTTTAACTTGTTTTATTCTGTATTTACTGTAAAGACAGTTGTTCTATGTTGCAGAATGTCTTTGCCCGGTATACCTTGAAAAAGAGATTTTTAATGTCAATGGGACACTCTTGGTTAAATGAAGGTTTAATAATAATAATTTATATATATACAGGGTGTATATGTACAGAGTGCGATTTGTGGGGGGGATGGGGGAGATTTCCTCCCCTCTGGTTTTCCTATTCCCCCCTCTGCTAAATTATTTTTATCGCAGGGGGGGGGACAAGGATTCCCCCCCTTGATAGCGATGAATGCAACTTAACTGCTCGCCTACCTAAACTCTTGAAATCTAACGATCTTCAGTGTCGATACATCAGAGCAGCTGTTCAGCAGCTTCTGGCAGACGGCGCATATTTCTGAACGTCATCCAACACAAACACATTCGGTTCCCTACGCGCAGCACGTGATGTGCGTGTGCGGATGCAACTTCCGCGAACATAATGCGTGATCATATGGACACGCGCGTGTATCTGCGACGGTGCGCCGGTCGACAGCACCACCCCCCCCGCGGCCAGCGTGTATGCCGACACCGGCAGCAAAAAAAAAAAAAACAACCCCTCTGCTTTTTTGTCAAATCGCACTCTATATATGTGTATATATATATACACATACGCACGTATATGCATACATAATTATACTGTTCATAGTTGTTTATACTTACATTTGTCCTTTATTTGTAAAGCCTTTGTATGTATGTGGAGACAAAAGTTGAAAGACAATTGAGAGTCAATTTTCATGTATGTGTACGCATACGTTTGTATAAATATAAAGTACTTTTTGTTATAAATTCATATATAGTGAAGGAATTATTGGAGATCAATATAGCGGTACGATTACAGAATAATACATATAATCAGTGCAGAATTACTGGTCAATGTGGATAATTTATATTCTCATTGTATGATTAATGATTAATATCTATAATCAATATTAGATGACATTTTCTGTTTAACTATAATAAAGATTCACAGTTTTGACGGTTCAAAGTTTATTAGCAGTTCCTCTGTGTCACATGTTCTGCGTCAGGCAGACTCACGAGAGGGAGAAAGAAAAAGAGACTAAAGGACGAGCATACAGATTTCAAAGTAAGATCTGAAGAGTGAACACAGGATGATGAAGGTTGCCGTTTAGTCGCAGTTTAGCGTGTTGTTGTTGCTGTTGTCATAGCAACTGTATTCCATTGTGGTTTTGGCTCTGATTGGGGAAAAACACAAACATTTTGTTGTTTTATACGATTATATCAAATTATTTTCATTAAGAAACAACACAACTGACTGAACAATAGTCTTTGAATTATTAAGGAATGTCTCAATAGAAATAAAAAACATTCAGCTCAGCGATATATAAATTACTTTCTTCATTTAATGCCTCTCATCAGCAGTTTGGTTCTATCTGGATAAGTTACACTGTCAAATGGTCATTCATTGGGATTACCAGGGGAATCGGTAAAGATTTAGTGAGTGAAGGTACCTGCACTTGGTGAGCTTCCACAGATCAAACAACAACCATGTATGTCACTGTGAAAAGATACACAGAAAAGGGTCTCGTTCATAAAACAATTAATAAAACGTAGAATCATGGTTTCTTTATAATGTTTTCATATCTCTTTGTGCTGCAACAAAACAGAGCACGAGTGTTTCAGTCTAGTGTTTGTTGCATGTTCTTTGTGCTGTGGTTGGCTGTCAGATGGTGTCACGCTATGCTGTGGTCTTTACCCTTTGCAGCGATAGAGTCGTCAGGTTGGTCAGTGGATGGTGCTGCAACCGTTAACACATTTCATGAGCATTAAACTTCTGATGTATTAACTATTCTTTTTTTAAATATTTTTGTGTTTGCTGAATTCAATATAAACTACATGACTGATTTGTTAATCCTGATCTCTTCGTGGTTCAGGTTGACTTCTGAAAACCTCACGCAGACGTTCTTCATCTTAACTCTCTTCATATTAAAATAAAGACCAAACTGCTTTCACATTTTTGAATGTTAAAAAAAGAGGTTATGAATGCAGCATCCTGTTTTACCTTCAGTAGAAGTGGCAATTTCTGGAATCTGATGATCAATTTCCTCTGCGTTGTCTGAGTCGTCTTTCCTTGTCACAATATCGGAGTTGTCGTCATTACTAATTATACTAATCTCTAGACTCCTGTCCCGCATATCATCTGGTGTATTATCTTCAGCTGTATCCACTGATCGCTCCTCAGTTTCTATTAGATTCTTCTCAGGTGAGCTATCATCTCTGTCTGTCTCCACTGACTGCTCCTCAGCCTCTACTACGTTCTCCTCTGGTGAGCTATCATCTCCAGCTGTCTCCACTGACTGCTCCTCAGCCTCTACTACGTTCTCCTCTGGTGAGCTATCATCTCTAGCTGTCTCCACTGACTGCTCCGTAGCCTCTACTACGTTCTCCTCTGGTGAGCTATCATCTCCGGTTGTCTCCACTGACTGCTCCTCAGTCTTTGCCATGTTCTCATCTGGTGAGCTATGATCTCCAGCTGTCTCCACTGACTGCCCCTTAGCCTCTACTATGTTCTCTGGTGAGCTATCATCTCCACCAGTCTTCACTGACTGCTCCTCAGTCTTTGCTATGTTTTCTTCTGGTGAGCTATCATCTCCTCCAGTCTCCACTGACTGCTCCGCAGCCTCTACTACGTTCTCCTCTGGTGAGCTATCATCTCCAGCTGTCTCCACTGACTGCTCCTCAGTCTTTGCCATCTTCTCCTCTGGTGAGCTATCATCTCCAGCTGTCTCCGCTGACTGCTCCTCAGCCTCTACTACGTTCTCTGGTGAACTATAATCTCCTCCAGTCTCCACTGACTGCTCCTCAGCCTCTACTACGTTGTCCTCTGGCGAGCTATCATCTCTAGCTGTCTCCACTGACTGCTCCGCAGCCTCTACTACGTTCTCCTCTGGTGAGCTATCATCTCCAGCTGTCTCCACTGACTGCTCCTCAGTCTTTGCCATGTTCTCCTCTGGTAAGCTATCATCTCCACCAGTCTCCACTGACTGCTCCTCAGCCTCTACTACCTTCTCCTCTGGTGAGCTATCATCTCTAGCTGTCTCCACTGACTGCTCCTCAGTATCTGCCTTGCTGACTTTCTGCTGGCTGTCACTTGCACCTTCTAATAAGTTCTTGAAAGACTGGTCGTCGGTTTCAGTATCAGAGATCATATCTGCGGATGGAGATGTTGCACACATATTAAACATGCCTCTGCAAGTAAAGGTCTTTGTTATACAGTGACTTCTGTGTTAATGTCTACGTTAAGCAGTAATTCATGCTGTATTAGTCATATCCCTTCTTTATCCATATTGTAGTCGTATTATATCCTGTAGTATAAATCACACAATGCAGTACTTTTTTTCCCTATGAGTCACAGTAATGCAATACTTTCTGCAGTCTATGTTGTAGTATTGCAGTGTAAGGAGCAGTGATACAGTTTCTCCCACAGTATTAACCCTACTGATGCATTACTTCCTGCAGTATGTACTTGTATGTATTTTCTTCTTTATCTTTTACTCCAATGAATGTTTTGTACAATCTAGACCTTGAGTCTGAAATAAAGTTTGATTGATTTATTATAAGTCATAGTTCCTTCAGCATGATTATTGTAATGCAGTATGAGTTATATTAAAGTAATTCCTGCAGCAGTTGTAGTACTACATTATTGTAACTTTTGCTACATGGAGTAATACAATACTATAACTTGTGTGCAACAAGTACTATATTATAATGACCTATACAGCAAGAAGCGCTGTTTAACTATGACATCATCGACAAACGACAATTAATGTCATTTGTGTCGTGTTTGACACTTTTCTTCCCTTTAGATTGGTGACTCAAATCGATTAGATGATCTGACCTGTGATATTTGTAATTTTGTCCTCTGATTTTACGCAGTCTGTTCAACTGTCCATTGAAAAGAAACTATTCCAACTTCTGCCAGTAATAATACTATTAGTGAAAGAATTATTGCTATAACTATTATTTAGTACTGCTACTTTAAAACCAGTACTGCACATTTTAAATAATGCAAGACATTTCAACAAATCCAACTACGGATAAATCTAAGAACTCGATCATGTTAAATTTCCTTGAAACATACAAGGAAACGCGTTGTTCTGTTGACATTCCTCATTACTTAAAGTTGTTATGCTGCAGAAAATACATCATTACCACGACTTTGAGAAATTGGTAACTTTCTGCAGTCTAAAGTGTCATAACTCATGGAATATCTTTCAGCATTTTATCTTATGCGATGCTGCAGTGTTTTGGCTTCAGTTCAGACACATTTTATTCATAATTATCTAATGTACACTAGAATTTGAAATAGATACACACACTGACCTTGTGCTTCGGGTGCCTGACTGGAATCTGTAACCGAAAGATTCATAGAACGACTAGTTTTATTGTATGTTTTGGTGAATTTAGCATCCATTTTAATGTAGCCATATTAATGGCTGTAGTAGCACCGACTCTGTTTTGGCAGCAATTAAAATATCAGGAGCCTTCAGACAGCCACGTAGACTAACCTTGGGACGGGCTACTTTGAGAGGGTCCATCGGAGCCTGTGATCTCAAGAAGACATAAACATGTTGTTGATGTCTGGACTATACATATTATATTGTGTGGTGTTTAACGTGATAGACATTGTGTCTGTTTCTGTTACCATTTTCTGTTCCATCTAGCTGCGTTATCGTTATCTCTGAAATGGTAGAGACAAATATACACATCAATAACTTTCATTAATTCTACTACTTTAATGATGATTAAAAAACAAAGGTGTGTTTATATATATATCCAATATATATTAATATATATTATATTAATATTAATATATATTATTATATATATATATATATATATATATGTGTGTTTATGTAATACGTACACATATAAATGTATTTGTATATCTCTATCTGTAAACTACAAGTAGCTTAGATATCCGATATAATAGAATTTGACTATTTATGTGAGTTAAGGTTGTTTTTCTGTAGGCAGTTAAAAAATTCCAAACAAACTTTTTGTGTGTGTGACTTCTCAGATTTGCTGCTCTGTTTAGATTAGCTGGATCTGATGTCATCAGCCTCTGAAATGACTTTATTAGGTCAAAGTTCAAGGCGTCAATTTAGCTGGTGGGTACAATCGTATTCATTGTAAAGTTCATATTTACCTTCAACTGTTCTTCCCTCTGCAAGACAAGAAGACACACGATCAGAGGGAGACAGAAAGACACACAGACATGCAGAGATCATGTCTTAGCTCACCAGAGACTGGTGCTGCGAAAGACACAGCTGCCATGGCAACAAGCAGCAACATAAAACACCTGTAAACAAATGAACAAACTAAACAGGTTGATTTGACAGCAGCCACTTTGCATAAAAAGTAAATAGAGAAAAGAACACAGAATTTCGATCTAAGAGTAAATTGATTAAAGAACAGAGAGTAAAGAATGCATGGTTGTTACTGTTTGCTGATGTTTGAATTTGGAATCTTTGTCAATTTAAACAGCAGTTCTAAAAAGTACACAATCAAGTCAAAAATGATCTAAATAATAAATGATAAATAACAAAAAGTAAAACTAGGCTGAAAAAGTCAGTAAACAATAAGAGTTCATTTCAATAAAGTAAATAATAAGTAGGTAAAGTTAGGCTTTAGGCAGTAAACAATGCCGCCAGTGTTGGGGGTGAAACTTGTCTTCAGGGAAAATGACTGAGATTCTTTGTTTCTGCTAGAGAAAAAACAAACAAAGCGTCTCTTCTTTTCAACGTATAGAAAGAAAGAAGCTGCAAAAGAAAAGCCGCTGACATTCTCAAAGAGAAGGAAAAGCAAAGAGATCGAGTGTCAGGAGATGAAATCCCTCGAGTCCTTGTTTTAGATCACAGAGAGCAGAAAGATAGACGCTGATGACCAAGTAATCACTCGTCAGCAGGAAGGAAGGAAAGGTTGGTCATTAATAAACTCAAGCTGCACTTCTTCACCTATTAAGTGATCCCATTAATAAAAGTATAAAATATTTCCCGTCCCAAATGGAAGAACTCGGACATATAAAAGTGTTTTGAACTATGGGACTAATTGAGTCTGATTCAAAAGAAAATAAAGAAAATAAAGAAATTTATTAACTTGTCTACACATTATTTCAGGTTTAAGTTGTGAGAAGAGAAACTTTCCACCTGCTTTAATAGATTTCATTAAAAGTTAAGGTTAGGGCGTTATAAAACAAGTTTTACAACTTGTTTTATAACGTTTGAGTTTTATATTTAACAGAGTTTGTCGTAAGTACAAACAGTTTAATAAAGATAATTTTTAAAAGTTCATCAGGAGATTAAAAACTCACCGTTGGAGCATTTTTGCTGTTGTTGGACAAGTCTGCAGGAAACAAACGTTAACGGGATGAAAAATCAGTGGTTGATGAGATTTTGAACTCAACAGAAAAAGAGCAGCAGCTTATTATACTCCCTCCTTGCTCCCTCCTCCTTGTTCTCCCCCTCCCTCCTCCCTCCGGTCACTTATCCGGCTCAGTGTCGGCCCTCCAAGTTAAAATCAATCGTATTTAGTCAAATTACAAAAAAAAAGAAAAAAGACCTGAGTTCTGTTTCTACTCAGATTAAAACATTCAAAAACGTTGTTTTTAACTAAGTGAGCCAGTGGCTTAACCGGCCTCAGTGTAAACTGATGACACACGTTTATTCCAGGAAACATACTGTGAGGTCTATAAAGTGTGTGCGTTAGTCCCAACACTGGTCAGGCCAAAGTCAGCCATCTGAATGGCTAGCTACAGTGCGGCTTTGACTACTCAAACGTAACAGAATGTAAAAAGCTGCATTATCGCAGCTAGCAAATCATTTAGTGCACTTTTCTATAGTTAGAATCTAGAAGCTAGAAAGTTTCCAAACACTTTTGAGAGGGAAACAAATTAAGGGTTTGAGATTTTTCTTTCCTTTTTTTTTTTAGAAGTAGTAACGGGTACTCACGGTTATGGATAGAAATGTAGCGGAGTAAAGCGTACAATATTTGCCTCTCAAATGTACTTGAGTAAAGTCATGAGTACTCCCCAAAAATGATACTCAAGTACAGATCCCTCAAAATAGTACTCAAGTAAATGTACTGTTACTGCCCAGCATGCAGCGCTGTATACAGCTTTGATGGAACAATGCTCCTGCTGCTAGAGCATGGCTAAAAAAAAAAAGAAAAAAAAAAAAGAGGAATTGTATGAAAACAATTTCTTACTCTTCGGCATCCGCTCGAATGATTACAATAGTGGCAGTCCAATTTAGTTAGATTAACAATGATCAATTAACAGTGCAAGGGTAATTTGCTCAGTGACATGACAAGCTCAACCTCACCGACTCACAAAACAAATACAAACTTTTTCAAATGTTTGTTTATTTATCGGGATAAAAGACAGTAGAAAACATAAAACAGCAGGAACAATGAGAGTTGTGCAGAGTCCAATTAATTAAACATTTATCAGGAGCAAAATCAAGTACAGCACTAGCTTATTCATTAAACTTATCAAGAACCCACTCAATGTCAGCATTAAAAATGCAGTGATTGACCTACATGTATGTTTAAGCGTGTGTATGATGTAACATGCAGACACACGTGCATGTATTATTTTTTTGTATTTCAACCTGATTATTTCAGAACGCATGTTTTCATTTGTGTGTCTTAATTCTTATGTTTTAAAATGTTTGTTGTCCCTCATGTGTGATGAATGCCTTAAACCTTTGTGGTGTCTACAGGCGATTGGTTCTGGGTCTTCTTTTGGGCTTTTGGTTTCTCACAGGAGCTTTGAACTGAGGAATGATTGGCTGAGATTGCGCGGGGCTCTGGTTTGTGATCATGAGGGCAGGGCCTTGTGGTTGTTGGGCAGTTCTTGGAGGTTTGGCTGAGCGGGGCTGAAACTTGTTCCCTCCTTTAGAAAGTTCATTTTCTGCAAGAAAGTTTGTAACAAAACATTAGACAACAATCAAAAACAGACATGTTTAAAGATGTATAAATTAACTGGAAAATTGTGAAATCACTTTTAGAATCAAAGTGTCAATTACTTATGCACGTTTGGTGAGCAAAATCTCCATCAAATGTGTTGCCATGGCAATACAAGTAAATTTTAGCATTCCTAGTTTCATAATGAAAGCGATTAGATGGTGCCTTATGTAGACAGTTTTATTACAAAATGCCCAATATCATAATTATTCATAACTTCCAGCAAGCTCAATTAGCCAGTTTGCATGCCTAAATCAAAACACATCAGATCTCAAAGTGACATCCATACTGATGGACAGTTTAAGGTCCGAGAACGAGAGGATGAATCTTTAGAAGAAGCTAAAACTTCAGCCTGGCTAATCCATTTTTCCAAAATTAAATTTCTGCAACTCAAAATCCTTCAATATCTTGTGTGGCCCCCCTCGTGCTTGTAAGCATGCTCAACAACATCGCAGTATGCTCCGTATGAGACCGGGGATGGTGTCTTGAATGTCCTCCCAGATCAGTGAGCTCCTGTTAAGTCGGAGGAGCAACCTGGTGGCATCTGATGGACAGAATCATTATGTCCCAGAGGTGTTCTATCGATCGTGAGGGCCATTCAATGGTATCAATTCCTTCATCCTCCAGGTGCTGCCTATACTCTTGCCACATGAGGCCGAACAGTCATACATCAGTAGGAAGCCAGGACCTAGTGCACCAGAGTCTGACCATGAGTTCAAGGATTTCATGCCTTTAGCTAATGGCAGTCAGACTGTCGTTTGAGCCCGTAGAGGTCTATGTGTTCCACCATATAATAACCCAGACCATCCCGACCCTTCACTAAACCCGCCATCCTAAACGCTGTTGCAGGCAGCAAAGCATTCTCCTTGGCTTCTTCAGACCCTTTCACAGGTGGGCAGGGTGAACCTGCTCTCATCTGAAAAAACCACAGGGCACAAGCGGTGGACATACAAATTCTGGTGTTCTATAGCAGATGCCAATGGAGCTGCACGGTGCTGGTCATTGAGCCCAGGACGCACTGAGGCCACCCTTGTGAAGTCTGTTTCTGATTGTTTGGACAGACATTCACACCAGTGGCCTGCTGTTTTTGTTTTTTTGTTTTCCCATTTACTAATGGCAATTGGGAAACTGGCAGTTTTTCGTTTGCTTTTACAAAACGAAAATCTGTTGGCCACCAAGTAGCCTACACGGACCGTCGTCCTCTGTTTTCTTCCATTAAGTCCCCTTTGGCTCAAACAGCGACTGGGCCCTTTGGTTGCCATACACATTACGCGCTTCATCAATTACCCTCCTCCACGTCCAGGAAGGTTGACTAGTCCTGTAGACCGTAAACCTCTAAATAATATGTGCAACTATAGTCATAAGAACATCAAGCGGCTAGGAGATGGTTGTATAGCCTTCACCCTTAACATACTTCATTTTCTTTATAATGTTCTGTGGTCCATGTTCAGTGTGGTACACACCACTATACCAAACAGCACTGTTTGTTTGTTTGTTACTGTTCACCCTTTAAATAAGGTGAACTGACTAATTAAAAGTCGGAAGACAAAGGTCTTAATCGTACCAAAATTTTTGCCCAGGCCATTTACATTAGCGTGTTTCTTAAATGGTTCTATTCACCACAATTCAAAAGAAAGGTCTGATTTTCATTGTTATACGTTAATTGTTACGTAGTATACATTTGTCTCACCTTCTTCCTCCCCACTGGCTGCAGCAGGTTCTGAAATCAATCAGTCAATCAATAAACAAACTTTAGATTCAAAGAGATATTCAGACAAAGAAGAAAAGAAGCCTCACCAGGAGCGGTCACCTGATTGGCTGCTGGAGCTAATGTTAAAATAAAAATAACAAAGTGAATGAAACGTGAAACAGACTGAAGACCATTGAACTACTCAGACTTGTTTGTTTTATAACAAATCCAACCAACACAGATTATTGATTCCAGATCGGAGTAAATAATTAATTTAATAAATATTCTGTCTTTTACAACAATTACGAAGCTTAAACTCTTCACTCTGTAAAAAGGCTCACGTAATAAATCACACATAATGAATCAGTCAGAAAATGTATATCAATGAAGATAATACATCTCACCATCAGCAGTCTCTGAACTGGAGCTGCTGGTATCTGAAACACATGAACAGGATTTAGTTCTCATTAACAGAACCTCTTCTGCCGTTCTCCTTAAGGTTTCTTGCCTTTTTTTCTATTTTTTGGAGAGTTCTTCCTGTGCCGATGAGTGTTTCCGGACAGAGGATGTCACATGTGTACAGACTGTAAAGCCCTGAGACAAATTTGTAATTTCGGGCCATACAAAATAAAATGAATTGAAAAACAAATTGAATCCAGTTATTGTTAGAAAACAGGTGAACAAGATTCAGTTATTAATAGATAAACATTACATTATTCCCGGGTCATGTAAACAGACCGTCAAGGTAGTTTTCTGTTCAGTTATCATCATCATGCTCCTACCTAGTAGAAATACATTTATTGAAGCTTTGAACCTTATTCTACATTCTGTGGCATATATTTAAAAAAAAACTTCAGCATTTTATGGACTATAAAACATATTCCTCATGCTCCGATGATGCTTCGTCATAGACTCCAGAGAGCCGAGGAGGCCAAGAAATACTACGGTTTAACGTTTATTTTTCAACGTTGTCATGTTTGTGTTTAAACATTGTTTTTTCTGATGAAACCAACAGATTCTTACCGGGATGATGAGGAGATATGGCGTTCATACTCTCTGAAACAACAACAACTACATCACAGATTAGCCCGAACTTTTTCAGGCGTTAGTCTAAGGGAGACAAGCTGGTCTCAATTCAGTCCGAACATCTTCAGACGTTAAAGTAGAAGGACGATAAGCCAATCATATGTTTTGAAAGTATTGTACATATTCAGAGATATATACATTTATTATAGTGGAGAGGCTGTAACTCACCTGTTGGGGCTTCATCAGATGTTGATTCTTTATCTTTCAAACAGAGACAGTTGGGTGGGGGGGGGGGGGGGTAGACATGCGAGACCGACAAATAAGAGTCAAGCGAGATACATGTGAAACAGCGACCGATGGAGTGAGACAGACAAGAGATGTGAGACCAACAAATGACGTGAAATGAAGTGAGATAAAAGATGACAGATCGACGAGAGACATGCAAGAGAAAGCCAGATGAGGTAAACAGGCAGACAGGTGAGTGCTGACAGACGGGTCTTTTACCTGTAGAAAGGACTCCTATTCGATTATCTTCAAACACAAAAAACAACATTATATCTAGCAAGTTAACATTAATGCATGCGTTTGGTTTGTCTCAACATGTAGCATCATGAACAGTCTGATTCTGTACACATGACATCCATTTCAGTCTGTCCATCCCAGGAGAGGGGCCCCTCTGACATTTGTTAAGGTTGCATTCCTTTTTTTCCCCCCATTGAGGTCTCATTAATTTTTTTGTCTGAAGTCAATGTTCGTTCTGGATTTCTTTGCAAAATCCCAGTAAAAACAAAAAAAAAACACTTTCTGCAATGCAGGTTGTCAACACCTTTGGATATCTATAACTTTAGTTCCATCACCTGCGTTTGGAAGAGATTTAAAATGAAGATCTCCACAAACAAGTTTGCTAGCTGCCTCCATATTTCTGTTGCCCACTTCAGCAGTCTTAGGTTCGCCCACATGCTCTCATTAGTTGAGATGTGTAATGACGCCCCTCCCAAGTCAATATTGGTTATGTCCTACCCCCCGGCCCCTCTCCTCAGTTGTCCTGGCGTGTCTGTATTCAGAGCAAATGAGCAACCGATTTTCCAAATGATAGATTTGAAAAAACTGCATTAAGACGGCAAATGTCCAACCTAGCCTGATCAATATGTATGTTAAAAGAGCCAAACTCTGATGATCACATGACATCATACTAATCTCACCATTGGAATTGAGATCCGCCTCCACTAGAAGAAGGACCAGGGAGAAGAGAAGGAGGAGGTTCCTGCAGAGCAAAAACAAGAAACAACCAACCCTGATACATTCATTCTGACAATAAACATCTGAATAATCTGCTCATCCCTAACTATGTGTAAAGAAAATAATCTTCAGGAAACCTCTGAACCGAAACTCAAAAACATTTTGATATTTCATGAAAAAGAAAAGGTGTTGCCACAGACTCAGACAGGAGAGGACAGACATACCTGGTGAGCATGATGTGGTCAGGTGAGACAGTTTCTGGATCAGTACGACAGGTAGGCAGACAGGTGCGACTTGGTCAGTTCTTCTGTGCCTCACTGCAGGAACCTTCTGGCTCAAACTGCCTTTTATATGAGCGTAAATGTCAGCAGGACGAAGGACGGACCAGAGACTGTGTGCAGGTGTGTGTGTGTGTGTGACAGAGAAAGTCTACGGGGGAGTTTCAGGTTTCTGTGCTGATGAAGAAGACTCCCACACAGGTTAGTATTTGTGTATAAATGGGGGATCCTTAACTCAGAGATAACATTTTTTTTTTTTTTTACAACTCCACACATTGTGTAAAAGCAAATATGTTAATGATCAACAGCATTAAAAGCTTCATACAAACCAAGCACTGTGTACATTTAATTATTAATAGTTCTGACACACTAAGCATTTCAACAATTATCACTAGTCACGCATTAGTTTTAGATACGCTTGTCTCACAGTAATGTCTTCATTCGTAAAAGCGTTGTGTTATAGTAGCATCCTATTCTTAGAGATCTTCTTGTCTCATAGTAATGCCCTTATTAGTAATGTTCTCGTCTCATAAAGGTTCCCAGAGAAAAAGCTGACAACTTGTTATCTGTGAGAGGGGTAAGAGTGAGAAGAATGATCAGTTGCGGTAACCAAATGGAACAAAAAAATAAATGGATATAAAAAGAGCCTCTCAACTGTCAGAAGGGAGGGAACCATCACAACCATTGCAGAAATTCTTGGTCATTACTCTAATCACTTGCATTGATTGAAGTCAGCCAGGGTTGCTTTTGAAAGACATTAAATGAGTCTGTTAGTAAGCAACGATTGCTAATTAGCACTACCAAGTTTTCCGTTAGCTCCCACGGTCAACCGCGCCTTTGTGGTGACCAGACAATTGTTTTTCCTCAATGGCGGGCGATTTACAGCAATGCTTTGGCGATTTACCAGATCTTTCACGAGCAAGCTAATGGGCACCCCTGTCTTAGAGTAATGTCTTGTCTTCCATTATAATCCTAGTCTTCTAGTAATGTTCTCTTCTCATAGTAATGGCTTAGTCTTATAGCAATATCCTCTTACAGTAGTTTCCTCGCCTCATTGCAACATTCTTGTCTCATAGTAATGTCCTCAACCCTGTGTACAGCCCTAAGTGGGCCCTACAGTTGGAGGAACTCAGGCACTCAGCACTTGGAGTTTCCCAACATCTCAGGGAATCCCCTCTAACTAACACACAGTGAGTGAAAACATTAGCAGCAGCTTTAGTTACATCAGAACACTGGATCCCCCTGACTCCGATCCCCTCGATAGAACCTGAACCACCACAGAGCAGAAATTAAGTGAGTGAAGGTTCTCAATAGCTTGGATCAATGTTACGTTAGCCCTTAAATTTATAAAGGAGAAAAAACTTTTATTGGGTATGATGCTGGGGACTGATGGATATACAGTTTACAGATGAACCCAGGTCCTCTGAGGACACATTGGTTTGTCTTCAGATCGGTTATTGCCGTTCATAATTCTAAGCCAGTAGAATAGATCCAGTCCCTGGAGATCCCCTCACACACCGTGATAATGATGGAGGGCTAGAAGGGTAGGAGGGGGGATGGCGGTCAAATGTGGGCTATTGGAGCATCAAAGCCCCGTCTGTCTGAAAACTGCTTTTTGTGTAAACGGAGTTACCTGAACAACTGAAGGAGGAAGGCTGCTTCATTCAGCCGATGCTGCAGCTTTGAAACACTGTAAGGTCAGATCTTCAGGTTTATAGAGCTTGCATCCATTAATCCTTTCATGCATCCCTCTATCCTCTGTCTGAAAACTGTAAAGAGGAAGGACCAACCTGAAACAGGTGACAAATGTAAAAAAAAAAAACATTCCCAAGAACTCTTAATACAGTGCTTTATACCTGAAAGATGTACTGAGAGGGTTTAACTCCCAGAGAAGAACCATAGGAAGGGGATATAATCAGGTAGATAGTCTTTAATGTTCTCTCCCTGTTGGAACTTTAAAAAAGGAACACTGGAGCCTGGTGGAGAACATGTATAACTTGGAGGCACCGCAATCATTGGAGGCTAGTAGAGAAGATCAAGTAGTAGTAGCATTATACAAATTATTCTGATTTTTTCTTCAAATGACTTTTCACACTACCATGTCCCCTCAAAAGACAAGTATCATTTCATGACTATGTAAAATATTGTGATTAAAAAAATATATATACATATTCTCACAATTGCTGTGGAGAATCTATAGCAACATTGGGCCAAGTGAACACATAAAGGCCATTGTGTGGAGTCAAACATCAGAACTGCATTTAGAATTTTATGGCTTGCCCATGTTTTCAAACGATCAAAGTTCTTTCCCTGCGTTCAGTCAGGGTCCAAACAGGGATACTAGTCCAACAGGCAAAGAAACCCAACAGGGCACAAAAACCCTTGGTCGAGTAGTCAGGAAAACATGGTGGGAACAGGGAGATCAGTACCGACCTCAAGCTCCACTGGCACGCTTGGCAGTAAGACACCAAACAATCTGGCAGAGGGCAAGAACTAGTGTGGGGACCTAAATAGTGAGGGACTAATGAGGGAATGGGCTGCAGGTGGGAAGAGCATGAGGACCAGGTGAAGAGAATGAGAGATGATCTTGTGTTGATGACAGGGAATGACAGCAGTTAATAGTTGATAAACAGGCAGGCAGGAGAAAAAAACTGAGACAGGGAATTTGTGACAAAAACCCTCTAGTTAAACTGTCTTATGTCTTATGGTGTTGTGTACAGACTGCAAAGCCCTCTGAGGGCAATTCTTAATTTGAGATTTTGGGCTATACAAAATAAAATTAATTGAATTGAATTATGACTTCATTCTAGAAAATATTCTCACACATATTCTGCACCTTTTAAAATGGTCACTGGAGTGAATAGCAGCCAGCATTGAGTTAATTAAATACAGAGAGGCCATTGGGTGGAGTGGAAACCAACCCACTCCACCCAATGGAGTGGGAGCAGCAGGCTACAGTGCTGCAAGTTGAAATCATAGTGGGTTAGGGTCCTGCACTATAGAGTTAGGCTGAAATTGGGTAGTGTGCATGGCCTTGTTATGAAGAGTTGGGTAAGGGGCGTGGCCTCATGTAAGTTTAGCTATGTTAGGGGGTTGGTTAACCCCTTTGGGTGGAAAGTTAGGTCTTTATGCTTACCATTGGGCTGGAGGTTATCATAAAAAACAGTTTATTACTGTATATACATCCAATTTGAATTTGGCTCTGGTTAACCTGTGGTCTCAACGTACATACACAGTGTGGTAGCCATTTGTCTTTGGGATCAACAAACATCTTGCACTACTGATTCGTTTTTTTCATACAGAAAGAGTGGAGGTTGTCCTCCAAGCAGGCTTTTCTTTTGTTTGATATTTCTTTTGCGAACAAGAAGAGCCAACAGACACATAAAACTAACATAACTCCTATGCATCTATTTTCTACACTGCTCTCTAAGCTAACAAAAAAAACAATATATTTAATACAAAGATGGCACAGTTGCGACCTGAGATAGTGTATAAAATACATATTTTAAAAACTGCTGTTGCTGTTGTGAAATGGTTGGGTCTGTTCCGTCTTGGTTTAATGCGCTTTACTGCTAAATGAAATGGAATGTAAAGTGATAGTCCCAAAGGAAAAATGTATGTGGCTCCATCTGCTGGAAGAATCTTTTTTTATTAACAATGAAACAATTTAACTTAATCGGTCTAATACAGGAGTCCTTCACTGAACCATACTTTAATGAAGGTTATAGTGTCTGATTTCACAAAGGTGCAGATTCCATTTTATATTTGAGGCTTTACATTGAGCTGCTGATGAACTTTAGAATAATATTTATTGGGTAATTAATATATATAAAGATTACGTGAGAAGGAGAGCAGTTACCCAAATTATCCACCCTAAATGCGTGACGTTTAGGCTATGGATTATAAAACTAACTCATGAAGAACGGAGCAGTCATGACTAAATGTGTGAGAAAGTAGTCGATTTAAAAAAAGTCATAGTAAAAAAGATCATTCAGAAATGTCTCTAATGCAGATTATTTTAGTAACAGTGACAGTCTTTGAATTCCAGCATCATAAACACCTATTGTAGTCATTATTGTGCTAATTATTATTATTATTTTTATCGTAATGTGTTATTTGAATCATCACCAAGGTCCCTCATCAGTGGACAGGTGATGAAGACAGATTTTGGATCTCGGTGTCGAGTAATGAATATCTTTTGCTGTCATTTATTGTGCGTCTGTAGATATTAGGGGTTTTATTTCAGTTTCCTCACACAATTTAAGGCTTTTACAGAGCCAGGTCTACATGTAATGATTTATTAGGGTTAGTTATTAAAGGAATATCATTGTTATTGGTATCATTGTTGTTATCATCATCAACACCATCATATAATACATCTAGCCCTTATATGTGAAATGTGACGTATGAATAAATTAGAACAAATCATTTTAAATCATTTTATCGCCAACGATGTGAGACACTTGTTCCTTTTCTCCCCTCGATACAGGGCATGATTTGGACATCACTTGGCCTACCGAGGTCACACTGACTCATGGGTGGTGTCCCTATGTGCAGAGGGCCAGTGCGGTTCGAGTGAGATCAGACCTTAGTTTATTGGACTCTGGGAAGCGTGTACCCGGTCCATTTGTGACACTTGTGTAT
>CM037927.1:0-150000 GCA_021346845.1 Apeltes quadracus
ATTTCCTCAGACCAAGTAAAAAAAAAAGATTTATAACAGCAAAACAAAATCAAGCATTTGAAAATGTCCATTAATGCTCTCAGTACTTGGTTGGGAATCCTTTTGCACGGATTACTGCATCAATGCGGCGTGGCATGGAGGCAATCAGCCTGTGGCATTACTGAGGTTTTATGGATGCCCAGGATGCTTCAATAGCGGCCTTTAGCTCATTTGCATTGTTGGGTCTGGTGTCTTTCAGCTTCTTCTTCACAATACCCCACAAATTCTCTATGGGGTTCAGGTCAGGGGAATTGGCAGGCCAATCGAGGACAGTAATGCCATGGTCAGTACACCAGTTACTGGTGGTTTTGGCACTGTGGGCAGGTGCCAGATCATGCTGGAAAATGAAATCCTCATCTCCATAGAGCTTTTCAGCAGACAGAAGCATGTAGTGCTCTAAAATCTCTTGGTACACAGCTGCATTTACTCTGGACTTGATGAAACACAGTGGACCAACACCAGCAGCTGACATGGCTCCCCAAACCATCACGGACTGTGGGAACTTCACACTGGATTTCAAGCAACTTGGATTTTGCGCCTCTCCAGCCTTTCTCCAGACTCTGGCGCCTTGACTTCCAAATGAAATACAAGGACTTTGGACCACTCTGCAACTGTCCAGTGCTTCTTTTCCATAGCCCAAGTCAGACGCTTCTTCCGTTGTCTTGAGTTCAGAAGTGGCTTGACCATGGGAATACGGCTATTGTAGCCCATTTCCCGGACACGTCTGTGAACAGTGGCTTTTGATACCTGGACTCCAGCTTCAGTCCACTGTCTTTGAAGCTCCCCCAAATTCTGGAAGCGACTCTTCTTCACAATGCTGTTAAGGCTGCGCTCATCTCTCTTGGTTGTGCAGCGTTTCCTGCCACATTTCCCCCTTCCAACAGACTTTTTGTGGATGTGCTTTGAAACTGCACTCTGTGAACAGCTTGCTCTTTGAGAAATGTCTTTTTGTGTCTTACCCTCCTGATGGAGGGTGTCAATGATGGTCCTCTGGACAGCAGTCAGATCAGCAGTCTTCCCCATACTTGGGATTTAGTTTACTGAACAAAGCTAAGTGTTTTTCAAGGCTCAGGAAACCCTTGCAGGTGTTTCGAGTTAATTAGACGATTCAAGTGATTAGTTGAATACCCTACTAGTATACTTTTTCATAATATTCTAATATTTAGAGATAGGATATTTGAGTTTTCTTAAGCTTTAAGCCATAATCAGCAATATTAAAAGAATAAAAGGCTTGCAATATTTCAGTTGATTTGTAATGAATCCAGAATGCATGACGTTTTAGTTTTTTTAATTGCATTACAGAAAATAAAGAACTTTATCACAATATTCTAATTTTCTGAGACAGTCCTGTATGTGGTGGCTGGGCGTGGTTTTCAGGACGTCGGCAGCGGAGAGAGAGGAGGTGCGGCTCTGGGAACGGTGCCAGCTGGAGGCAATTAACCTCCAGCTGGGGGGAATTAACGGTGTGCTCTCTCCCAGTACTTAAACCGGCATGGGAGAGCGAGCAAGGAAGATTGGTCTCAGACCTGGAGACGTGTGGAGAAGGACATGGGAGCCCGCATGACGACGAGCACGGCGCAGGGCCACGAGCAGAAGAGAGCTGGCCCCAGGGCGAGGAGACACGAGCCGCCGAGTGCCGAAACAGCTTCTAATAAACGACTTGCGTGCCATGTCTCCATGCCTAAGCGTCCTTATTCCGGGTCCCCTGAGCACCCACTTCCCTACAATATACAATATATATTATTTATTCATTCATATTGTACTGTATATTCATGTCATTGTTATCCTATGTAGGCTACTAAACAATTATTAGACTACCACCAAGGACATTAATGAATTTATAGAGGAAATGAACATTTGCTAGGAACATGTTTATGCAAAAAGAGCTTTATTAAAACAAACAATTATAAACAAAGCGAGGATCTGCGCACACATGAGTAGATGATGATCCAAAAACTACAACTGTCCGTTTGCCTCCTCGGGGTTGGAGGTAACTGGCGGCGTTCTTTCCGAGGCAGGTCCGTTGCGCAGACGCACATTGTGCGTGGCTCTGTACTTTGGAGTCGCCTCTCACCGGGACTGCAGCTTCGCACAGAGTTCAGAGAGCTCCGTCCTACGAAATACGGCGACCGTACAATCCACCCAGAGACCCCGCCAACATGCCCTCTTCTTCGGCAGACATGAGGTCTCCGCTGGCGGACTTCCAGAGTTCCACCGCGTCATCTGCGAGCACACGCTGTCTCCATTCCAGCAGCTGTAAAAAACACAACAATGAATCAATACTGTGCGATGCGTATGGACACAACACATCTATCAATGCTCAGTGAAAAATAGTCACCAAATAAACTCTTACTCGCTTTCTTCTCGCGCGGAACTCTTCGCTCTTCCGCCCGCAGTGAGTTTTTCTGGCGCGGTTTACCTGAAGCTCCGACGTGCCGTCTCGTAATACGTCTTACAGGCGGCTGGAAAACAATTAAATGGAAGTACTATGAATAAAAATCAACACGCAAGTCACCGTAACATTAAACGAGGAAGGAGAAACAGTTAAGAAAAAAAGTCACTTACAGATGTTGCTCCGAGCAAATAGGAGGTCAGCGCCTCATTGTGAGGAGAAACTAGTCTGTGAAAACAAAATGTACAGTTATGATCGGTATCTATTCTATGGTATCTATTTCCTTATACCGCACAATGAAAGCATGCTATTTAAACCTTATACACTACAAAAATACACTTCAATAAAGCGGGTTCTGCTCACTGGTTCTTTTGTAAGGCTCCTCTTAGCTTTGGTTTTAGGCTAAGCTACTTTTAGCTTAGCTAGCAGTCATCAAACATATTCTTACCTTGGGATTTCATGCGGCCGTCTCTTCTTCTTTGAGTCAGTCTCTCCCACTCGTTCATATCGACAGGATGGTGATTCAGCTGACGGACAGCGCTGATAGCAAACAGCAGTTTCTTCTCGACTGGCTGAAAGGTGTTGATCGCGTCCAAGAGGAGCTGAACGCGAGTTCCGGATCCTCCAATCAGATACGAGGTCTTGTTACATGGAAGGACTCGCGAGACCAGACCGCGGTGCCTGTGAAGCACCATGTGGGCGAGATGTAGTGGTTAATACGTCCTCTGTGCATTTAAGTAAGACTAAAGAAAAGGTCACTGTATTTCTGCCACTATGCACATTAGTTGAGCTCTAGGAGAATGTGATCTCTGCAGAGCCTTCATTCTCATTCTAATGTTGTTTGCATGGAATGGTCATTTTACCTTGCTGATTCAGATTGAAACTAATTTTTTAAATAATTTAGTGTATCTTTTTTACATAACATTTGCCATAGCTAATGGCATACACAGTAATCTAGCATACTTAAATTAAATAAATCAATACAAGCTAAAATGTAAGAGATCTGATCTATTTGTACCAGAGATTTTCTTACCTTTTAAAAAAATGTCACCTGGGCTAAAACTCCCTCTGCAGCCCTGATTTGCATTTGTATAGCTCACAGCATTTTCATTTACATGTCAAAGCCTCCCCTAGAATTAGGAGGAGGGGAGTCATGGGGGGCCAACTGCCAAGGGAGGCCCACGTCAATTTCCGACAATTTTCGGCAATTTGCGGGCAAAGCCGAAAATTGCCGAAAATTGTCGGAAACCTGAAATTCTACGACAATTTACGGTGCCGGAAATTGTCGGAAATCCCACTTTTCATGCAGTGTGAGCTCACTGATGAAGTTCCTGCACGCAGCGCTACACACCATGCCGACATGACTCAGCTTTCAAAGTACGGAACATTAGGAGAACCTTTACCTGGAGCTGTGGATAGCTTTCTGGACCTGGAGTCAGGACTCAGCTGCTTGTTGTCAGATGTGAAGTACGCTCTGCTCCTGATGAGACTCTTATGTATCGCAGTGTTCAGAACCAAGTCGGGCAGATATGGTTTCTTTGACCCTCACTCCAGATCAACCAGAGGTTTGCCCCTACCAGCCGGTTCACGCACACCAGGTGCTGCTGTCATGGTGACATTCTCACGTCTCAGTGACATGATTGACAGGCTCAAGAAGTCCCACAGAATGATGGACACACAGTCCTCCTGTACATATGAGTTGAAGCCTGGGGAGTTCTACAATGTGAATACAGTCAACCTGAACACAGACTGCAGACCTACAGCTGTCCCTGTGGTAAACTGTAAAGTGTAATAAAAACAAAAGGAGAAATATGAAGGTGAGACTGATGATCTCAGAGAAAACTCAAGAAAGAAAAGAGATTAAAAAAATCAAAGAAAGGAAAAAGTATGCTTCAAATAAAGCTTATAAGGCAGAAAAGAAATCTCATGCAAAAAGGCAATATCAGAGAGAGTAAAATCTATGCCAACCCAGAAATCACTTGAGCCCTCGAGACCATGAGACAAGTCAACTTGGATGACATGATGCCTCTTCTTCGTATCTCACAGACATCAAGCAGACGTGACACTCTGACCATTGTTCACCATAACTCGGAAGGTTTGCCATCTCACATCAATGACATCAGAAGCCATCATGAACTGTGTCTTGCAGATGTTTTGTGTCTCTCAGAAACTCACCTTCAAGGTTCCTTTGTTGCAGAGAGTCTCCACTTAGAGGGCTACAACATGTTCAAACGCAACAGACACCTGTCCTACACAAATGTTCAACAAATAGCCAACCGAGGTGGTGGTGGAGTTGCTGTTTATGTGAAGAGCCACCTTCAGGTGCGTGAGAAACAGTAAGTACATAATGTAACCGACCTTGAGTTTGTGGCTCTGAAGGTAGAAGCCCCAGCCCTGTTTATTGTGTCATGTCCTCTAACAGTCCATGATGGTATCAGCTGAGTTTTAAAGAAAAATATAATGTCATTTTAATAATATTGTCTATACAGTGATTTTGTTCCTGAATTTCCAGAGGAGGGGGGATCCTCTGTGCGGCCATTTCCATCTCTCCACCACAACAGGACCTCCATTCTGGTACAGTAAAAACTTGTTTTCTGTCTACATTCCTCCAAAAGGTCTGGAAATAATCATGTAAGACGAATATCCACAGTGAATCATGTATTTTTTTTTTTAACAAAACCTAATTGATGTGATTCTAGAATTATGTAACCGTTGACGTAAAGCAGGGGTGCCCAAACTTTGGCTCGCAAGCTACTTTTCAAGTACACATTACATTTGCAACATGTTTTGGCACACCTTTAGATTATCCTACACCTTTACTACATACTTCCAGGCTGAACATTCAACCGTTGCGAGTCAACCATCCAGTGTCCCCATTTGTGGCAATAATTACAAACCTTGTCTGCATTTTGCAGATTACTACCGTTAACAACCAAAAACATTTCACATAGTTCATGACTCCCCGCCTCCCGCTTTTGTGCGTAAACATGTGACCGTCAGTGAGTGCTGCTGCTGCAGGCGCAGCCGACACCTGCTGCTCACAGACGTACACAGCAACGCGCACAAGAACAGCCTCACATTCACACAATTGTTCAAAGTAAAAAACAACTGAAAAACGTATATATTGAGCTGCGAACAAGGGAATTTTTTTGCGATGCAATTAACCTGTTGGGCACCCCTGATTTAAAGAAAACCTATTCATCTGATAGAATTCATTGTTGCACTATTGAGTTAGTAGAATGAGAATGTTTTACATAATTACAAGTGTTTACAGTATTGTGTCATGTTGTTTTCCAGGTACCACTTTTTTTTAAGCAATATTTCACACATTCTGGCCTGTGCATTTACCAGGGTGGGTTTGGGTCAGGGTTGATAAATGCACAGGCCTCTTTCAGCAGCTGTGTACAGTGTTGTATACAGCATTGTACACAGCTGCTGACATTTAGTGTAACAGACGCACATCAGAAAGTATGCGTTGTAGATGTAACACATACTTTCTGATGTACCTACCAGCTGAAACCCCACATCTCCAACCCCATTCATTTAATTTGAATTATCTTGTGTTCTCTGTAGTGGTAAGTTTCCTTTGTAACTGACAGGAGACACAGTCCTCCTGTGTCCTCTGTAATGTTAAGTTTCCTTTCTGATGGACAGGAGACACAGTCCTCCTGTGTCCTCTTTTACGTTAAGTTTCCTTTCTGATGAACAGGAGACACAGTCCTCCTGTGTCCTCTGTAATGTTAAGTTTCCTTTCTGATAGACAGGAGACACAGTCCTCATGTGTCCTCTGTAAAGACACCTTCCAGTTTTGGCCTCACCTCCTTCCACACTGTGAGGATCAGCTCACAGCATCTACGACATGCCAACGACTGCAGCACCAACTGAACTGTCAATCAACTGAGGACCCATCACTGTCGGACCTCATAGGGACACATTTGACTTCCTGCTAGTCCCTGCCATTCTTCAAAACAAAGGACGAGAAAACACCTGCCTGCCTTTGCCTCACTTCCTGTCTGGCCCTGAGATTCTGGATCGGCTCATACTGACCAAGACCTCCTGCCACCACAGAGCAGATGTTGAAGCACCGTCTTAACTGTTCATCATCAGTGGACACCTCACTGCTGGACCACAGAGACACGTGTTCTCCCTGCCAGCGTTGAGGTCTCTTCACAACAGCTTATTTCATACGTGATTTCTAATGTTTTGTTCTAATTCTGTTCATTCATCATTCATGCATTACTTTTGTACAAATGCAATATTCTTAAAAACACTAGTTGTACATCAATATAACATTGTAATTTATATCCACTTCTTCCTTCAGGTCTTCCTTCTCTGTGATTCCTCCACTTCCCAGTGAAGACACTCAGGGCATGAAAGAAGATGAACATCATAAAGCGTATTCAGGTGCACTGGACGTATATGCTGATCCTTTATCTGTATATGTTACACCTTTTTAGAAAGTTTAGTTTGTCTTTAGTTTATAACAATAACTTCCTATTTTCTTTTGTCAGGATCAGTTGTGTGACTGCAAGGAAGCAAACTACTGCAGATGGGTCATCAGTCAGTCATCCCTGTCCCAGTGACAGCCCCACCTTTATGCAGCATCAAGTTCCTCCCTAAACCAGCTGTAAAGGTAACATTTGAGGTTCTTTTAAAAATATATCTCTGACCACAACAAAATAAAAAAAACTCCTTTGGTGGTTTTACTACTTGTGTTATTTACATTTTTAATTACATGAATACATTTTCTTCTGTTTCTGTCTTTAAGGCCTCTCCTCCTCCATGAAGCCGTAGTAACACTATCCTCACACCAGGCCCTGACGTGATGACTGAAGCAGTGGTTCACTGTAACATTATGACCTTTGCACAGGT
The DNA here is from genome assembly GCA_021346845.1 of Apeltes quadracus. Lineage (NCBI taxonomy): Eukaryota > Metazoa > Chordata > Actinopteri > Perciformes > Gasterosteidae > Apeltes > Apeltes quadracus. The sequence continues at coordinate 7,304 of CM037927.1, forward strand.
CAAAGGTCGTAATGTTACAGGTCTTTAAAGCATACACTACTAACTCATGAACAGTATGAATGTCTCTAAAAACTACAGGTCTACTTTACTTGTTTCATCTCTACCGTGTTTGATCTAACAATGTATGTCTTCTTTATGATTCATCACGTTTCTTTTTTTTAGTTGACTATATTTATTTATTTATTCATGTCATCCGTCCCCTTTTCAGCAGTAAAAAACTAACCCAAAGGTTAGTTTTTTTAACAGATATATGAGAAAATGAAGGATGGAAATGTTTGTTTGATTGCCTCATGCATACGAACGAATTGAAATGACATATTTGTATCACAATGAGTCATTAGTATGGGGTTTCAGCTGGTAGGTATGATGAAGGTTTTTCACATGTGTCCTTAGGTTAACCTAAACTCTAATGAGAAAGTGAATATTCAAGCCCGGTGTTTAATTGTAAGACTGTGAAATCCATCTAAGCGTGCCGTCTTCAGATTGGCCAAAGCATGACTTGATTCAAAGAGCTTTGTCAGAAGATTGAATAGGAAAACAAATTGTACCAGGCTTGTGTCCTAACCTTGAGTCAACAAGTGACTCTAACCCCAAGTTCCATCAAAGTAAGGAGAACCCAGTGTTTCAGTGAACCTCAGTAAACTGAGCTTAATGTTGAGATGGTCTAAAGGACAATGTTGACTTAAACTGGATCTGGAAATGATGTGAAAAGCCCTTGATTGTAGGAAATTAACCGAACTATTGAAAGTATATTTATTCATTAATATATAATCAAGGGACCAATGTTCACAAAACTCTGTGTTGATAATGCAATACATGAGATACAGTGCACATATACTATTGTAGATTCATATACTGTACTTCTATGTATATTATTTTATTATAATAAGATAATTGGTCAAAAAAGAATGTAAAGACAGGATGTAAATGCATCTTTGAAATATTGCACACACCTCACACTACTGAAAAATAACAACACAAAATATTAATGAATAAATAATGTTCTGCTTGGTCTGTGGTATACCTCTATTTAAAGTTTTGCTTCTTAGGCGCTATGGCTACATGTGGGTTCATTGTGGGATCTACTACTACTGAATAAACTGCTATTAATATTTTCTGCCGTGTATGTATTTTCAGCAATCCTTTGTATTATCATTTAAGCTTTTTCATCCTGAATATATTTTCAGCAAATCTACTGAAATTCATATCAGCTTCTCCCATTTGTTTATTTTCAGCAATTCTTTTAAATTCATTTCAGCTTTTTTGATGTCTGTATTTTGAACAATGTTTTAAAATGTATTTCTGTTTTAATGATTTACAAATCATTAAAATTCATTTCAAGCTTTTCTCATTTTGGTCTTTTCAGCAATCCTTTCAGATTGTTTTCAGCTTTTCTTCTTTCTACATTTTCAGCAATCCTTTCAAATTGTTTTCAGCTTTTCTTATTTCTATATTTTCAGCAATTCTTTCAGTTAATTTCAGCTTTTTGCATTCCAACGCATTTTCAGCAGGAAATGCATTTTCTAGTTTTAATTGATCTTGTACACAGCTGCCTGCCAGACGTCATAAACAGAGCGTTTGTTAACACTGACTGATACACAGCTTCTATAATAAAGTCACTGAACTGCCGTTTGAATAGCTATCATGACGTCAGATCGGATGTTGACGTTTTAGCACTCGTGTGTGTGTGTGTGTTGCTAGCGTTACCTCGCTATGCGAATGTACTCGTTAACAATAAATAACTGTATGTCCCTCCTAGCAGCTGGCTTGTTTGTCTCTCTGCTTTGTGGCAGTGTCTGAGCCGGACTGTGACAGCAATACAACGTTCATGACATTGGAATAGAAAATAAAACGTTAACGGTCGAGCTGCCTGTTTAATTGCGTAAGTTTCTCTACTATTAAAGTTGATGCAATAGTTGTCCAGTGTGAGACGTGGGTTTCTGTTTGTGTGTTTTTTTATAATCTTTTGACTTGTAGATAAGATGGTGTGACCGGATGAGACCATATAAGGCAGACAATGTGAATTGTGGAAGGGAGAGCACAGGAAAAAATGAAGATCAAATATTATCTGAGATAGCGCACGTGTGGCCGAAGGGAGAGCCAGTTTGAACCCATTCTCAGGGCAAGGCCGAAGGCTGCGTGAAGGAGTACCAGGCACTCATTGTTCGGGGAAGGCAGAATGTTACAGAAGGATGAACTGGGTTGAACCAACGTTCAAGGACAAGAGAGGTTATAAAAAAGAGCAGAGTCAGACAGCGGACGGACTCTGAGAGGGACAGCTTGCGAAGCGTGTTTCAGGTCTCCAGGTATACCTGTGGAGGATTGCTCATGTAGCACTTTATCTCTTCTAAATAAAATGTTAACTTTTTTAACTTTAATTGAGTGCCGTATTGGATTCTTCTCATCAACCAACTCGGGGGGATAGGAAATCCCAACACCAGCAAGCAATGTGTGGTGTTTTGAGCTTTTGAACTTTTATTGTGACGATAAATGGAATGAGGTGCAGAAAATAAATGTTGTAGCTAGCAGCTTGCGGAAAGAGTCTGCTGTCTTTTGCAGGTAACCAAGCGTCGTGTTCCTTTTGTATTACTTGATGATAAGTGTACCACATGCTCTTGTATGATCGGCCAAGTGACTCTTGACGTCCTGATGTGAACATGGCTCCTTCTTAATACCTAATAAGGCGCCAATGTCGCGAGAACGGAGAGGCCTTCTCGTGAGATTAGACGACGTCTCAGTTGGGCCGCGTAATAATATTCTTAGATTCGGTGCTAGTCCTCGGTTGTCTTTGTAGTGTATCAATTTGTAAGCTATTATTGCAAAGGTGTGCCGGTGTAGGTGCTTTTATTGTGAATAAGCATATGAATATAATTGTGAATATACATATGAAGCGTATGAATATTGTAAAACGGGAGGGGCTGAGGCAGGGGTGTCCAACTCATTTTAGGTTCGGACCAGATACAGCCCACTGTGATCTCAAGCGGGCCAGACCGCACGGATGGTCCAGCCGACGCGGGGAGAGGGAGTTAGGCGCTAATGGTCCGGGGGAAGTGCCGCTGTGGTGGAAAAGGTCAAAACGCAGGGCTCCCCACACTTTTTCGGCTCACAAGCTATTTTTCACTCTACTTTTCAATCCAATTTATGGCGATTTACTCTGTATTGAAATGACCAACTGACTCTTGTCATATGCATTTTTGGCATCTAAACTGAGCAGAGCTGAATTTTGATGTTTTTTATTTGTTATCCTGTTTTTGTCGCCCTTTGAGATTATAGATGTAAACACTTTGTAATCCATATTCAATATAGAAAATGGTCTGTAGGATTCCCAACATTCTGTATTTTTACCTTCTTTTGGGATGTCTGATATCACAGCTTCTTTCCATGATGTTGGGAGTGTTTGCTACAGGATGGAGGGAAGGGGCAAGCTCTTTTTTACGTTGTATACCACTCATTTGGAAAGCCATTGCTACATGGGCATTTATTTGTTTTCAAAGTATCAATTCGTTTTTTGTGATGGGGCCAGCTAATTTGTCATTTTGTATTTTTCCCATGGAAAGAAGATCTAATGATGACGAATATAATTTAATGTTCTCTTCACTCACAGTCTTGTGCTGTCAGTACGAGGTTTCGTAGTAGTCTTTAAAAGCTTTATGAACTTCTTCTGGTTTGTGAGTTATTTTAGAGGGTCTTTGATGTTGTGTATTGAATTGATACTTTGTTGTTTCCTGAGGCGTGCTGCTAATATTCTTGTTTTTTTTTTATTCATAAAAAGTGTGCTTTTTATTTCAGCATTCAGTGTCTTCTCCGTTTGTTGTTTTAAATACTTCGATCTGATTTCACACTCCTAAGTCTCCATCTTGTTGTTGTTGTTTCTCAAGCTTTCTCGGTGCTTTCAGTGATTCATCGTGTTTTGTTCTCTTCAACTTATTAAAGTTTGCAGTTCTAGAGATCAATCTCCCTCTCATTATTGCTTTAACTGTGTCCCACACAATGGTTCGACTTATTGTGTCATTCTTGTTATCTTTTATGTAGTCATTCATTTCTAATTTCTTTATTTCGATTACATCTGTCTCGCTATTTAGAGTACTGATATTTAGTCTCCACGGTGTGCTCTTCAATCTCTTATTCAGACCTCATGACCTGGCCAAGAACCTCTTGAATAAATGAATTAATGTATTTTCAGATGCCACGTCGATGTTCTTATCGTAAGTCTCAAGCGGTTAAGAGGATATGGGATGGGAGGAAGTCGGATGGTTACTGTGGTGATCGAATGAGACCTGAAAACCCTCATCTTGTTTCTATGGGTATGTAGCTGTCTTGTTTTCTTCATGGCTGACCTGTGTACATTCATTTTGTTCAACTGTGGAATGTATTCAACGTTGGTGTTCAAATGGATGATGTATTATTTTCCTTGTTCATTTATGAAAGCTCCTGCAACGGGACGTCGGCATGCAGTGAAGCCATGGCCAATTTCCATCGTCACTGGAAAGCAACACAAGTTGGTCATTCCTGCAGAGTGTCCTGACAAGAAGGTACATTTGTTTTGAATAAAAAGGTTCATAAAAATAGCAGATGTATGTAAAATTATTTCTTTGCTGTTTCTAGTTCATCGCTTTGGATAAAAGTGTCAGCTAAATGACATGTAGTGTAATGTATTGTTTCTCAATATTAAAATCTGCCCTTTGTGTTAGTTTGTACTGCTTGTAGGATGCTCCCATCTGCGAAGCATTGCCGATGGTTTTGTGGAGAGGCCAGCAGATCTTTCCATTGGCATCATGTCTACACCAGGAGCCTGTGCAAAGCACTTGCGGACTGAGGTGCTGAATGCTTTTGTGCCGCGTCACATGTTGTTGTCCTTTTGGCGCCAGGAAATGACTTGACCTGGAGCAGGACCGTCAGCGATGCTGGTGCAGATTTTGCTGAGCTTCTTCGAACTGTCTGCGAGCAATGGCCTGAGGTAATATATCTTATGTCCTACACATTATGTTGGTGTGTAAGTTGTTAGCTTAGGTTGGAGAAAATTGACTTACTGAACATCTATTGTTTATGTATAGGTGGTAGTGGTGGATTTTCCTCCAAGCTGAGGAGGATCTACAGCGGGACCTGCAGCGTGAATATCGTTGTGTGGCTGGATCTGCAGGTGTGTTTAAATGAATTAGATTTGCATGTTTTATTTAATTTAACGTAAACAATGTTTATATTTATAAATATGTGATAAAGCAGCTGTACAGAAAAAAAAAAGAATTCCATTATATTAATACTGTCTTAATAAAAGCTTTCTTATACTAGTCATTGTTGTAGAAATGTCAGAAAATGGATCAAATAGACTTATTTGTCAAGAAATACATAAGTCAATCATTTCAGTAATTCATGATTTTTCTCCTTTTTTTAAAGGCGTCCGGTACTGGTGTGTTGATGACAGTTTTCCTTTGTCTGCCAATGAGCTGTGGTGCAGAGACAATGTGAGTTATATATGCTGATATGTGTAGAAGTGTGATGTACACAAATCTTTAATTATAGCAATCCATTCATAACAGATTTATATTGACTGTCAAGTAGTCTATGTGTTGTAACTAAGTCATTTCTCTACTATTGATTTTTAGGTCCATTTGAGTGACAACAAAGGGATGCCTATCTTGGCCAACCACTTGTGGTTCGCTGCACGTGACCACCTGCAGAAGAAGGAGCCAGCTGTTCCTCCCCAACATCTGAACGTTTCTTCCCAAAAGCCTAACGTTTCTTCCAAGACATCACCTCCTGCTTGCAGGACCTCTCCGAAGGTGGTTGTGAAGGAAGAGGTCATGGTGCAAATTACTCCTAGCAACAAGGTGAAATATTGCATACTAAAATTTCGTCGCTGATTTTTTACTCGTATTTAGCAATAATATAGTGTGATGCAATGATCAAAAGAGACACAGTAGTTTAATATAAGAAATGTAATTTTCATTATAGAGGCGCCATTCTGGGAAACCAGTGCTGTCTTGTGCATCCAAGAGGAGGGTTGTTTATCAGCAGGTATGTCATATATTTACTGGAAAATATATACATGAGTACAATTTGTATGGATAATTTTTGAGTAGCTGTCAAATAAATTCTTTCTGCTTGACATTTACAGGTTGTTAAGGAATGTTTCATTCCACTGTCACGTCTGAGGTTCAGCACAAAGATCTTGGCTCTCATCAATGCTGTTGTCCCCTCACATCTTCCAAGTCCAACGGAGGGCCCAGCTGTTTTTTCACAATGCAGAAAGGTAACGTGCAAGTATTGCAGTATTTTCTTTATCTGTGGGGCTGAGTTTGTTCTTATTGAAATTGTCACAAATTATTAGTATGATTCCAAAATAACAAATACTAAAGTTGTTCAGTAGTTTAGACCAGGAAGCAGAGTCGCAGTCTTACACACTTCTCTGCGCTTCCATCTGAGCGGTCACTCACCCAAACCTTAATTAACCCTATAATTAACCTTATAGAGACCGTATCTGCCCCACGGACACCTTTTGTTAAATTAAAGGTAAACAACCGAGGAGTTATATTAAATAACTTAATTAAAGTTAAAACCATTAATGCAACAGTGCAACAAAATAGGAGAGTTAAAGGGGGACTTTTGAATATTAGATCTCTGTCATCTAAAGCTGTTTTAGTAAATGAACTAATAGCTGATCTACATGTTGATGTATTTAGTCTTACTGTAACATGGATGTCAGATGGGGAATATTTTACCTTAAATGAAGCGACTCCTCCGAGTCATGTTAATACTTATATCCCAGGAGTAGCAGCTATTTATGACTCCTGCCTTTTAATAAACTTTCAACCTTAACTAGATTATAACTCATTTGAAAGCCTGGTTCTCAGTCTTTTGCAACCAACCTGGAAAAGGTTCCAGCCGGTTCTCTTTGTAATAGTGTACAGGGCGCCAGGTCCTTATTCAGAATTTTTATCTGAATTTTCACAGTTCTAAACGAGTTTGGTCCTTAAAACGGACAAGGTAATTATAGTGGGTGATTTCAACATTCACGTGGATGTCGATAACGACAGCCTTGGTACTTCATTTCTTTCATTATTAGATTCAGTTGGTTTTTGTCAGAGGGTAAATAAACCAACTCATTGCTTTAACCACACACTCAACTTGGTTCTTGTGTATGGTATTGAGATAGAACATTTAACAATCTTTCCACAGAATCCTCTTTTGTCAGACCATTGTCTGATAACCTTCGAATTTCTACCGGAACCTCCTCCTGCCAAAGGTTTCTACAGTCGATGCCTATCGGATACCGCTGTAGCTTCATTTAAAGAAGCGATTCCTTCTGCTCTAAGTTCAGTGTCCTGTTTCAAGATACCGGACGACTCCTATGAAAACTTCAGTCCGTCCCAAATCGATAATCTTCTCGATACTGCTACGGACTCTCTGAGAGCGACGCTGGACGCTATTGCTCCTCTGAAAAAAAGAATGGCAACAAGTTTGCACCTTGGTATAACCCTCAAACCCGCAACTTAAAGCAAACTGTATGGAAGCTTGAACGACTATGGCGTTCCACCAAATCAGAAGGATCTAGGCTAGTCTGGCAAGACAGCCTTAAAACTTATAAGAAGGCTCTCCGGAGCGCAAGAGGATCTTACTACTCATCACTAATAGAGAAAAATAAAAACAACTCCAGGTTTCTCTTCAGCACTGTGGCTAGGCTGACAGAGAGTCACAGCTCTGTTGAGCCATGTATTCCTCTGGACCTCAGCAGTAACGACTTTATGAACTTCTTCAGTGATAAAATTCTGACTATCAAAGAGAAAATTGATGGTCTCCTGCCCTCAACTAGTGCCGACCCGTCCTCGGATGTAGGAACCCTGGGTGCAGCAGTGGGCCCTGATGCCCACTTGGATGGCTTCTCTTCCATCACCCTGGATCAACTGACTTCTACAATTTCGACGTCTAAATCTTCTACTTGTCTCTTGGATTCTATTCCAACTAAGCTGCTTAAGGAAGTTTTTCCTTTAATTAGCACGCCTTTACTGGATATTATGAATCTGTCCTTGTTGACAGGACATGTACCACAGTCCTTCAAGATAGCTGTAATTAAGCTTTTTCTTAAGAAAGCTACTCTTGCTCCGGAGGTGTTGGCTAACTACAGACCGATCTCTAATCTTCCCTTCCTCTCGAAGATCCTTGAGAAATCCGTCGCAAATCAACTATGTGACTTTCTTCAAAACAATGCTTTGTTCGAGGACTTTCAGTCCGGATTTCGAGTGCATCATAGCACAGAAACAGCCCTGGTGAAAATTACGAATGATCTCCTACTTGCATCGGACCAAGGACTTGTCTCTTTTCTTGTCTTGCTGGACCTCAGTGCCGCATTTGACACCGTCGATCATCGTATCTTGCTGCAGAGACTAGAACATTTGATTGGTATTAAAGGAACTGCACTTAGCTGGTTTAAATCCTATTTATCGGATCGATCCCAGTTTGTGCTTGTAAACGGAGAATCCTCGAAGACCACCAATGTTGGTCACGGAGTCCCACAAGGTTCTGTGCTTGGACCCATTTTATTTACCCTTTATATGCTTCCTTTGGGCGACGTTATCAGAAAACACCGCATCAACTTTCATTGTTACGCAGACGATACTCAATTGTATCTGTCGATCAAGCCAGAGGAGACGGAACAGCTCGTTAGACTTCAAGAATGTCTTGGAGACATCAAAACTTGGATGACCTGCAACTTCCTGATGCTAAACTCAGAAAAAACAGAAGTTATCTTGATAGGCCCAGAGCGCCTTCGAAGTCAGCTGTCACGTGATACAGTTTCTATGGATGGAATTTCTCTGGTATCCAGCAGCACCGTCAAGAATCTTGGAGTTCTCTTCGACCAGGATATGTCCTTCAACTCTCATATAAAGAATACTTCAAGGACTGCCTTTTTTCATCTACGTAATATATCGAAAATCAGGAATTTCCTGTCTCAAGGTGATGCAGAAAAATTAGTTCATGCATTTGTTTCCTCCAGACTGGACTACTGTAATTCTTTGTTTGCAGGGTGTTCTTGTAAATCTTTTAAGCCACTTCAGTTGATTCAGAATGCTGCAGCACGTGTATTAACAAGAACTAATAAAAGAGACCATATCACGCCTGTATTATCTGCTTTGCACTGGCTCCCTGTTAAATCAAGAATAGAATTTAAGGTTCTTCTCCTCACCTACAAGGCGCTTGCTGGTGAGGCACCTTATTATCTTAAAGAGCTTGTAACACCGTACTGCCCTGCAAGGCAGCTGCGTTCTATAGATGCTGGGTTACTTGTTGTTCCTAGAGTTATTAAAAGTAGGATGGGAGGCAGAGCCTTCAGTTATCAAGCTCCTCTTTTGTGGAACCAGCTTCCACTTTCAGTCCGGGGGGCAGATTCAGTCAGCTCCTTTAAGATAAAGCTTAAAACTTTCCTCTTTGATACCGCTTATATTTAGGGCTGGCTTAGGTTTGCCTGGACCAGCTCTTAGTTACGCTGCTATAGGCTTAAACTGCCGGGGGACTTCTTAGGACACACCGAACTCCTCTCTCTCTCTCTCTCTCTCTCTCTCTCTCTCTCTCTCTCTCTCTCTCTCTCCCCTTTTACTAAAATCCACGTTGCATTAATGCACATGACTAATTCAGCTCCTTCCTGGGAGTTCTTTGTGCTTTCTCGCCGAGCAGGTCTCTGCAGATTGTAGTTCCGTCAGGGCCCTGGTCCTGACTCCGGCCGTGGCCCTGCTGGCACCTGCTGCTGCCGTCATCATCATCATCATCATCATCATCATCATCATCATCATCATCATTTTAAATATGATTCATATCACTATTACCCTTTCCTAAAATCTTTGCTTTCCCTCCCCACAGTCTTCTGTGGATGGTGGTTCGATCTGACGGTGGTGGCCCCTGCAGTGGTCCTGTCATACATCTGGCCGGCTACTTGGAATTCTTTGAATAATTTCTGTTATAGAAATTGATTGTATTCTACATCTGTATGAGTCATTCTGTACACATGACATCCATTGCAGTCTGTCCATCCCGGGAGAGGGATCCCTCCTCTGACGTTCTCCCTCAGGTTTCTTCCCTTTTTTCCCTGGAAGGGTTTTTTTTTCATTTTTTGGGGAGTTTTTCCTGTGCCGATGTGAGGGTCTTGGGACGGAGGATGTTGCATGTGTACAGACTGTAAACCCCTCTGAGGCAAATTTGTAATTCGCGATTTTGGGCTATACAAAATAAAATGAATTGAATTGAATTGAATTAAAGTTTAAGTAAAGATTGCTGTACCTATTTTTAAAGTAGCAGAATATACAGAATATATTAAAAATATTAATTTAGACTTGAAATTCTGACCAGTGGATGTGAATGCAGAGGTTTGTGTACTTAACTATTTATAAATGAGCTAAAATAATATAGTATGAGTGCATTCTGCGTATATAGATATATTACATTATTGTACATTAATTAATAAATACATGCTTTTAAATGATTTTTAACTTTGCTACTTTGTATTTTAAAGGAGGTGCCAATCCCCCAGACTGTGGCAGTTTCTCTAGCATCTCCTACCAGGCCTTTAGCAGTGGAAGTGCGAGAGAATATCCACGGCATTGACAGTATACGTAAAGAGGCTAGTAATTTAGCATGGAATGTAACATCTAAAGAATTGGGTGTGTTTCTAAAACAGAATGCTGTGTTCGACATGAACTGGGCAGTTGATTTGGGCAATCCAGAGAGGTACAGCTTGCAGGGCTTGTTATATATATATATAATGTCTACAAATGTATGTAACATATGTAGACATTGAACCTCTGAACACACCCTCATTTTTTGAGAATATTTGAAGAATAGGGGGAGCTGCAGTTAATAATTGAAAATCTGCCTTTTGGTGCCATTTTTGGCCTATTTTCATGATTTCTTGGGGTTGTAGAAAAGACATCTCCTCCTAGGGATTAAACCTGATTCTTTTAACTGACGCGGCATCGTGTTCTTAAAACCTTGGGCTCTAATTATTCCATTTTGCCGGAAGAATTTTCAAACTATATGTGTAGGGAGCATTTTTTAAGAACCACCATTTGGCGTAAAAATTGAAGTTGTTGTAACTTGACCATATTTTATCTAATCTGCTCCATTTGTCTCAGATTTCAGGAACTTTTCACCCTGTAGACATCCACATGATCATTTTTAAAATTAGTCATAGCGCCACCTGGTGGAAACAGAAAGTTGAGTTTTTTTTACTTAACACCTGGTTCCTGACAGGTTGATCTGACGCCTCTCAACAGTTGGTAACTCATACTTAAGACCTTGATAATGCTTGACTGTAAATATTATAAGAATTGGAATATAACTCAATGGATCAGATCAGAGTTGTTGCATTATTTTTAAAGCAGGTGAAGAGGAGCAGCTGTATTACATCACACTGCATTAGCTTTATAAAGGTGTTATAAAGTAAGAGGAGGTTGGATACAGTAACAACAATAAAACAGTTAATATTTTACTGGATAATAACATATTGCACACACACACACATCTACCGCTTGTCTTCTTCTTACTCAAACATCAAGAGGTGGATAATCAGTGTAGTGGTTCTATCGTGAAAATAATACGTTGGTGTTTGGCTGCCATCACGTCACGTGAGCACGTCACGGCTCAATCCGTGGCAGCTGTCATTGAGGCATTGTGGGTAATTCGGTCTTCTCTCTCTCTGTACCCTAATAGAAAGTACCACACCTGTCAGACTTATAGCAGACGTGATTGGCTAAAAGGATAAGACTTAACTTACAGAAACCTCTTCTATAGTGTGAAGCTTTGAAGTGTGGTTCCAGCTCGTTGTTGTCTGGTTCTTCTGGGGGAGTTTTCAATGTGCTCTTCACTGAATGAATATTCATCTGATGTCTTGAACCTCTCAGAGTGTTGATAACTGCTATGGTGTTAAACGTCTTTGTGGCAATTAATAGTTAGTGAAAAGACATTACTTTATAAGAATGATGTGATGTGTTTCTATGTCTCACGCATGTACGTGGTAGTGACTACGGGAGGGGAGGAGGCGGTTTCGGACGTTCTCGATTGCATTTGTAGCTTTGGAATCCTATCAGAATCAGAATGTCCTGGTTATCACCGAATGACACCTTGGGGATGTGACTCTCTGCCTGAAGTGGAATGATCATGGAATGATCAGGTTAATTCTAACTTGAAAATGACCAGAAGTTGGCTGGTGATAGAAGTGGGTGTCATATATATTTGGCCACTCGGCGCTGTGGCGCGGCAGCAGCATTTACACTTACTCACTATGTCAGTCAATCTATGCGATTTAAGCAGATCTAGCTCTTCGGCCCTTAATACCGTAGACGGCGAGAACGGACTCCCGCAATAATAGACTTGGGAGACGGACTCTGGAGTCCAGACTCACAGGTGCAAGAGAACCTTTCTGCAATTGGAACAGCAGCTGACTTGATGACGTCACCACGTCACCAGTCTTGCTAATATCTTTTACAGTTTTTCTCGATTGTTTACACACAAATTCTGGTACTTGACACACAATTACCACAACATGTAACTCATGCACCAACCCCCTGAACCAGATCTGCTAAACTGCAAGCACAATTCCTGCTTTACACTCAAATTGCCGTTCTAAAACACTTTCTTCAAAACACTACACACAATTCTCTGCATTTGGCACAATTTTCATGAAGGAAAATCGTGTTTTCACAAGGAACACACTGTCATTCCAAATTCTAAAGTCAATCGCCCTCCTATGCACACTGACTCATCACATGGGCAAACACCTGTCACACAGTGTCACAATTAGAAATCAGAGATCGAAATGGAAAGTGTATGACCGAGTCCACAAACGCACACAGCCCTTCTCCAAGCTGTGGAAAATGCATGTAGAGATGCAGCAGCTGATGCTTTTTTTTTTTTTTTACTGTACCTGAATACAGTAAATTCTTCTGTTTTGTACGTACACCACTTCATGTCCAACTTTGTGTTGGTTGGGATGTATGTACACTGTGTACATTGTTTTTGTTGAGAAAATAAAATATAATTAAATTATTAAATTAAGAATTAAATAAAATTATGAATAAAAATATATTTGTTACCGTGTATTTGTGAGTTGTGAGTATAAAAACAATATTCTAAAATATTTTTTATATATATATATGCCTGCGGTTGACGACAACTAAGGGCCGAAAGGGTTATCCGACGGTCGCAGGCGTCCTCGACCGCATTGGTAGCCGTCCGGCCAGTGCTTCGACGTGCGGGGAGACGACCCGTCCAGTGCTGCTAGCAGCCCTAGTGTGTGTACACACACACATATATTTGTGATTATATTTTGAAAAAAAAAACCCGGTGTAAACAATCGAAAAAAACTGTAATTATTATTTTATTATATGTCAATATAAAGGGCATGATAATGTTGAAGCCTTCTGATTGGACAGACAGGCTGTCTGTCTTTTAACAGGAAGGAGATATGAAAAACAAGGAAAAGAGCCCTCTTTGAAAACATGACGACTCCAGAAACTTTTGCTATTATTCAAAATTATTTTGATGCAGGCCATACATACAACGTGGTAGTTGATATGTTGTCCACAAATCACAACATCAGTATACGAACTTGGAAGTCACGTTTGAGAGAAGCAGGGTTGTACTCAGGGTGCGATTTGTGGGGAGGGATGGGGGGGATTTCCCCCCCTCTGGTTTTCCTATCCCCCCCTCTGCTAAATTATTTTTATTGCCGGGGGGGGACAAGGATTTCCCCCCCTCTGTTTTTTTTTAATCTCCGGGAGGGACAAGGATTTCCCACCCTTGGTAGCGATGAATGAAACTTAACTGCCAGCCTACTTAAACTCTTGAAATCTAACAATCTTCAGTGTCAACGTTCAGAAATATCCGCCGTCTGCCGGCGGATATCATCTAACACGTCATTGAACACAAAAACATTGTAACATTTTAGTGTGGGAACTTCGCAGGGAAAACAGCGCTGAACCAAAGATGAAACGCGTTCAGAGCAGCATATCGAGTTACTTTTCAGGACCCAATAATAAAACGACTAAATTAACACCTGAGAGTGATAGCACAAGAAATGCGCTGGAGGTTGGTGCTCATGTACGCCTACAGGACGATTCCCAGCCTCTTGATGATGAAAGAAACGCTCTGAAACGCATGGGGTAGGAGGATGCACACAAACACTTTGTAACATTTTAGTGTTCGCAGGGTGCGCGTGCGCTCGTGACGCGGATCGGTTTCCCCTCTTTGTGCGCCGCTCGGCGCTTAATTCTGCTTCCTCCTCGTAGCCAAACTGTCCGTGCGCGTGAAAGTGAGCATCAAGCCAGTTGGACTTGCTGATGGCCTATTACTTTTGTATTGGTTTTGCATATTAACATGCTTTAGAGATATTTTATTTGTTATTTATACTAGAAGCCTACTGTGATGGTTTTCCACGTCCCAGACTTTTTGGTGCCCCCCCAGGCATTTGGTAACCTGCGCGCAGTGCGTGATGTGCGGAGCGCCAACACTGAGCATATGGTCTTGTCAAATAAATTAACGTTAAAAGTGTTGTCATGTTGTGATGGGGATTAATCCACGGACCCGAAAAAGGGGCCTGTCTACCCTTTGCGTTCTTCTCCCTAGTTATGCAAGCTTAAAGTCACATGTCCAAAAAAAAGAAAACATCCCCCCCTCTGCTTTTTTGTCAAATCACACCCTGGTTGTACTGAAGGAAAAACTATTCACAACGGGATTCGGCTATCGGACTATGTGGCAAGTACTTCAGCAAAAAATACAAGCTACGTTATACGTTATACAACACACAGTTATGATATTGCTGAAGCAACTAAATCCACCAGGAACGGATGCGAGAACACGCCGAAGGTTTGTGAGGCGCACGTATCACTCCATGGGTCCGAACTACATCTGGCATGTAGATGGATACGATAAGCTGAAATCCTTCGACTTGGCCCTCTCAGGATGTATAGACGCCTTTTCAAGAAGGATCATGTGGCTTGTTTGTGCGGCTACCAACAACAACCCATCGATCATCGCCTACAACTATATCAATTGTGTCAAGAGAGTTGGTGTGGTCCCAATGAGACTGCGGACAGACCATGGAACCGAAAATGCCAGCATGGCGGCAGTACAGTGTACCCTCAGACATGAGCATACAGACTACTATGCCGGCTCTTCAAACCGCAATTATGGATCATCAGTTGGGAATCAATGTATCAAGGCGTGGTGGTCCATTTTGAGAAAAGAATTCTCAAAGCATTTTATTTTTGTAGTAGCCTACTTGTAGTTACTCAATAGCTATACTATTTTCCTCTCGTGTAAAATAAGTATCCTAACTGAATTGTATTCCTAAGGCTCAATTTTGGATGGACCTGTTTGCAGACCTGAGAGACTCTGAACACCTTAATGGCAGCCATGAACATCAGGACATACTGAGATACTGCTTCAATGATGTTCTGCAAAAAGACCTGGATGAGTGCACAGACCTCTGGAATAAGCATCATGTCCTGGGGGAATTCCAGACGAACTCTATTTCTTGCCTCACAGGTAATTCCATATCAACTGACAATGAATTGACTATATATCCATTCCTACACAAATATGTGTATTAAATCATAAATTTCACCACACTGAAATTACATTTGGATCTAGTCATGTTTTCTCTTTTACAATGAATTATTGTGTCACTATGCAGGTTTGGTTCAAGGGACTACAGATTGGCCATTGAAGACAGAGAACTGGATACATTTCCAGAGTCAAGGCAAACTCTTTATTCATACATTGATCCAGACATGCAGGATTATCTTCAACAAACTGTTCAGCAAAATGTATTACAGCTGCCACATGATTGGGAGTCAGCCTCAGAACTATACGTCACCTTGAAAGAGATAGCTGGCCTATAAATGTGGTCTACTGCAGCCCACTCTTAAAAGGCCAGATGTTAAGGAACACTTTCTCAAATGTGGCTTAGCTGTTTATTGAATATCAGGCTCAATCAACTAATGAATGGCAATAACAATCATTAAAATACTTGGAACTGAACTGAGCATGCACTCTTATTATGCTTTATAACTTGCACAAAAATCCAGACTTAGAATGTTAAATGTACCTGGAGAGTTCTGTAAAACAAACTCCATGTGCGTCTTAAAGACACTGTAGGTCTCAAGGAGAGGGAGCTTTAGCGTATTTGCAAGTGTTTGACATAGGGAATGGCGAATTTGTCAAGAACTCGATGCATGGTGGTGGCGTTATTCCAGCTGGTGGAAGTGATGCGAGGCCTGTAGCAAACATCAGCCCATCCTCCAGGGACACAGCAGTCACCTTTTCTGAATGGAAAAAGTCATCACTGTTTAAGTGTCATTATCTTGTCTTTATCATCCAACAAGTAAAATAAGTTAACACAGTGTGAAAACGAAAGGTTTACTTTTACAAATGTCGCCAAGGGGACATTGTGGTTGCTGTAAACTATTTGGTTTTACTATTTTAGCATGGTTTGTTTTTACTATTTTTAGCATGGTTTGGTGTATTACATTTTTGCATGTTAAACCACATTGCAGTCAATTACATACACTTGGAGGGACTAATTCATTACAACGAGTCCCGGCCAACCGCGTTGCAGAGGGAAAAGACCTCCCCGCTCCAATCAACACAGCTGCTATAAAAGAACATGAAGCGCGGCACGAACAGGCCAAAAATCAGAGGGAAATTGAACAAGAGGACGGAAAGGCGGCAGACGAGCAGGCAGGGTGTGGACCGGCCAAGGAGAAGAACAGGACTGGAGTGGATACCACACACAGGAACAGAGCAGAAAGGAAAGGAGAAAGGACGGAGCAGTGGCTTGTTGAAATCTTAATTGCTTTTACAGTTTTTCTCGATTGTTTACACACATTTTCTTGAAGCATGCCTCATACTCTCAGAACTCTACACACATTTTCTAAAAACACCCACACAATGGGCAAAACCACTCAATACTCCTGCAAAATGAAACTTTACATTCAAAACAATGTCATTTCTTCTCAAAATGGTATTTTGTTTTCAAATGACACACACAGACCATCATATGAGTAGACATTTATAAGAACCAGTTAAACACTGATGTGCTCAATGTAAAACACTATGATGAATAGAAAACACGTCTCCATTCATCATAGTGACCTTTTGTTTGTTCAGTGTTACACTTACTACACACAGTACATACAGTACATACGTGTGTTGTAAAATATTTTAGAATATTGTTTTTATACTCAACACAAATACACGGTAACAAATATATTTTATTTTCTCAACAAAAACACTGTACACAGTGTGTGTACGTCCCAACCAACACAAAGATGCACATAAAGTGGTCGACATACAAAACAACAGGAGAATTTACTGTATTCAGTTACAGTAAAACAAAAAGCATCAGCTGCTGCGTCTCCACATGCGTCTCCCACAGCTTGGAGAAGGGCTGTGTGCGTTTGTGGACTCGGTCACACACTTTCCATCCCCGGTCTCTGGTTGCTGATTGTAACACTGTGTGACAGGTGTTTGCCCAGGTGACCAGTCAGTGTGCAGAGGAGGGAGATTCACTTCAGAATTTGGAATGACAGTGTGTTCCTTGTGAAAACAAGATTTTCCTTCATGAAAATTGTGCCAAATGCAGATAATTGTGTGTAGTGTTTTGAAAAAAGTGTGTTTTAGAACAGCAATTTGAGCGTAAAGCAGGAATTGTGCTTGCAGTTTAGCAGAATTGGTTCAGGGGGTTGGTGCGCGAGTTACATGTTGTGGTAATTGTGTGTCAAGTACCAGAATTTGTGTGTAAACAATCGAGATAAACTGTAGTACTTTGTTCCAGGTGGACTTTTAATATAATTATAGTTATTTGGGGGTTTTAGTTCATAAAATCCTCCTTTTAACCACGCTTTTATGTCTTGTGATCCATGCTGTTCTCCCTCTGTTTTTTATGGAGACCTAGACTCCTCAACTAGGTGGCGTTGCTGGTACCTTTTTAATTGCGTATAAATTTGTATCTTATTTTTTAATGTTTAGATTTGAAGTCCCCCGCCTCACAGGGCTGACACAAACGGCATATAAAAAAGCCATAACAAACCTTCACAATCAAGGCGAAAATCTGCCCAAAATCCAAGTGCTTTGCCTTCTTTCTGCCGACTGTTACTTCCTGCTGGACTGAGGAGTGGTCTAAACAGGCTTTCCATGTCGGCAGCTGTCAGGTTTGTCTGAGAGTGGCACAAGAGTGGGGCCAACACACACGGATGCTGCTGGAGTGCGGACAAAAACTGTAGACTTGCAAGTCCTTCTTTGAATCTAGAAGGAAGAATGATAATTTGGTTTCAGTTACCATTGTAATTATACCAGTCTAAGATACAAGTCTTTCTTGGACTGAAATCTCAAAACACTCAATGCACAAACAAGCTTTTCACTAAACGTGCTATACCATTTGTGAATGTCACAATCTTACCTGTAGCCACTTTTAAAGCATGATAAATCGTGGGACTGGAAAGTATGTGGTTTTTAAACGTGAGATTGAAATATGTTTTATCAATGGAGGCAGAGAATGAGTCTTATTACTTTTGGATAACACTCTGGTTTCTGTGTAGAATATACCATCTGAGGTATTCCTCCACAAGAGTTTGCCTGTCTTCAGTAGTCTTCACATGTAGGAAGCATCCAGCGGTCTGGAACATGGAGCTGTTTTGCAAAAGTACATTTTGCAGAGATTCCACAGATTCTGCTTCCTCGACCTGTTAAAAACACTTTGTAAGACTTAGCAAACCCCGGCCCTGGTCAGGAAAGAATCTTGCAATGGTCAGAATCTTAATATACAAAATAACAAAACAGGGATCAAATTATTTTTTACTTAAATGTTGTCTTGCTGATAGAAGTGGTGTCTGAATCTTCTGGTCAGTTCATTTCACTATGACCTTACTCTGAACTATTAACTATTGAACATGCTCTCTTAGTAAACACACTATTAAATTAAGGTCACTTCATACCTGATGCAGAACTCTCCCTATCTCCTCATCTGTAATATCTTCCACAGTGGCACCGAAACTGGGATTCCCTACGATGTTGTAAACAAGGTCCTTTGACAGGAAATGTGGTGCTGGTCCCCCGTGTACTATAGACACAGCAATGATCTTTCCTGCCACGACATATTCATTTTCCCTGACAGCTGTCACGCGGAGCAGAGAAAAATGACAGTTAATGGCCATCTTTATCCGTTAACAGCAACTTTCTGTTCAATTCAGGCAGGTGGTGATCCAGGTGACATGACCCCATTATTTTCCATTCAAACTTTTTTTTTAAGATTCAATGTATGGCCAGAAAGTTTAACTTAAGACTAAAGTGGTCGTGTATAGTGTCAACCCTTATTCTAATGTGCTTAACTTTGTCAGAAAGTGGGATTTAATGTAAAACAGGAATAATACTTTCATCAAAATATATTAACAAACCAAAAATACAAAAACTGCCATGAAAAAGACACCTGTAGAGTTGTACACCAGGTAACAGCTTCCTGGAGGTCCGTCAAATATAGTGCGATGCTTCAGATCATTCATCAGAAGCGTGAGGAATTCCCGCCTCGGTCCGCCGGTATCTACGCCTTCTTCATAAGTGCCAGCATCATTAGTAAACTTTACGAACATGTGATTCTCTTCGGAGTACGTGCAGCGCTGAAAACATCTGACAGCACCATCCCTTACGTTTGATCTGGACACGTTGAATCTGCTGACTTTCTTGTGGTCAATGGGAAGTGCAATTATTTCAGGTGCACTTGTATGCCTAACCACAAAAAGAAGAAAAGTTATTTTCCAATACAGACAATAAGGTCTGACCTTGGAAGAGTCTTCCAGCGCCGATAATCTGGCAGCCATGTCATGAGGGAAGATTGAATGACAGACAGCGCCATAGCACCGGATCACCCGTTGGAGAGGCACGAGGCCCAGACGAACGAGGCCGCCGGCCCGTTTTGCGCGACAGCCCTTCCGGCCGGGTCGGGATGTTTACGCTTCTGAGCGTGCTTTTTCGCCGGAGGAATGGGGAGGAGGCACCGGCAGGAATCGACCACCGGAACAATCAGAGAATCGCGGAGGAGGACGAATAGATCCTCGTGAGAAGCGCCACTCAGAGGCTGAATATATTCGTGAACAAGGTATTCGCAAAACGGCAATCGCCAATGCGGGGAGGAGACGTGGGTTTTCTCGCCAACCGCCGAGCTTCGACGGGCGGCGCATTGTAATCCGGGCAGGCATCCAGCCCCAGGTCCGGCTGGACAGGCTGAGTGTTATCGGAGCCAGGAATCCTCCTCGACAGCGCGGAGTCATGGCCAGCAGCAGGGTGGTTAGGACCAGACGAGCGGAGCCAAACGAGCATCAGCGGTTTAACTAGCGGACATAACAAGAGGCGAGAAGCGAGCCGCAGCACGTAGGAGCAAAACTGAATCTGCCTAAAATAGGGCGCCCTGTTTGAGTGTAGCCATTAGCAGGGGGGGTTGTTGACCAGCTTGTGCAATAATCCAGATCAGCTGATGAGACAGTGTGTTGGCCAATAGCGTAGCAGCGCCTTGACTACCTAGCCCGCCAGAACTGACGCTGACGCTCAATTTGTTGTTGTGCTTTCCTTTTTGCCGTTGTGATTTGCACATCAGGGCCACCGTATTCTTGTCCTTTAATTAAAACATTGATAGTTTTAATGCACAATAATAGACAATAACAAGCTGCACATCGTGGATACAGACAAGACATTAAATGTTACCGATATCAACATCAACTTCCTCCTAAAGTCATTGTTGACAGAGTAGACGCAACGGCATGACTGACTTTCAACACACAGCAACAGCTCACTCAAGGTGATTTATTCAGTACACCAATCACTTTACAGGTACACACCCATAATCCGTGTACCATTCGTTTTTCAAAATAAAACCAAACTCAAAAAACAAATAAGAGACTTGTTTCATCAATATTTGTTTCCAAAACCAAAAAACCCCGGCGGGGAGAGAGGGCGCAGCAAGTAGTCCACGGCCGCCGGAAGCGGCGAGGTGTGGGCCTGGGTGTTGACGTTTTAGTGACTTTTTCCCCACCAGGCCGAATGGAACAGAGCTGGGACAAGGGCTTCGGTGCGGCGTCTCCCCCGGATAAAGTGATCGACACTTTGGCAACCTTGCCCAGGGTGTGGAGCTTTTTTTTGTGCAATCGTGACCCCCCATCCGGGGGCCCCTCCAGCCCCCTCTCGGAGACCCCCTCTCCGAGAAGATCGGACCCCGGTGCGACGGGTGCCATTACCGGACACCACACACCGTCTACGGGTTGAGCCTCTATCACATTAGGTGTCAAACTCGAAAATCGATCACTTTATCCAGGGGAGACGCCGCACGGAAGCCCTTGTCCCAGCTCTGTTCCATTCGCCGCTTCCGGCGGCCGTGGACTAAGTACTTGCTGCGCCCTCGCTCCCGGCGCGACTGTCGAGCGGGGCGAACCCACCCGACCCTTCTTGAAACACGGACCAAGGAGTCTAACACGTGCGCGAGTCAAAAGGCTTGATTCGAAACCCTGTGGCGCAATGAAAGTGAGAGCCTTTAGCCAGAGACGTTAACTTTATCAGAAAAAAAAGCCATGGCGTTTTTCACAAGATCACTGGAAGACCTGCCGAGGATAACGATAAACGATGTTCACCGAATCATCCAGGCCACAAAGACACCAACGGCAAAACAAGCTTTAAACTGTATGTGGCCAGCTACGTGATCCAGTGTATCCTCCCGGTCACCCTCTGGCGGCGGTCTTTCCCTTCTCTCCCAAACTACTGGTCTTGTGGGTGGAAGGGAGAAGTTGTTCCACTCAAAAAAAACAGGAACAGAGTCCCGTTTTCAACAGCCGTCGACCTGTTTCTGCTGCGGGTTCACGGATGTCTTGAGTTACGAAGTGCCGGCTACACACCCGGGTGCGAGGCGTAAATTTGTCCCTGCGGATAGCCTCCTAATCAGCAGGAAAAGTAAAAAAAAATAAGTACTTTGCAGATGACTGGCACTGTGGTACACAGCAGTGTTCGGCAGTTGTACCAGACACTTTCTGGTATTTAAAGGTTGTTTTTTTCATGTCAACTAACGCTAGCGTAGCAGCTACCAACCAAAACAAGTAGACGCCTATGCTACTGGAAGCGATCGGGGTGGCTGAGATTTTAGCGGAAGTACGTCATCACCCCCGTAGGCATATAGCCCATTCAATCAACCCCGGCCACCGTCAAATAAATGTAGGCGGGTGGAATTAAATTAACACGACACCACACTATATTTAGGGCTCTTTATTCTCGACTACCCGTGGAACATAGGGCAGTGTTAAAAGAATTTGGATATGATCAATTTTATAAGGTTAAATGACTCAGTTCCCAATTTAGAAATTATACCGATTTCCTATATTAACTTACATGCACAAATACCTCTCTAAAAGAGCACAGATACTGGTCTAGCAGTGTACAAATATAAACCTACGTACACAAAGAAATACCCACAAGTGGCCAAATACTTGACTGCCTCAAAGTGCACAGATAAGAAACTAATTTACGTGCAAAAATAACTACCTAAACAGTGCACAAATCGTGTACAAAGTGCACAAACAAGCTCACAAATAACGCACAAATAACTGTAGTGGTAACCCTCATATTCATCAAATAAAAGAAAGAAACCAAAATGAATACAGGTTCAAAATGAATGCAGGCCGCATTTTATGCTAACATTCACAGTGTCTTTAGCCTCGTCGCTCCACTGAACATTCACACGTGGACAACATCTTAGAACATCAGACTAAATAGCAGAACATCGATACATTACACATTGTTACGTTCTGCAATGCGTCCGTTTCTCCTGTGTTGTAGTGCAGTGTCTGTCTCTAGGCCGGGTCCTGTGTCCTTAAGGGATGGGATGTGCCAGCGTGCGAGGCGTGTCCCAGCCTGACGGCATAAAGAGGGCCTGGTTATGGCGCGGGTCGGCGGGAGAGAGCGGCTTGCTTCGTGGTCAATTTGGCGCTTTAAGTTGTATCTCGTTAATGTAACCTTTTGGCGTGTGAAATAAACTGTTTGGACATTTTGTTGTCGCCCTCTCTCCTGCTCGTTGTTACTAATTAAGCCAGTAGTAACAAGTGGGGGCTCGTCAATTAAAAAAAAAAATATTCATACAAACTTTCGAAGGAAAGGAACCTTCAAACGTTTTGTTAAATGCATTGACAAAAGAACAATTAATAGAACTTGCTAGCCATTATGCCATAGAGCTTACGAGTAAACAATATAAAAAAGAGATAAAAAGTACATTGAAGGCGGCCTTGTGCGCCACTTGTCGCGTCTGGCGAGGTATCTGAGGATGATGAGGAAGAAAATCCTCCCACTCAAAGTCATGCTGCAAATTTTACCTTTGCTGAGCAAAAAGAACTGTTACTCTTACAGTTAGAAAAGCGGAAAATGGAACATCAAATGCAAATGGATAGGTTGCATTTAAATGAACAAAACGAACGTGCTAAACGAGAACTCAAACAGCAGAAGCTTGAACTCGAAGCGGCACGTTTGGATCTTATAAAACAAGGGAGAATGCCTGGTTTAGGGGATACAAAGCTAGATATCTCTACGAGTTTACGGCTTCTTCCCCCCTTTAATGAAAAGGATGTCGACACATTCTTCGTGTTGTTTGAAAGAATAGCAGACGCGCAGGGTTGGCCTGACGCACATCGCGCTCTTATGCTGCAGTGCACCCTTACTGGGGAAGCACAGAGAGCGTTCTCCGCGCTCAGTGTTGAGGGTGCTAAGGATTATGAGGTGATAAAGACGTCAGTGTTGAGATCGTTTGAATTAATTCCAGAAGCGTATCGGCAGCGGTTTAGAGGTATGCAAAGACGTCCAGATCAAACCAATGTGGAGTTTGCTAGAGATTTGCGGTTACAATACCAACGCTGGTGCGTCGCCTCTAACCTGCAAACAGTGGACAACATGACGGACTTGATAGTGTTAGAGCAATTTAAGAACACATTGCCAGAGCGTGTTGCGATATATATTGCTGAAAAACAGGTGGAGAACGAGGCCGATGCAGCGGTGTTGGTAGATGAGTACGAACTTACGCATAGAGCTCATTTTGGCGAACCTTTGCGTACAGTAAATGGACAGAGAGACGCGTTTTCTTTTCGCAATAAGACTCCAAACGTTAATCCTCTGCCAGTTAGTCTAGACCGGTCAGGTGCTACGTCTGATGCAGAACAGGTTTGCCGTTATTGCCAAGGGAAAGGTCATTGGAAAGGGAACTGTCCAGTGCTGAAATCAAAGACCAAAGCTCGTTATTCATTTGTGAAACCTGCTGCTTTAGCTGTGTCGCCATTTGTTTCAGATGTTGTACTTTCTAACAAACTGAAGCCAAATTACACTCCATTCATTTCAGATGGATTTGTTTCACTAATTGGCAGTGAGGAGAAGTTTCCAGTAAAAATCTTGCGTGATACAGGAGCATCAGAGTCCTTTATATTGGAGTCTAATTTGCCGTTTTCTTCTTCCTCAAGCTCTGGGAGGTCTCTTTTGGTGAGAGGTATTGACCTAAGTACTTTTGAAGTCCCTTTACACAATGTTGTGCTCTACTCAGAGTTGCTAGAGGGGGAGGTTGAGTTAGGAGTACGCCCTGCCCTCCCTGTTGATGGGGTGTCTGTTATATTAGGGAACAATCTGGCGGGTGGCCGTGTGTGGCAGAGTAACCCTATTCCTGTGGTGACTGATTCTCCTCAGCTGAGGAATGAGCCTGATGACTGTTTAACACAGTTACCTCAGGTGTTTGCTGCTTGTGCTGTGACACGTGCTGCTAGTCGTGCTGCTGCGGTGGAAGCCCTGGAAGTCAAGGCAACTGCAGAAAAGGACTAGGTTTGCTTTACTAGATTTCCCCTTGACTCTTTCTCATGAAGAACTAGTTAAGGAACAGCATGAGGATCACTCTCTGGCTTCGTTGTTTGAGCGAGCTGTTCCGGCTGAGTGTTTTGAGAATGTGCGTCATGGTTATTCTGTCCAAGATGGTTTGCTAGTGAGAAAATGGACACACTCAACTAACGTTTCACTGGGGGAACCATGGTTTCAGGTTGTGGTGCCTATCACCATCCGACAGCTGCTGCTGAAGACTGCTCACGACATGTTGGGGCATTTGGGGGTGAGAAACACGTATGATCGCATTATGCTTCATTTCTATTGGCCTAAATTAAAGAAAGATGTTGCGTCCTATATTAAAACCTGCCACATATGCCAGATGACTGGAAAGCCCAATCAGGTCATAAAGCTGGCACCTTTCAATCCAATACCTGTTGTGGCTGGTCCTTTTGAGCATTTACAGTTGGACTGTGTAGGGCCATTGCCTGTTGCTAAAGTTGGTTCTAGATATCTGCTGACCATAATGTGTCAGGTAACCCGTTATCCTGCTGCCTACCCACTACGCTCTATTACAACCAGGTCCATTGTAAGGGCTCTTTCTCAGTTCTTCTCTATATTTGGTATTCCAAAGGTTGTCCAGACTGTCCAAGGGTCCAATTTTATGTCTCGGGTCT
Source organism: Apeltes quadracus (assembly GCA_021346845.1). Classification (NCBI taxonomy): domain Eukaryota; kingdom Metazoa; phylum Chordata; class Actinopteri; order Perciformes; family Gasterosteidae; genus Apeltes; species Apeltes quadracus. The sequence goes on from CM037927.1 coordinate 32,842, forward strand.
TTGCTCAGGTTTTACGCCAGCTTCACATTAAACACAACAAAGCCTCAGCGTATCACCCTCAGAGCCAAGGTGCTCTTGAACTTTCCACCAGACACTGAAGTCCCTTCTCCGTGCTTACTGTATGGAGTTGGGACGTGACTGGGAGGAAGGTTTGCCATGGCTGTTGCTTGCCTCTAGGGAGGTGGTGCAAGAAAGTACAGGGTTCAGCCCTAATGAGCTAGTCTTCGGCCACTTGGTACGGGGGCCTTTGGCCGTCCTAAAGGATGGTTTGGATCTCAAGGAGCCACCAAAAGCCTTGAGTGACTATGTAAATGGATTTAGAAGACAGCTTTACGAGGCGGGTAGGTTGGCCCGTGAGAAGTTGACTAACACTAAGGTTAAAATGAAGGAGCGGTATGATGAGCAATCTCAGCGTCGTGTTTTTGCGGTGGGTGATAATGTGCTTGCTCTTCTGCCAGTTTTATCATCTCCTTTCCAGGCAAAGTTTTCTGGCCCATACACTATTGTCAGAAAGGTTTCAAATGTTAATTATGTAATTGCCACTCCAGACAGGAGAAAAAGCACCCAGTTGCGTCACCTTAACCTGCTCAAGCCGTATCACAAACGTTCAGATACAGTAAACAGTGACGCTGCTGCACAGCCTGTAGTTCTAAGTGACGTCTGTCTGTCTAACTGTGGTCCTTCTTTTTCTCCGGTGAGACAATTCTGAGACCTTGAAGCAACTTCCACAGTTGCTGCAACACGTGTCGGAGGACAAGAGTGCTGAGTTAATCAATTTCTCTTCTCTTCTCAGATACTCCGACTCGGACACATCTGTTGGAACACGACATAGAGGTTGGTGAGGTTTCCCCAATCAGGCAGCGTTTTTATCGGGTTTCTCAAGAGAAGCGGAAGCACATTGATGCAGAGGTAGGGTACCTTCTAGACAATGCTCTGGCTGAACCTTTTGCGTCAGCCTGGGCATCACCATGTCTTCTGGTCAACAAGCCAGATGGTACCTTCAGGTTTTGCACCGATTATCGGAAACTTAATGCTGTTACAAAGCCAGATAGTTTTCCGTTGCCCCGTATAGAGGATTGCGTAGACCAAGTTGGTGCCGCCATATTTGTCAGCAAGTTTGACCTCCTTAAGGGCTACTGGCAAGTGCCTTTGACTCCCCGTGCAAGGGAGGTGTCCAGTTTTATCACTTCACAGGGGTTGTTCTCCTATAACGTGATGAGTTTTGGTTTACGTAGCGCGCCCGCCACATTCCAGCGGCTGATGAACACCGTCATCGCTGGTCTAGAGGGTTGTGCAGTGTATATAGATGATGTAGTTGTCTTTAGTAAAACTTGGGGTGAGCACTTGGAGTCTATTAGAGATCTGCTCCAGCGCCTTGCCCAGGCTCAGTTAACTGTCAACCTTGCAAAGTGTGAGTTTGCAAGGTTGACAGTGACCTACCTAGGAAAGGTGGTAGGTTGCGTCGTATCAGGCAAATTATTCTGTCATTGAGAAAGAGGCTTTGGCATTAATTTGGGCACTTCAGCATTTCGATGTTTATGTAGCTGGTGCTTTTTCTCTGATAGTCTTCTGTGATCATAACCCGTTAACCTTCTTGCACTCCCTACAGAATCCAAATCAGCGCTTAATGCGTTGGGCTCTTTTTCTGCAACCATACCAATTGGATATTCGCCACATTCAAGGCACAGATAATGTGATTGCAGACGCCTTGTCCCGTGCTCCATCTGATTAATGCCTTGCTGTTTGTTATCCCATGCCTTCCTTTCTGTTGTTTTTTGTCTTCCAGGGCCCGGATTACAGAAGTTGTGACAGTTGGGAGAAGGGTTGGGTAAAGAGGGTTAAAAGTTTCCTGTGGAACGGTATAGTTTGTAAATATTGTTGGATATTGCACATTTTTTTGGCACCCGTTTGTACATTTGGGGTACGTGGATTTCTATAACTTTGTTCACATTATGGTTGTGGTGTTTTCTAGAATAGCCTCCAGGACCCGTTTTTTAAGGGGGGGGGGTGTTACGTCCTGCAATGCGTCCGTTTCTCCTGTGTAGTGCAGTGTCTGTCTCTATTCTAGGCCGGGTCCTGTGTCCTTAAGGGATGGGATGTGCCAGCGTGCGAGGCGTGTCCATAAAGAGGGCCTGGTTATGCCGCGGGGCGGGGGGAGAGAGCGGCTTGCTTCGTGGTCAATTTGGCGCTTTAAATTGTATCGCGTTAATTCAGCTCCTTCCCGGGAGTTCTTTGTGCTTTCTCGCCGAGCAGGTCTCTGCAGATCGTAGTTCCGTCAGGGACCCTGGTCCTGACTCTGGCCGTGGCCCTGCTGGCACCTGCTGCTGCCGTCATCATCATCATCATCATCATCATTTTAAATATGATTCATATCACTATTGCCCTTTCCTAAAATCTTTGCTTTCCCTCCCCACAGTCTTCTGTGGATGGTGGTTCGATCTGATGGTGGTGGCCCCTGCAGTGGTCCTGTCATACATCTGACCGGCTACTTGGAATTCTTTGATTAATTTCTGTTATAGAAATTGAATGTATTCTACATCTGTATGAGTCATTCTGTACACATGACATCCATTGCAGTCTGTCCATCCCGGGAGAGGGATCCCTCCTCTGACGTTCTCCCTAAGGTTTCTTCCCTTTTTTCCCTGGAAGGGTTTTTTTCATTTTTTGGGGAGTTTTTCCTGTGCCCGATGTGAGGGTCTTGGGACGGAGGATGTTGCATGTGTACAGACTGTAAAGCCCTCCGAGGCAAATTTGTAATTTGCGATTTTGGGCTATACAAAATAAAATGAATTGAATTGAAATTCCTGCTTACAGTTACTCTCTCTGGTCGTCTCCAGAGTACAGCGCCCTCCTGTGGCATCACAGTGTACCAAATTTCACTCGGCTACATAAACATTAAATAAACAAAACATACAAGAGAGAGCACACATTTAACAGTCATAATGTTACAACATCAGTCTCTGACGACACAATAAACGTTATAGTAGTCATAGCTTACTGAGACGTAAATTTAAAGTGGAGAATTGTAGGAATCGGGACCAATGACAGGTTGCTCTCTGCGGGCAAAGATGAGCCTGACCAACTTCTCGTCCTAAAAAGTCCTAAAATCACATTTTGTGACTTAAATATAGTATTTATAAACTTTGACTGTGTATTGTGTGTATTTTCTTCTTTCGTTGTCAGCTGCTGAGCTGAAATGCATTCTGGGATATTTGGCTTTCACAAGAATGCTAGGTAAAACACAGCTGTGACTGTGGTGTGTGAATGTTTAGTGAACGGAGATATTTTTTAAACCGAGCATGTGTGGACAGGTTTTTTGTTTTTAAACGCAGGAGGAAAAACTGTGGTTATAAAAATACCTGTGTCCGTGTGGCCATGGCCTAAGTATCCATGAGGGAGGTGAGGGAACAGGTGAACACAATTAGGAATCAGGAAAGACAATCGACGAGAGGCACATAAGGAAGAGCAAGACACCTGAAACGCGAGGAGAATTAGACACCAAAATAAAAAAGGAAGTACAAAACCAGACGTGAAGACAGGACACAAACACAAGCTTAACCAACATGTATGACTCTCTGCCTCCCATCCTACTTTTAATAACTCTAGGAACAACAAGTAACCCAGCATCTATAGAACGCAGCTGCCTTGCAGGGCAGTACGGTGTTACAAGCTCTTTAAGATAAGAAGGTGCCTCACCAGCAAGCACCTTGTAGGTGAGGAGAAGAACCTTAAATTCTATTCTTGATTTAACAGGGAGCCAGTGCAAAGCAGATAATACAGGGGTGATATGGTCTCTTTTATTAGTTCTTGTTAATACACGTGCTGCAGCATTCTGAATCAACTGAAGAGGCTTAAGAGATTTACAAGAACACCCTGCAAACAAAGAATTACAGTAGTCCAGTCTGGAGGAAACAAATGCATGAACTAATTTTTCTGCATCACCTTGAGACAGGAAATTCCTGATTTTCGATATATTACGTAGATGAAAAATAATATTGACCTTTAACTTGTTGGGCCACCTCTGCATTGATGTCGCGGTTGACCAGCACATGGGGCTCAATCCACAGCAGACAAAGGCTGTTTGCCTTGATCTGAATAGGGAAGGCTAATGGTGGATCTACTGTGACGGTGTTATGCTACTGTAAAAAGGGCGTTGACATGATGTTGGCGAGGTTTTCCATCGGAGTGTGCTACTACACTCATGTACCTCATATAATCCGGGTTCAAAAATCCCTATTTTTGTAAGCATGAAGCAGCAAGGGAGACGTGCGTTCACTGTCTCGTTGATACAGTGAATATGCAGCAAGCTTTAAATTACGGTACATGCGATAAGGTGCTTAGCATTCGTTCTAAACTCACCTTTCTTTGTGCAACTTCAGGTCTCGAACCAAGTTGGACGTTGTGGCAGCTCCGTCTGTGATCTTCCACCCGCATGTTTTGCAAATTGCGACTCGTTTTTCGTCGACTATCGTAGTCGAAAACTATCTTCGGTATCATTTTGCCAACTGGCGCGTTGTTGCTTGTTGCGCTTCGTTGGTTGTCTTGCGGTGCCTGCTTTGATGCTGTCGAATCAAAACAACCACCGTGATTGGATGCGTACAGGCAGCGCGCGCTCTCTGCGCGCATTATTTTCACAGGTGCAGATAAACTGAGAGCGGCGGCCGTTTGAAAAGTAGCAAGTCTTCTCGAGTCAAAAGGCGCAAGTCCAAGTGAAGTCACGAGTCATTGTTGTTCAAGTCCAAGTGGAGTTGCAAGTCTTTGTACATTTTGTCTAGTCGAGTCTCAAGTCATCAAATTCATGACTTGAGTCTGACTCGAGTCCACACCTCTGGTGACCTGTGCTGTAACATGAAAGGTAGACACGTTGTTACACTTCATGTCAATAAAAGCACATTGCACCAACCTTGATGCGTTGAAAGAAATGATCAAAAGACATTGCTTTGCTCTCTATACGTTCACTGTGAATTCAGTACAGATGCTCGTTTTAGTGTAAGCATTTCCTAGAAAAGTAAAAGTAATAGACAGCTGATTTATTCTGGAAAAACTTGAACTTAAGCGTTATCTTCTCCATGAAATAGCTTATTACTTATATGCACACACACTACACTCAGGTTCCTTCCTCGGCAACCGCACAGTTACTAAGAGACTGATTGCAAGGAGGCTGTGTTTCTATGGTAACGCTAGTGGCTGAGTCATCTTCACCGCAGTGCTTGCTCTCACCAGAGAACACTGTGTTTGTGTATTGCTGTTCATTCACTTGGTTTGGGACATGGTTTGAATCCTTAAACCCAAATAATGACACGTTTCTTCACAATGTTTGTCAAACATTGAGGTCAGTCAATATCACAATAACCTGATCGAGGCAAGGATTGGTTATTAATATTGCACATTTCAGCACAAAGGCAATCCCTTTGCATATAAATCATAATACATTCTTGATCATTACTTTGTCATTAATTACCACATTACCGCTGCTGTTGCTATGAGTTATATCAGTCATATAATATAAATTGACTATTGGAATTAGTTGTACTGTTCAACTGAGGGTGTTGTGTGTTGTGCACGTTTAAAACCGTCTGAGGACAATTTGTGATTTTGGGTTGTGTGGATGAAATAAACTGCTGTCATTGGTGCTACATGGTGGGGGTGAGGAGAGAAGACTAAAGTCTCCAGGCATGTCACACGAGGTTTCATCACAGGAGCTTGCACAGTGTGCATCCTAAAGAAGAAGCCTGTAAAGTAACTTTATGTAAGATAATATACCAATTTTTGGATGAGATATATTCCTTCAGGCAAGGTGTAAGCGTGCTCAGTGTTTATTTTAGACAATTGTGTCTTCATAAGAGACCGATTATTATTATTACTACCATCAATCAGAGGTAACTGTGTAAACATGGCGATGTCCCCATAATGTGAACCATACCAAAACACACACACACAAGAGGGGAATTTTCAAGCCGGTTGACGGTAGAAGCTGCAGAGGAGTCGAAAACCCCTCCCCCACTATCCGTTTGCAGTGAGTGTTCCTCTTTCTCGACTAGGAAATCCCTGAATTATTAATATTATAGTGTGTGCACTATGGTGGCTAAATTGTGGATTTTAGGAGCTTTGCACTTGACATTATTATGCCTGCATTTGTTCAGACACATAGTGAAAAGGCTTTTGTGTGTGTGTGTGTGTGTGTGCGTCTGTGTGGGTCTGTGTGCGTGCTTTGTACAATATTGTTCAATGCTCTTCGTGTTGTGCTTGCATGCGTGCTATCCACGGATGCTTTGTGTGTGTATCTCTTTGCGCCTTAGGGGTGGGAGGCTGAACAGGAGGGTAGGATTCTATAAATAGACAGCTCTCCAGCTCCTGTGGACTCAAAGAGAGAGAGAGAGGGACAGAGACAAACAGACAGAAATGGAGAATGAGGTAGTCGGAAGAGGCTGTGCTATTCTTGCCTGAAAGGTACAGAACAAACAGGAGGAGAGCTCTGCCGTCACTTCCTTATCAAAGTGATGCCCATAACAAGAGCCGCCCCGGAAGACAGTTATTACATTGATTACCAAATCCAGCCTTTAAAATGAAACTTGTGACTACTTGTGACCTCACATCACAGCCAGGGGGTATTTGCTGTAAGCTGTTTGATACCTCTTCCATGGCTAATTAATCCATTCCAAACAGATGGTCAGGCTTATCCAACGCAGATTCAATTCAATTCAATTTATTTTATTTCGTATAGCCGAAATTTACCTCAGAAGGCTTTACAGTCTGTACACATGCAACATCCTCCGTCCCAAGACCCTCACATCGGCACAGGAACAACTCCCCAAAAAATGAAAAAACCCTTCCAGGGAATAAAGGGAAGAAACCTTAGGGAGAACGTCAGAGGAGGGATCCCTCTCCCGGGATGGACAGATTGCAATGGATGTCATGTGTACAGAATGACTCATACAGATGTAGAATACATTCAATTTCTATAACAGAAATTATTCAAAGAATTCCAAGTAGCCGGCCAGATGTATGACAGGACCACTGCAGGGGCCACCACCATCAGATAGAACCACCATCAGATAGAACCAACATCAGATAGAACCACCATCAGATAGAACCACCATCAGATAGAACCTCCATCAGATAGAACCACCATCATATAGAACCAACATCAGATAGAACCACCATCAGATAGAACCACCATCAGATAGAACCTCCATCAGATAGAACCACCATCAGATAGAACCACCATCAGATCGAACCACCATCCACAGAAGACTGTGGGGAGGGAAAGCAAAGATTTTAGGAAAGGGTAATAGTGATATGAATCATATTTAAAATTATGATGATGATGATGATGATGACAGCAGCAGCAGGTGCCAGCAGGGCCACGGCCAGAGTCAGGACCAGGGTCCTGACCGAACTACGATCTGCAGAGACCTGCTCGGCGAGAAAGCACAAAGAACTCCCGGGAAGGAGCGGAATTAGTCATGTGCATTAATGCAACCTGGATTTTAGTAAAAGGAAAGCGAGAGAGGAGTTCGGTGTGCTATCAAGGGTAAATAAAATGGGTCCAAGCACAGAACCTTGTGGGACTCCGTGACCAACATTGGTGGTCTTCGAGGATTCTCCGTTTACAAGCACAAACTGGGATCGATCCGATAAATAGGATTTAAACCAGCTAAGTGCAGTTCCTTTAATACCAATCAAATGTTCTAGTCTCTGCAGCAAGATACGATGATCAATGGTGTCAAAGGCGGCACTGAGGTCCAGCAAGTCAAGAAAAGAGACAAGTCCTTGGTCCGATACAAGTAGGAGATCATTCGTAATTTTTACCAGTGCTGTTTCTGTGCTATGATGCACTCGAAATCCTGACTGAAAGTCCCAGAAGAAAGCATTGTTTTGTAGAAAGTCACTTAATTGATGTAGCTGTGTTTACATTCTTCCTAAATCCTGATTGGTGGAGCCGCCGCAGCCAAAAAGGTACTACTTAGAGGGTCACAGACCAGAATAGTATTTATATGTAAAATAATATAAAATTTCTTAGGTCTTAAACAGTCTTCCAGTTTTAAAATTAACACAACATTTATTTTGTATCATCCCCACAGCAAAATAAAAGGAACAGGGAATTTAGAGGCGCCTCAACGCTATTTCCCAATAGCGTTTAACCTCATATTACAATGAGGTTAAACGCTACAACCTTTAACCTTAACCAAATGCTACAACCATTTTACAACATTAACCTTGTCTCACAATGTAACTTGCTATTTTTTTCCGAACATCTACACATTAAAAATCAGAAAGAAATCATTGAACATCAACTTTGACCGTGGTTCAGCACCAAGCTTAATGATGTAAACGCAGAATACGCAACTTCTCTTCCTAGAGTCTTGTCCTGGCCATGATAATCTAAAAGTAACATCCATGTTAGACCTTCAGTAATAATTACGTAAGAACAACAAGAACAATTCTGACAAAGAGGTGGCAAAATTCCAACGATTCGATTTGTATCACGATTCGTGGTTGTCGATACGATTCAAGGACGATATTGGTTCATTTAGAACGATACGATCCAAATCAATTCAGTGACTTGAAATCGATTCAGTAACTTATTAGCCAAAAATTCAACCAGTGTGACTGAAATAAATACCTGGATACTGACCAGTGCAGGTGAAGTTTCCCAGATTCCTGTTGTTTCTTGTAATGGAATCAGGTATCAATTAATTCTGAATATAAATAAACAAGTAAACAACAATGAATGGCAAATGCATTCACATTTTATTTGAATAAAGTGCAAACACTGCTGTAGCAGCGTAGCAGAAAAAACCCGTATTAGTGATATACACAAAAAACACCCCTGCAATAATGGTTTCCCCCTACCAACCCCGCAAAACCACCCCTTTATTTTAACCCTTGTGGAACATCCCCTCGGCTTTGCGTGAAACCCGGAAGTTGAATCGGGGCTCGGGACGGCGGTGTGTTCCCTGCGTACTGCGTGAGCACACGGCTCAGTCCGTGACAGCCTTTATCATTAAAAGTGCTAAGAAAAAGTCTGACGTGCTTAAATCCAACGGGTTATTTCCTAGTATCGACACAATCGATTTATTACATTTTAAGACGATGTTAGGTCGATATATGTCGTCCATAAGGCCAACTCGCCGAGCACAGATCGATGTAGTTGGATCGGAGGAATAGAAATCGATACATCAATGTAATAGATGGATCGTTACACCCCTAATATTTATATATTCTAATGGCTGTAGTGTGTGCTGCAAGGAAGCGGGTAAAGGGAAGTAACCGACATGAGAAACACAATATTGGTTCAAGGAGCTCATCCTCAGGGAGCGGGTATCACAATGGTTTGGGTTATAATTGGGATTTCTCCAAAATCAGTTAATTGGAGCCATTCATTTTCAATGTATTTTGTAAATCCATGCATTCGATTATGTTTTTTAGATTATGTTCATTTGTCTTTAGAAATCAACCCAGTTCCACATACCCGGAGCAGCATCCGTGTGCCGAAGAAGGAGCCCCCACACACAGTCAGAGACACAGGTTAAGAAGTGGCAGTGGTTCATTTACGCTGTGAGCGTGTCTGCTGGGCTGCACAACAGTCACAGGTTACATAAGAAGAGACGGCGACGCTCCAGCTGCCCCATCCTATCGCTTTAAATGAGGCAGAGCTGCTCCGCTCTGCGTGCGTGCGTGCGTGCGCGCGCGCGTCTATGAGCGTGTGCGTGAGTGTGTGTGGAGGAAGGAGACATTACGAGAAGAGAGAGGGCCACTCTGTTGTGGAGAACGACGCGGCGATCAGAAACACAACGGATCGGCTCGGTTCAGCGGAGAAGCACCGCTTCCCTCCCCGGGGAACTCGTTCTCATTTTGGACCTGGATGCTCTTCATGTGTCCACGCCTCCCTGTGGGATCTAACGGGCTGCGGCGCTGTATTTGTGACGTCGGGAGAAACGCGATCGAGAAGCAGCAATAACATGGTGCTCATTATGGATTAACGCCCGAGTGCATCTTTTCATCCGAGAGGTAAGGGATGCTGGCAGGAAAAAGGGCCGGACGAGGAGGATGCGTCCGTGGGTGCAGCGGATGTGTGTGTGTAGCATGTGATGGATGACGGCTCGCTGGCTGTACGGCAGCAGCATCCACACCTCGGTCTAATCGGCTCGGCCGAAGCCGGGGAAGGGTGCAGGGATCGGGGCTGCTGTGGCTCTTTGTGTGCACACCGCGTTGGCCTTCAGGGAGACTGTAGCTGATCAGCCGCACCGAGCTGCGTGTTATTAGCAAACACTATGACGTCAGCGTTTGTCGATGACGCAACATCTGTCGTTCTCCTTTCAGCAGCAATGAGTATTGGTTTCTGCCAGCTGTTGTCAGTGCATTGCTAGTTGATATTCTGGACTCAGCTTTTCCCTTTAGATGCTTCCAGACTAGTTGCATCCTGGCAGAGAGAGATTGCATGTGTATTGGAACAGTGTTTGGCTGAAGTTACTATTGACTGGCCCACGGGTGGTGGTGTTGTGGTGGGTGCCTGATTCAAGATGGCCGCCGGTGTGTTTCATTGTAGCTTTTGATTGTCACTTATGATTATAATAATAATGCTAACAAGATTGTTGAGATTGTCCCCTGCTTCATTACGTTTTGCTATGACTCTCCTGTTATGTCTCATGCAAAAAATCAGATAAAGCGCATTCCACAGAGGTGTAGCGGGCGAGGAGGGCTCTCGGGGTGAGGTTGGCCCTCGCAGGGGGAGGACGAGCTGCACGTGGCGCGTGGGTTGAGGAGGGCTCTCGGGGTGAGGTTGGCCCTCGCAGGGGGAGGACGAGCTGCACGTGGCGCGTGGGTTGAGGAGGGCTCTCGGGGTGAGGTTGGCCCTCGCAGGGGGAGGACGACCTGCACGTGGCGCGTGGGTTGAGGAGGGCTCTCGGGGTGAGGTTGGCCCTCGCAGGGGGAGGACGAGCTGCACGTGGCGCGTGGGTTGAGGAGGGCTCTCGGGGTGAGGTTGGCCCTCGCAGGGGGAGGACGAGCTGCACGTGGCGCGTGGGTTGAGGAGGGCTCTCGGGGTGAGGTTGGCCCTCGCAGGGGGAGGACGACCTGCACGTGGCGCGTGGGTTGAGGAGGGCTCTCGGGGTGAGGTTGGCCCTCGCAGGGGGAGGACGAGCTGCACGTGGCGCGTGGGTTGAGGAGGGCTCTCGGGGTGTGGAAGGCTCGCTGGGGTGAGGATAGCTCTCGCATGGGGAGGACGACCAGCGGGGTGCCTTGTGGGGTGAGGCGGGCTCGCTAGGGGAGAACCCGAGACCTTTTTCTCAGCTTGTTAGGGTCTGCAGTTATGTCAGCCTTTTAGCATTATTTTTTATGTATAAGTATAACTTCAAACTCAAAAAGCTAAAATCAACTGTTAACGCTATTACTGATGCAACTAAAGCAGAAATCTGCCTGGCACTGGCATCATCCTCCCTAACATTATTTTTGTAATCATTAATTGTTCAAATTAATACATTTTTCTTTTTCTCTTGGACCTTGCTTCAACTTGTTGGTTCTTTTTCTCGGGAGTGTTTTCTTTCATCCTACTTTTGGCATCTGGCATAAAATGGACGGATCCAGTTAAAAGCGTGAGGGTTAAAATCAGTATATAATCAAATAACAGCACACTCAAGTCTAGCGGAATCCCAACAGCATCTGTTTCTGGTGACCAACAACCAGGGACGCATTCAGCTAAAGGTCACCAGTTAACTGGGACTGTGGGTGGGACGGATGGCATTCCCTAGCTTCCAACTTTTTTTATATGAACTTGTTTTGCATTCACGGTACCGCTCTTGTTCCGTTTGGTTATCGCTACTGCTTGTTCACCCCATCACTCCCCCCGAGGACTGTCCCAAGAGGAGGCGTGTGGGACACCACGTGGGCGACATGAGTTGATTGATTGAAAAGTAGCTTGCGTATGTATTGTCACGTAAAATATAATTTAATATATATTAGGGCTGTTAAAAATAGTGCATTAACGGTGTTAATTAGGTGTTTGTTCTTAATTACGTCAATTTCTTTAACGCATTTCACGCATGCGCAGTGTGACACATTATTCAGGTTATTCAAGTGTCCGAAATGCGGTTGTGGTTGGACTATTATAACAAACAAATCCTCCTCCTGGCCGACTTTTGTGTCAAAAGCGACTAGAGACAAATCTAGTGACATGTATACAGCATATTTCTCATCATTTAAACAAGTCTCCTGAAGAGAAACGGTGTCGCTCTCTCCCCCTCTGCCTGCTGCGCTGTGGACGTGTGTGTGTGTGTGAGAAAGGCAGCCTCTCAGCGCACTTTTTTTTTAGTTTTACCTGCTAATACTCCCATTTTTCCCGGGAGTTTCCCGTTTTTTTACCCCTTTTACACCTCTCGGTTTGTTATTTCTTCCGGGAAATGTCCAAAATGCGCCCGCCCCCACCCCCAACCCCCGTCAACAACTCAAACCAGAAAGCGAGCGAGAAAAATGTTTCATTTGGATCGGATCGGCCACCGTTATTAACAAAAAAATGCATATCAATATGGGATCCCGATGCGGACTCCCGTTTTTTTCAAAACTCCGATGTTGGTAATCCATTCCAGTTTTTTTCAGCTTTCAAAGCTGAGTTGTGTTGTGTTGTGAACAAACGAACCATCACCGGAGAAATAAAAGCCTGGTATTAACGAGAGCGGTCTGAGAAACCTCCAGCTTACAGCGAGGTCTCTGCGCAAGACTTCCTGACGAGCGAGCGCCTCCGTCTCTTAGCACCTCTTCTATCCCTGGCACTTCTGCCTGCACTCACTCAGGAACAACGTGCAAATAGTCATTAATCATGATTAATCCACTGAAAATGAATTTAATTAATTTGATTAAAATGTTTAATCATTTGACAGCCCTAATATATATGTATGACAGAAAATAAAAATGTTTTCTGAATATAAAGTTCAATTCATTTTATTTTGTATAGCCCAAAATCGCAAATTACAAATTAGCCTCAGAGGGCTAATTCCTGTCGCATGTGTACAGACTGTAAGTCTGTACACATGCGACAGGAAAAAGTCCCCAAAAATGAAACCTTAGGAAAAACTTCAGAGGGATCCATCACCAGTGGGTGCTGTATTTTAAAATAATAGAATATACAATTTTCTTATGTTCAAATAAACTGCACATTCAGAATTCAGAAAAAATATAATTTTATAATTAATTTTTCAATAAATCAAATAAAAGGGATGAAAATCGTGAACTTTTCTTATATCTTGTTCTGCCAGGCTTTTTAACCTGGCTGTGGATGTAGTCAGGGCCTTTCTCCTACTCACATAGAGGTGCTCATTGTGCCTCATAATGGTTTTTTTCTTTAGAAGCAGAGATAGCACGCAACCCAGTCACTTCCCTATATGCTCTTCACTCATCCAACTCATCTTATGACAAAGGATACACAAAGGAAATAAACAAGGCCAATGTTTTCAGCACAAATCCAACAGCAACAATGGAAAATCAAGGTTCCCTAGTATGTGGTGCAAAGATGACAATCACCATATTCCCAAGTGGCCTGAATTCAAAGAACGATCTCTTGAGGATCAACGAGGATAAATGAAGGATAGAAGCTCTGTTATGGATGTATGAATCCAGTCACACTTGTCATCATCATCATATTTGTGCTATACTGTATGTAAGGGAAGACACCCTACCTGTCTCCCAGTGAGAACTACAGAAGACGTGATGATAGCGAAATCTCTCTAACCTTTATTTACAAAAGCATTACTATGCCTATGAGAATACAAACAAAAGAGAAATATACATACCTATGCAATATAAATGTCAATAAAATAAAAAATAAAAAATCAAATTTTGAAATTCATTAATCACGATTAAAAGTTGATTTTTTTCCCAAAGACTAAATCTTATAAATTAACGAGTAATAGTGTTTAGAATCCACGCTTTCTAAAGATATTGTTTTTTTTTTACACACATCTGATCATCTCCAGGGTGCAACAGGTTGAACTGGGGACTGGTTACTAGTGTATTTTCCAAAGTTACTAGCCACTCAAATGTATTGTTCGGAAATTTAGAATAATTTGATAGAAGTTGACCACGGTTTGCTCCAATTTACTAAAGAAGTAGATTTACCTTCCTTTCAAACGTAGATGACCGAACCACCCAAATCAAGACTACATAAAATGTATATTTACACTCACCAAATCTTCAGCGCTTTGCCCTTTTGTATGAAAACCTATGCCACTAAGACAAAGACAAAAAGAGTAGCTCATTGCGTAGAACTTGACCTGTCACGGGTGTTTGCTATGTTACAAACAGGACTATTGGTTGGTGTTTCTCAAAGTGCGGCCTGTGAACTGGTTGAAATGCGTGAGGCTTGAGAGCCCTTCAATGAGTTCATTATTTTAGGTGTGTTTTGAGAAGTCTACTGTAATGGAGTGTCTCATACAGCCGAGGAAACTTCGGCTTCAACTCCGAGCTGCATCTTGCACCGGCAGCACTTAAGTCCCTGAAGAGCCCGCGGATTTAGGGTGGATGTTGAGATGGAAGTAGGCTAGCAGCTAGCCACATGTTCAGTGGTCTGTTTGACACGTTTAGCAGTTCCTCTGCACAGTTCTTCTGTTTGTTTTACTTCCAATGCAAAAAGCTCTCCATCTTCGACTACCGTCTCGCTCTCATCTAACTGACTGCAGCAAGTGACATAAATCACGGGTCAACGCACACCGGAAGTAAAAAAAAGGATGCCTTACGGTAAAGTTGTGATATTTTATCCTATTAATCCAGGCCACAATAATCACATAGATTAAAGCGTTAATTTTGACACTCTAGTATTTATATGTACATGTGTACAGCGACATTGTATATGGGATTAAAGGTGGCGTTAGCTGTGCCACAATATGATGGGCTGCATCCTTTGAGGGCCCAGCCTTTGTGGTTGACCTGGGCTGGGTCCTCCAAGGACCTTATAGGCTGAACCAATCGACCTCCTGCTCGCGTCATCAGCTTTACCTCTGCTGCTCTCGTCGACTAGCAACCTGCTGCGCTCGACCTTAAAAGCCTAAAAACATAAAATACAGATGGAGAAGGTAATCTTATTTCGCAGCAGACAGAGTTAACATAGCCAAATAAACTGGCCCAGATATTGGCCACAGTAATCGGGTAAATGAATGCGTTAAGCCCTACAAATAAATGAGTACTTACCAAAAGGGGTGGATGTTGGTGGAGCAAGAAAAGAAAGTGGGAGTACAAGGTCCGTTCCTTTTTCAAACATTTATGAGGCCAGTTTACAATTATCTTTTTTATTGTGGAGGTTTATATGAGAGAGACAACTTTAAGGGAAGTTATTACATGCATCATTAATTGTTTAAGATGTAATAAAATAAAGCGGATTGACTTGGAGATGAGGTGGGCTGTTAGCCCGACGTTGCCTACTCTCCCAACCCCAAATCAGGGACACTTTCGGTGGCCATGATCGCGCATAAAGTCTGTGGGCCGCACAAACTGGGCCGGCTGGCTGTGATTGGAAAACAGGACTGGAGCTGTCCCGGACGGGACAAATCATAATTGCACATAAATCGGGTTGTCCCGGGTAATACGGGACAGTTGGCAACCCTACTTCAGGCCCATCGGGCCCAGAGAATGGAGGTCGACCTGGTGCAGTGATGGCGAGCAGAGACCAACCCAGGGCTTCTAACCAGACAAAAAGATCCAGGCAGGGTAAACAGGTGGGCCAGGTTTGAGAAGACTGACCACTGTGGACCAAACCTGGAAGAACTGGGGCCAGAGGGTCAATACTCTTTTGAGTGAAATTCAAGCTTGTAGTGTTATTCACTGGGGAATGCTCAACCAGAGCGCTTACAGCTAAAAACTGCTAAAAGCTTTAAAAATATTGTAGTAGCTCGTGTCCTGTTTAGACACAAACCACACAGTGATGGAAGAACAGGGAACAGACTGGATGATGGCGGTGTAGAACCCAACCGGCAGCTAAATAGAAAGAATAAACATGAAAAAAATTACTGTAAACCCACGGCAGAGTTTTTGTTGCAGAACAGTTGAACCAAATAGTTTGCCGTTTATGTCTCCCTATGCTGACTCCTTATCATTTCACGTTATCTGATGATCAGGCATCAGACTAACTGATTGCAAGGTGTCCTGATGGTGTGCTCCTTACTGTGCATCCCACACTTGGCCTCTCTATGAGAAATTCTCCAAATCACACACTCAAATAAAATAATAAAAAGGTTTGATGGATTTTGTGGTTTGTAACTATGAGATGTGAGCTTACTGCACATAGTCCACATAGTAATAATGTTTTAGTAATAAAACAGCTCAGAATATTAGGTTGCATTTCTGTCAGTTGACATTTCTTAAAAATGGAAATAAATTTAAACCTGTCAGGGTTGGGTGTCGAGGGACCGGAAGTAGCGAGACACAAACGCAGACTTGCTAACAAAAGGGGTTTTAATCTCAAAAAAGGCAAACATAGGGTTTCCAAAAGACAAAAACTTACGAGAGGCTCAGGATCACAAACACATACCACTAGGCCCGGTTAGGCCCGGTTAGGCCCGGTTAGGCCCGGTTAGGCCCGGTTAGGCCCGGTTAGGCCCGGTTAGGCACAGGTGACATGCATCAACATGCGACAACGACCCAACACAGGACTAACAAACACAGAGGTTTAAATACAGACGGGAGGGGCAGGTGATTGGGAACAGGTGGGGACAATCGGACACTGACGAGGGGAGACAGGACAGGGCAGGAAGTGAAGTTACCCAGGGAAACCAGAAACATGAAACTTCACACTAAGACAGGAAAAAGGACCAAACCGTGACAGAACCCCCTCCTCAAGGACCGAATTCCAGACAGTCCCAAAAGACCTGAGGGGAGGGCAGAAACGAATACAAGGCAGACAAGGGGCGGGAGGGTGGGGATCCGAAGGTGTTGGTCCCCCCGGCGCACTGCGGTGGGCGAGCTGGCGAACGTCCGGGACGGCGACCGGACCTCCGGGTCACCGGGCTATGGCGGTCAGGTGTGGATGACTCGGGGGGGGGGGCGGCCAGGACGACGGCCAGACGTAGCGGGATCAGGGGGCCGGCCGTGAGGACGGTCAGCCGTGGCAGACTCTGGGGACCGGCCCTGACAGCCGTGGCAGACACGGTGAATGCCGGACTTCGGGGACTGCGGCTGAGGGACTTCGGGGACCGCGGACTGCGGGGCACCAGGACCGCTGGCGGTGGCGACGTGGCTCCTATTTAAAACCTATTTAATCTTTAATTTACAGTCAGTATGCACTACAAACTGCTGACTCACCGTTTACATTCAATAGATAAAACAAATTGGAATATCTCAGAAGAATAAGCCTGAGCACACAAGCTGAACAGATGCTTTTTAATCAGGTTTACTGTTGGATCAGTACTTCAGGCTGGCCTCTCATTTGTCACGGAGCATATTGAGTTGTTAACTCATAGTTACTGTATTTCATTCTTGCTAGCACGTAAGCTCTTGATTAGCCGTCCGGTCAAGCCAAAAGGCTTCATGCGCTGAGATGCAGAGCCGGACAGTAACGGAGTACATTTACTTGAGTACAGTACTTGAGTACATTTGTGAGGTTCTGTGCGGTTCTCGTTTTTATTTTATACTCCAGAAATGTACTTCAGCATGTGATATATAGCTTAATTATCCACAATTTAGGATACAGTATTTAAGAAATTGTTATATCTTGCAATTATGTACAAACTGAATTTGACTTCCAGCGCATTATTGAGACCATCTGAGGGAAACTAGAGGAGATTTTGACGCAGCAAGAGAGAACACATTTCACACATGAAATCAAAACAGGAACTTATGTGCCTTTTAGCACACCAAGATTAAAATGAACTTCATCAAACTGCCAACTTCAGCGTAGCTCTTACAAAAATTGTATCTTTTAAAAGAAAAAGAGGAACTCTTAAAGCTCTGTCTTTTACATAAGAGCTACGTGGGCTGTGGGACAATTCTTTAATGATTTCTCATCATGTCTCATCATACAGTTTTGGAATTACAGCGGTGCAGAAACGGAATATTATAACGCAGCTCGAGTGCTTTCATCAGCTGACGAAACCCTTCACCCTCCATCACGCTGTGAGGTTGCACATCTTTGGCTCTAAACATCCCCGTTGCTTTAGTTATCAGTCCGACTGATCACTGAGCGGCTGCTTAATGTTGCGGACAGTAGAAGTTGTCTCCTGCTGACGCTGTTGCACAAGTAAACCAATTAAAAAAGTTAGTCTGGAGCCATTGGAAAATTCTGAACAACCAGCACTTCATAATTAATAATACTGCTATGTAGACTACATGATGGGTATCTTTTCTAATATTTATTAGTTTATCATAGTTTCAAGTGAAATATTATACTGTGTTTTACAGAGAAGGCTTGAGCCACATCTGGAGGAATACTGTCAACTGTGGCAGTAGCAATGCAATATTTAGAAACTGTACTCTTGATACTCAAGTACTTTTAAAAACAAATACTTCAGTACTTTTACTTTAGTAGACATCTGACTGTTGTACTTTTACTTGTACTTGAGTAAAATTTAGCAAAGTGTATCTTTACCTTTACTCAAGTAATGAATCAGTGTACTCTGTCCGCCTCTGCTGAGATTACTAAAAGTATCTCCACTTGGCAGTTATATGAGGTATATCTTATTGACTCAAAACTATTTGATTGAGCAACTGATCCATTAACACCGACAATGATTTCATCATGCGTTGACAGCATTTTTTTATTTCCTCAATACTGCTGCACACATTCACTGAGGAAATGGAGATTGGTACTGTTCTTTTAAATGGACATTTTCATTTGAAATCTCTAGCAGACGGCGTAGTCGATAAAAGATAACAGGAAGTATCTGATCACCTACGTACTACAAGCCTGCAGTACCACAAGGCTCTACCAATTAAAGGCGTTAATCAGTATTGATGCATCCCACTAGTTCACAACGTCACCAGCTGCTCTCAATGACTGAAATGCAGACTCACACAGCAGTCTGAAGAACAACATCTGCACTTGTGAAAGGTGCTTTTCTCCTACTGGTCATATTGTTCAGAAGAAGAGAGGTTCTTCATCATCTGACAAGGCAAATTACCTTGTGTGTTTTAGCAACTGCCAAATGGACATTTGAAGTTAATTTGGTCCTTGTGTAGCTGATCAATCGGCATCACTGAACGTGTTTTTTTTTCTCCCTTTCCAATTCTGGAAGCCATCAACTTCTTTGGGACTGAGTCCAGTACCAACGACACAGAACAGCACAGTGTCATTTGGAATAGCATGTCTCTGTTTTTTTCTATTGAACTGGGGCATCAAATTCTTGACAATATTGTTTAGTAATATGAAGACATGGAGTGTTCAAACCCTTTAATGCATAGACCTTCTCAACTCCCTGGTAATTGTCTGTCTGTCTATTTTTAACAATATGCTGTTACTGTGAATATACAGGACTGTCTCAGAAAATTAGAATATTGTGATAAAGTTCTTTATTTTCTGTAATGCAATTAAAAAAAACTAAAACGTCATGCATTCTGGATTCATTACAAATCAACTGAAATATTGCAAGCCTTTTATTTTTTAATATTGCTGATTATGGCTTAAAGCTTAAGAAAACTCAAATATCCTATCTCTAAATATTAGAATATTATGAAAAAGTATACTAGTAGGGTATTCAACTAATCACTTGAATCGTCTAATTAACTCGAAACACCTGCAAGGGTTTCCTGAGCCTTGAAAAACACTCAGCTTTGTTCAGTAAACTAAATCCCAAGTATGGGGAAGACTGCTGATCTGACTGCTGTCCAGAGGACCATCATTGACACCCTCCATCAGGAGGGTAAGACACAAAAAGACATGTCTCAAAGAGCAAGCTGTTCACAGAGTGCAGTTTCAAAGCACATCCACAAAAAGTCTGTTGGAAGGGGGAAATGTGGCAGGAAACGCTGCACAACCAAGAGAGATGAGCGCAGCCTTAACAGCATTGTGAAGAAGAGTCGCTTCCAGAATTTGGGGGAGCTTCAAAGACAGTGGACTGAAGCTGGAGTCCAGGTATCCAAAGCCACTGTTCACAGACGTGTCCGGGAAATGGGCTACAATAGCCGTATTCCCATGGTCAAGCCACTTCTGAACTCAAGACAACGGAAGAAGCGTCTGACTTGGGCTATGGAAAAGAAGCACTGGACAGTTGCAGAGTGGTCCAAAGTCCTTGTATTTCATTTGGAAGTCAAGGCGCCAGAGTCTGGAGAAAGGCTGGAGAGGCGCAAAATCCAAGTTGCTTGAAATCCAGTGTGAAGTTTTATGTGATTAGTTGAATACCCTACTAGTATACTTTTTCATAATATTCTAATATTTAGAGATAGGATATTTGAGTTTTCTTAAGCTGTAAGCCATAATCAGCAATATTAAAAGAATAAAAGGCTTGCAATATTTCAGTTGATTTGTAATGAATCCAGAATGCATGACATTTTTGTTTTTTTTAATTGCATTACAGAAAATAAAGAACTTTATCACAATATTCTAATTTTCTGAGACAGTCCTGTATGCATACACAATAAGATGTCACCATGACAACATTTTAAAAAGGTGTGATGTTTCTTTGTGCCATTTACAAATCAGATAATATAACGGAAGAACTATTAAACAGAAATGCAATTGAATAATAGTTCTGTTTTCTTGAAATGAGCCATTACACTGAGGGATTCCACTTGATGGAAACAATTCTTGGCATACAGAAGAAGTTTCACTTGGTTGCAATCTACGGCATCGCCAGTAACAGGCAGCTGATCCTACAGACCACATGCTGAGCACGAGACAGACAAGACGGTAATGGTCTCAGGTCCTTCTAAGTAGTCGTCCCAAGATAAGTGAGGACTGATGATAGCACTTTATAAAGTTACCAAGTGTGCAACTACTGTGTCAACCTTGATGGTGTAAATAGTGGGAGAGATGGAACTAGGGGGGGAAAACTGAGGGGAAGCGTTACAGTATCAACAGGATATAACCAAGAACAGTGCAATCAATTGGCTGTGTTGCTAATGTTTGTCCTATATATATATATATATATAATATGTGCACTGTATTTGGTGTGGCACTTACAGAAAGTGGGGTAGGATTTACATTTTTTTAAATTGAAACCACGAGAGAACTGCACCAGTTGGTTATTTACAAGACACTAATAATTGCATGAATAATACATATTTAATAATGTGCTAATGTTGGGAGCGTATGGAGAATAATGTTCCGTAAATAAAGGCCAAACCGGCCAAACATTTGAATAACAAGGGCTTTCAGTGCTTGTTTGCAAGTGAAATAGATTTCAACAAGCCAGTCAGTTTTGAATATCCTTCCGATGTCAAATGCGGGCTCATTAGAATAAACTGCCCAGAGCTTCACTACTAACTTTGTAATGGTACGCCATATTTTCCCTCAGGCCATTCAGAGCAGACAGAGCTTATTGAGGAAGGAGGCTTAAAGAGACAGGCGGACAATCTACTCTAACGTTACAGATTTTAACCAACATGCTGAACATTTTTATTTAATCAAATTGCATAAGGTAATGTGAGGGTGAGAGTTCTTTTCCCCTGGACCTCGAAAGACTACTTTACTGTGGCCAGTACAGTTGGCCTCAATATTGTATTATATAAAGGATGAAGCTTGCTGATGGTACAGCAAAGACAGAGCCACTCACACTTAATTAAATGTGAAATCCCCCTTGAAAAGTGCTATTGTTAACATATAGACCGTATGTACCTGTGTGTGTAAGTGGATGTAGCAGTTGTTTATTGTGCAGCTGCTTTTATCAGCAGAGTGGGCCAGAGAGATGCTGTTGTGTCTGAAAAAAAAAAGAATAAACAGGATAGTTTGTACTTTCATATACACAGGTAGTTAATAAATATATTTTATTTATGTTATGCATATCAAATAATGAAGAAACATCTATATAAATGTCAATGGTTCTGTAAGTTGTAAACAAACAAAGTGCAAAGAAATACATTCTGAATGAACATCTGTATAATATACAAATGTTTCCATAACTAATATACACTCAATTCAATTCATTTTATTTTGTATAGCCCAAAATCGCAAATTACAAATTTGCCTCGGAGGGCTTTACAGTCTGTACACATGCAACATCCTCCGTCCCAAGACCCTCACATCGGCACAGGAAAAACTCCCCAAAAAATGAAAACAACCCTTCCAGGGAAAAAAGGGAAGAAACCTTAGGGAGAACGTCAGAGGAGGGATCCCTCTCCCGGGATGGACAGACTGCAATGGATGTCATGTGTACAGAATGACTCATACAGATGTAGAATACATTCAATTTCTATAACAGAAATTACTCAAAGAATTCCAAGTAGCCGGCCAGATGTACGACAGGACCACTGCAGGGGCCACCACCGTCAGATCGAACCACCATCCACAGAAGACTGTGGGGAGGGAAAGCAAAGATTTTAGGAAAGGGCAATAGTGATATGAATCATATTTAAAATTATGATGATGATGATGATGATGATGATGATGATGATGACGGCAGCAGCAGGTGCCAGCAGGGCCACGGCCAGAGTCAGGACCAGGGTCCTGACCGAACTACGATCTGCAGAGACCTGCTCGGCGAGAAAGCACAAAGAACTCCCGGGAAGGAGCTGAATTAGTCATGTGCATTAATGCAACGTGGATTTTAGTAGAAGGGGGGAGGGAGAGAGAGAGAGAGAGAGAGAGAGAGAGAGAGAGAGAGAGAGAGAGAGAGAGAGAGAGAGAGAGAGAGAGAGAGATTTTTTTTGAAAAAACCTTTATTTTACATAAAAGCAATATCAATGTTATTTATTCTAACAGATATGTATATATATTATATATATTATATATAATCAATTTTTCCGCCGCACTCCTCCAGCAGCTCCTCTCCATCCCTCCTCCGCGCTCAGGATGCTCCTCAGCTGGACGCCTCACTCGGTCCCAGTTGTGGTGCTCCCTCCTTCCCGGTTGATCCTTAGTAGTAGCTTCCTCAGCCTGTAGACCTCCTGCTGGGTGAATTCTCCAGCGCCCTTCTTTGTGCTCCCCCGTCTGGCGGTGCGAGCAAATTTCTCGACGTCTGAAAAATAATCATCCAACTTCACCCCCCTCTCGTTCTTGGTGGCGTGCAGGAACCCCTTCACCTGCCCCACGCCGTACCTGCTGGTGGCCGTCCCGCCAGAGGAGACGCTGATGGCAGAGCCCCACCCCGAAGAGGACTCGGACTCTCCACCTGCCGTCTCCCCTTTGCTCGTCGCCCCCCCCCTCTTTGGCTGAGAGCCTCCCCTACTGCTCCTCGTCTTCCTCTTTCTCTGGGGGACCTTAAAGCTCGCCCCCCCCTCCTCCTCCATCTCACTATCCGAGATCGCCATCCCACCCACAAGCGCCCCACAAACTCCTTCACCATCATCCCCTGTGTTCACCCGATGCACACCACTCATCCCCTCATTCGCGCCGTCACACACACTTGCCCGCTGGGCTACATTCAACCCCCCATCCACTCCTACACTCACGTCCTCCCCCACTTGGCTGACCGGCTGGGCCTCACCCCTCTCCATACTCACCCCCTCACCCACCTGACCAACAGGCTGGGCCTCACTTACCCCCGCACTTACCCCCTCACCCATCTGACCAACCGGCTCGGCCCCACTCACCCCCTCACCGACTAGCTGGGCCTTGCCCATCTCCAAGCTCACCCCCGCACTCACCCCCTCACCCATCTGACCAACCGGCTCGGCCCCACTCACCCCCTCACCGACTAGCTGGGCCTTGCCCATCTCCAAGCTCACCCCCGCACTCACCCCCTCACCCATCTGACCAACCGGCTCGGCCCCACTCACCCCCTCACCGACTAGCTGGGCCTCACTCACCTCCTCACCAACCTGCTGGGCCCCCCCAGCAGCCTCCTGGGTCTGGCCCTGACCGGAGGTCTTTTTCCCCTGGCACGCTCTCGCCTGGTGTCCGTCCCTGCCACATCGGAAGCACCTCCCGTCATCCGCTGTGGCAAACGTGATGTAGTCCACCCCCTCGATCCTCACCTTAATCACCAGGTTCAGGGCCTGGTCCTTGGTGAGGACCATGTGCACCTGCCTCCTGTGAGACACCACGTGTTTTAGCAAAGGTGACCTGCACCCTGAGGACACCTTTGTCATTAGTGACACCACTCTCCCGTGCTTCGCCAACTCGCCGAGCAGCGCAGAGTCCGGCACGAACGGCGGAACATTCGCCACCGTGACTCTGACAGCCGGCTCGGCGAGCGGCAGCACGGGCACGCGCGTGCCGCGCACCACCACGCCGCTCGCCACCACCTCGCGCGCCTTCTCCACGCTGTCCACGAAGATGACCACCCCGTGGTTCATCCGTGCTGCGGACTTTACACTGCCGTAACCCACCAACCCCCCCACGGCCAGCCCGCAGTCCTCCACGGAACACGGAAAACCCGGTGCGAGTTTGACACCGTGCCTCCGTGTGAGCCCCGTGAGGTCCATGCCGACCGGCTACAAACACACCCAAAACAAAGACCACAGCCAGAAAACCAACAGTCACACACACAAACCACAGGAAATACACGAAACATACACGCGAAACCAAGTACTGACAAACAATTCGCCTCACGCCACGCTCCGCTCACTCCGCACTGCTTCCGCTCCTTCCGCTCAGAGAGAGAGAGAGAGAGAGAGAGAGAGAGAGAGAGAGAGAGAGAGAGAGAGAGAGAGAGAGAGAGAGAGAGAGAGAGAGAGAGAGAGAGAGAGAGAGAGAGAGAGAGAGAGGGGTTCGGTGTGTCCTAAGAAGTCCCCCGGCAGTTTAAGCCTATAGCAGCGTAACTAAGAGCTGGTCCAGGTAAACCTAAGCCAGCCCTAAATATAAGCTGTATCAAAGAGGAAAGTTTTAAGCTTTATCTTAAAGGAGCTGACTGAATCTGCCCCCCGGACTGAAAGTGGAAGCTGGTTCCACAAAAGAGGAGCTTGATAACTGAAGGCTCTGCCTCCCATCCTACTTTTAATAACTCTAGGAACAACAAGTAACCCAGCATCTATAGAACGCAGCTGCCTTGCAGGGCAGTACGGTGTTACAAGCTCTTTAAGATAAGAAGGTGCCTCACCAGCAAGCGCCTTCGTAGGTAAGGAGAAGAACCTTAAATTCTATTCTTGATTTAACAGGGAGCCAGTGCAAAGCAGACAATACAGGCGTGATATGGTCTCTTTTATTAGTTCTTGTTAATACACATGCTGCAGCATTCTGAATCAACTGAAGAGGCTTAAGAGATTTACAAGAACACCCTGCAAACAAAGAATTACAGTAGTCCAGTCTGGAGGAAACAAATGCATGAACTAATTTTTCTGCATCACCTTGAGACAGGAAATTCCTGATTTTCGATATATTACGTAGATGAAAAAAGGCGGTCCTTGAAGTTTTCTTTATATGAGAGTTGAAGGACATATCCTGGTCGAAGAGAACTCCAAGATTCTTGACGGTGCTGCTGGATACCAGAGAAATTCCATCCATAGAAACTGTATCACGTGACAGCTGACTTCAAAGGCGCTCTGGGCCTATCAAGATAACTTCTGTTTTTTCTGAGTTTAGCATCAGGAAGTTGCAGGCCATCCAAGTTTTGATGTCTCCAAGACATTCTTGAAGTCTAACGAGCTGTTCGGTCTCCTCTGGCTTGATCGACAGATACAATTGAGTATCGTCTGCGTAACAATGGAAGTTGATGCTGTGTTTTCTGATAACGTCGCCCAAAGGAAGCATATAAAGGGTAAATAAATAACTAATAACTAAATAACTAATATACACTCACCGACCACTTTATTAGGTACACCTTGCTAGTACCGGGTTGGACCCCCTTTTGCTTTCAGAACTGCCTTAATCCTTCGTGGCATAGATTCAACGAGGTACTGGAACCATTCCTCAGAGGGTTTGGTCCATATTGACATGATAGCATCACGCAGTTGCTGCAGATTTGTCGGCTGCACATCCATGATGCGAATCTCCCGTTCCCATCCCATCCCAAAGATGCGCTATTGGATTGAGATCTGGTGACTGTGGAGGCCATTTGCGTACAGTGAATGTCTCCGGTTATGTATGTAACCTTGGTTCCCTGAAGGGAACAAGACGCTGTGTGAAAACGCTCTGGGAACGCCCTGCGTGACCGCGTCAAGAAGCACGTGTGCTAATCAGTCCAATGGTGAGATGGCACCTCATAGTTGGGTGACGTCGAGACCAGGAAGCCGTAAATAGCCCCAAGACACAAGCTCATTCATCTCTAAAAGGCCGAACACGCAGCGTCTCGTTCCCTTCAGGGAACCAAGGTTACATACATAACCGGCGACGTTCCCTAACAGGTAACTTGGAGCTGCGTGAAAATGCTGTGGTAACCCCAATACCAACTCCGGCATACGAGCCAGTGTCCGTCATGTGAAGTCGGAAGCGCACATTCTGCGCACATTCTGACGAAAGCACCTGCGCTCCAGGCGTAGAGCTACGGTCAAGGCGATAAATCTTACGAACGTGTGCGGAAAGGCCAGCCTGCCGCAATACCACCGTCGCGCAGCGCTACAAGAGGGCTAAAAAGCCACCATTCCCGCCAGTGAGATGGTCTCAACCATCCACTTGTTTATCCTCAATTTAGACACAGGACCCCCAAGGTTTGGTGGTCCGAAGTACATGGACAGCTGTTCGGAACGTCTACACAGGACAGTTCTGTGGACGTAAGAGTCTAAGGCCCTAACCGGGCAGAGGAGGTTCGGTTTCATCTGGTCCGAGAGGAGGAGGAGCCTGCGGCAAGATAGGTCCTACCGTATTAGTAGGAACCCGAATATAACTGGGGGAAGGTTGTAAGAAAGCCTTCACCATACCAGGTGAGAATTCCAAGCACAACGGAAACATCGAGAGCACTTGCAGATGTCCAATTCTCTATAAGGAACAAATATTGCTTCTTAAGAGCCACCTCTGCGACCACCTCAACTCGTGTGGGCTGCTGGCCCTATCAGAGGCCACGCCCAAGTTTCCATAGCGCCGGGTGGGGGTAAAGGATCGCCCTCGACGCCTGCGAGAGCAAATCCGCCCTGGTCGGGATCTCCCAGGGAGGCTGACGAGGGGAGAAACTAGGTCCGCAAACCACATTCTCCAGAGCTCCTGAGAGCAGAGCAACCGGGGAAAAAACCAGGGCGGATGCTCCTGGTCAGGGAGAACCTCCAAAGGAGCTCCACCAACCCGGGGTGGAGTGTCGAGTTCCCGGGCTTTGGCCCTTGCCTCAACAGGGTGTCTGCCCCCTGCTGGTTCCCCCTCGGGGAGAACCCTCTGAGCCACCACTGCAACGGTCTCAAATACAGCCAGCCGCAGGGAATCACATTGGATGCAGCTGCCAGCAGACCTAACAGTCTCTTAAAACTGTCTGACAGTGAGTGGCTGGCCTAGCCTGGCCTGTTTGACGGCTAAAAGGGTCGAAGCTACCCAAGGGGGGGACAAATGTGCCCGCACCGTGGTCGAGTCCGAGATCACATCCAGGAAAGTGGTCCTAAGCAGCGGGGACAATACACTTCACCTGGCGTTGAGTCTCAACCCCAGACGGTTGATGTGGCGAGAATGACATCTCGATGTTGAACTGCGAGCCGCTCCGACGGAGCCAAGCTCTTTAATCAACCGGTCATCGATGTAGTTTTTACAATGCGGATGCCCTGGAGATGCAGTGGCGCCAAGGCTGCATCCACGCACTTCTTAAACATACGGGGAGAGAGAGCTAGGCCGAACGGAAGAACCTGATGCTGGTAAGCCTCGTCCCCGAAAGCGAACCTCAGGAACTTCCTGTGTTGTGGAAGGATGGACGTGGAAGTAAAGTCCTTCAGATCTATCATGATAAACCAGTCCTCGGACCTGATCTGTGACACGATCTGTTTAAGCGTCAGCATCTTTAAGCTGAGCTTCACGACAGTGCGAAAAGACGGAGATCTAGTATTGGACACAACCACGCCCATCCTTCTTTGGGACAATCAATGACTGGCCTAGCATGGCCTGTTTGACGGCTAAAAGGGTCGAAGCTACCCAAGCGGGAGACAAAAGTGCCCGCACCGTGGTCGAGTCCCAGATCACGTCCAGGAAAGTGGCACTAAGCAGCGGGGACAATACACTTCACCTGGCGTTGAGTCTCAACCCCATTCTCAAAGAGCGGCCGACAGGAGCGTAGCATCCGCATAGGGAGACGCTGCAATGCACACATCCAGCTCCCTCAAGAGCTAGCTGAGAATGCTCCGCTCCCAAACAAGCAACGCATAGTACGTGCGTATCCCCTCCTGTAATAAACCGGGGACAGGGGGGAGCACACCGCACAAATCGTTGCTATCCTTTCGCTTCACATCTCACTAATACACAACACACTTGATGAAGGCACAGAGATGAATGAGCTTGTGTCTTGGCTTTACGGCTTCCTGGTCTCGACGTCACCCGCCTATGACGTGCCATATCACCATTGGACTGATTTCACACGTGCTTCATGACGCGGTCACGCAGGGCGTTCCCACAGCGTTTTCACGCAGCTCGAAGTTCCCTGAGAGGGAACATTGTCATGTTCAGGGAACTCATTGTCATGTTCAAGAAATCAGTCTGAGATAATTTGCGCTATATGACATGGTGCGTTATCCTGCTGGAAGTAGCCATCAGAAGATGGGTACACTGTGGTCATAAAGGGATGGACATGGTCAGCAACAAAACTCATGTAGGCTGTGGCATTGACACAACGCTCAATTGGTACTAAGGAGCCCAAAGTGTGCCAAGAAAATATCCCCTACACCATTGAACCACCAGCACCAGCCTGAACCGTTGATACAAGGCGGGATGGATCCATGCTTTCATGTTGTTTACGCCAAATTCTGACCCTACCATCCGAATGTCGCAGCAGAAATCGAGGCTCATCAGACCAGACAATTTTTTCCAATCTTCTATTGTCCAATTTTGGTGAGCCCATGCGAATTGTAGCCTTAGTTTCCTGTTCTTAGCTCACAGGAGTGGCACCCGGTGTGGTCTTCTGCTGCTGTAGCCCATCCGCCTCAATGTTCTGCGTTCAGAGATGCTCTTCTGCATACCTCAGTTGTAACGAGTCTGGCCATTCTCCTCCCCTTTGCGCCCACAGAACTGCCGCTCACTGGGTATTTTCTCTTTTTCAAACCATTTTCTGTAAACCCCAGAGATGGTTGTGCGTGAAAATCCCAGTAGATCAGCAGTTTCTGAAATACTTAGACCAGCCCGTCTGGCACCAACAACCACGCCACATTCAAAGTCACTTAAATCACCTTTCTTCCCCATTCTGATGCTCGGTTTGAACTGCAGCAGATCGTCTTGACCAAGTCTACATGTGATTGACTGATTAGAAATTTGCGTTAACGAGCTGTTGGACAGGTGTACCTAATAAAGTGGCCGGTGAGTGTGCATCATGAAAGATTTATATTGAGAGTGGCAGATACTGTGTCATATACTGTACATATCAAGAGCAAATTGTGCATAAACAAACTGTAAAATTATGAGCAGTAGAAATGTCGGAGTTAGTTTTATTGACAGTGTATGATGACATTTCGTTCGTCGGAGTGACAGCATGCAAGGAAGAACTGTTCAAACATGTGGGTGTTATGGTGTTCTGGGGCGCTCCCAAACGGGACAAGCTGAACTGGGGGGGGGTTCAGGGTGTCTTAAATTGTAGTGCTTATAGATAAGAGCCGGCTTATTTGATGAAATGATACTTTCTTGTTTCTTGTTCTTTGAGTTTGTATCCTTATGGTTGTAATGTATTTATCGTAAGTCGTTATGGATAAAAGTGTCAGCTAAATGACATGAAATGTAATGTATTGTGTGAAAGTCTGCAGCGACATGTCCAGGTGTACCAATCCTGGATCGAGGAAGCCACCAATAATGTTCGTTGGGTGACTGATACAGATGTGCAGCTGCTCCTCTAGCTGACGATGTCCTGCAGACCTCTACACATGGTCACAGGCTCTTTGGCAGTAAACCTTTTTCAGAGTAGCTGCTCTTTGCTACTCTGCCCTCCTTGGTCTGTCTGCTCCTCGCCTGGTTTTTTGTTTAGTGTTTGGCTTGTGGCTAACATTATTATTATATACACATTTCTTTTGGCACAAGGCTGATCTTTCAGGGTTCAGCACTCCATTAATAGAAAGCTAAATGTTACTCCTATCACAGTTCCAAAGCATGGTATTGTTTTCACACCCCTGCATGTTTTCAGTATTTTACAGCCCACTTCTACACTTTTTTCTCTGCAGGTTCCCAATGTTGAACATGACAACCCCCAGCGAGCTGAAGTCTCCCTGCGTGACTCGCAACGGTATGGTGAAGTTGCCCCCCAGCCCGCCTAATGGTCTAGGCAGTGCAAGTATCACCAAGGGGACACCTGCTGCCAAGAACCGTCTGTGCCAGTCCTCCTCGGTACCCTCTATCCTGCCTCCTCCACCGACCACCCTTCCCTATCACCACCACCATCACCTGGACGGCCCTGGATTGCCCAACTCAGCAGCCTCTCTCTTGGCCTCTGACATGGATCCTGCAAATCCTCTTGTGGGCTTGAAACCGTCCCTTCGTCAGCTTCCCCATCTCAGTCTCCCCAAGCCCATCCTGCTGGAACGTCAGCTTGTCCTAGATGAGAAGCTGCTCAACCGGTTGTTATGGTACTTCACTACAGCTGAAAAATGTGTGCTGGCGCAGGTATGCAAGACATGGCGCAAAGTGCTGTACCAGCCCAAGTTCTGGGAGGGCGTGACACCTATCTTGCATGCCAAGGAGCTATATACCCTTCTGCCCAATGGGGAGAAGGAGTTTGTTAGTCTGCAGGCCTTTGCTTTGCGTGGATTCCAGTCCTTCTGCCTAGTGGGTGTGTCTGACCTGGACATTTGTGAGTTCATCGACAACTACCCACTGTCCAAGAAAGGTGTTCGTTCAGTCAGTCTCAAGAGGTCTACCATCACAGATGCCGGTTTGGAGGTGAGTTAGGATGTGTGTGTGTGTGTGTGTGTGTATTTATTGGATATGAATTTCCCCTGATCGAAGCCGTTTCAATTTATACATATCAGTTAGTTCAAAGTAGCCTGGAGATTAAAGCATTCCAGCTCTCACCAGTAATTGTGATGACTGTGTGGTACAGGTCAGCAACAAATGTGAGCAGCCAAACACATCATCTCTGCTCCTCCGTGTTTTCCTATTGCTGTTAAATGTTTCCAAAGTTTCCATTTTCCCAGCCATTATTTCATCACACCTTAGTCACAACATTGTGAGTTTACCTTAAGTATCATCTAGTTAGCTAGAGCATTATAGGTGATTGAGGTCAGGGGTCATTGGGGTACTTAGTGTCATACTGAAGCGCTATAGGAGTACCTAAAACGTCATAGAGTTATAGGGTTCCCTAGAATGTCGTATCGTAACCTACATTTTTATAGGTGTACCTGTAGCAGGGGTGCCCACACTTTTTCGGCTAGCAAGCTTGTGTTTAATCATCCCCCCGCCCTCTCGGGTCGCATTCAACCTATTGGACGCCCTATGAGTATCATGTGGTTACCTAGAGAATATATGCAGTTCGAGTGCTACAAACACTATGCTTTTTCTCAGGCCTGAAGGAAATGTTGAGTTTTGATTATTGTTTATTATGAACTGATTGCAATAAAGCGTAAAGGAGAAATGATAGGAGTCAGTTTTTTGTATTGTCTTACTGTATAACTGAATACGAGACCAGCATGTACCGGCTGTTCTAGTTATTATGAAATATAGTTTGACACAGCAGTAGCAATACACGTGAGTGCATTATTTTTCTGTGACTTCAATTCTCAAGATCTGTGGTATTATGCTGTCATTTTCCTTAGTAGCAAAAGAGCGCAAATGAGGTGCCTTTAAGATGAGTTGTTTTTCAGATGGCTCTTCAAACCTGCCAAGCACGGCGACTATTCTCGGATGAGTGAATGGTTGCTATGGAGAAAGCTGGAATTTTTAAATGCATGATCTATGTGTAGACTTTGCTGTTAAAGGCTTGTGATTTGTGCATTACCATTTTGTTGGACCTTAAACATATTTCTTTTTACAAAAGGGATGAAGTAAAACTATCTAATGCAAAAAAAATGTAAAATTCAGTTTCACTGCACAATATTGTCGGATTCAAACACCGTTTGAAAGGAACGGGACTTGCAGTCGATTTTTTTGTAATGTTCATAATTTCACGATGCCGCCAAATCATCACAAAACTGTTTGCGGCTAATTGAGAAAGCAGGCCTTTTTTAGTGAGATTCAGAAAGAAAAATCCTTCTCTCTCGGAACATTCTGTTACCTTAACACAAACAAGAGGCATTCATGTTGCATCATATCAAGATAATACAAACTAACATTGTATACATGGATGGAATGAATGTTTTACAAAGTTGTGAGCAGATATGTTATTAGTAAGTGTATTATTATTTTTTGACTATGTTGTCGTTCAGCTTATCCATCATGCTTCACTTTTGGGTGCCCAGCGAGAAACTTCTTCAGAAATGTTTGTGTGGCTCTTGTATTGCCAAGTAGATGTAGTCGTTCCCAATCCAGGGGCTTACGACCCATGGGGGGCGGGGGCATGGTGGGCTGACATGAGGGGTTGTGGCTTCATTACCAACCCTAACATACAGAGACAACGGTTAAAAAAAAGAAGCTAAACCAACATGAGGACAAATTGAAAAACTTCACTCAAATTTTAACCACAGCACATTTCAATCATAAGGATACAAACGAAAGAACAAGAAACAAGTGCTATTGCATCAAATATGCCGATTTACAACTCGCTATAGATAAGAGTCATTATAAGTACAATTTAAGTGCTGCAATTTGTTAGTATTTTTAGTCAAGATACAGTCTGAAAAGGTGTGTCTTTAGTTTACGGCGAAAGATGTAGAGGCTCTCTGCGGTCCTGATGTCATCAGAGAGCTCGTTCCACCATTTCGGAGCAAGGACCGCAAAGAGTCGTGATCTTGTCGAGTGTTTTGCTCTCAGTGAGGGAGGAACAAGCAGTTTGGCAGCTGCAGAGTGGAGTGTGTGGGTTAGGACGTAGGGTTTGACCATGTCCTGGATGTAGACCGGACCCCATCCATTCACAGCATGGTACGTATGCACCAATGTTCTGAAGTGGATGCGGGCAGCCACTAGTAGCCAGTGAGGAGAGCTGAGGAGTGGAGTAGTGTGGGAGAATTTACGAAGGTTAAAGACCAGTCGAGCTGCTGCATTCTGGATGAGCTGCAGGAGGGGTTGTGTTCTCCTGATGTTGTAGAGCGTGTATCTACAAGATCGTGTTCTCGCTGTAATGTTTGGAGTCAGGTACAGTTGGCTGTCAAGCGTCACACCGAGGTTCTTGGCAGCCAAAGTTGCCGTTAACACGGAATTGCCAAAGTTGACAGTCAGGTCCTGGGTAGGAGAGTCATTTCCCGGAAAGAGAAGCAGTTCACTCTTGTCGGGTTGATTTTCAGATGGTGAGCGGACATCCACTGAGAGATGTCGGTCAGACAGGCAGAGATCCGTGCCGCCACCTGAGTGTCCGAGTGAGGGAAGGAGAGAATTAGTTGGGTGTCATCGGCATAGCTGTGGTAGGAGCAGAGATGCTCACAAGTCTCTGAGCTAGAGTCCAAATCAAGTCTCAAGTCTCTGAGCTAGAGTCCAAGTCATGTCTCAAATCTTTGAGTCCAAGTCAAGTCTCACGCTTATAATAAGTGTTGCCTCACGTACAGTGACCCATCCAGGCTGCTTAGAAAACTGCATAACTATACACTCACCGACCACTTTATTAGGTACAGCTTGCTAGTACCGGGTTGGACCCCCTTTTGCCTTCAAAACTGCCCTAATCCTTCGTGGCATATATTCAACAAGGTACTGGAAACATTCCTCAGAGTTTGGTCCATATTGACATGATAGCATCACGCAGTTGCTGCAGATCTGTATGCTGCACATCCATGATGCGAAACTCCCGTTCCACCACATCTCAAAGGTGCTCTGTTGCAGTGGTTCTCAACCGGTGGGACACTTTCCCGCGGGGAGGCGCGAGTAGGCTACAGGATGGGAGAAAAAAAATAAATCAGAAAAAAACCAAACACGAAAATTCCTCCATGTTGAAATGCGGTTGTGGTTGGACTATTATAACAAACAAATCCTCCTCCTGCCGAATTTTGTGTCAAAAGCGACTAGAGACAAATCTAGTGACATGTATACAGCATATTTCTCATCATTTAAACAAGTCTCCTGAAGGGAAACGGTATCGCTCTCTCCCCCCTCTGCCTGCTGCGCTGTGGACGCGTGTGTGTGTGTTAGGGGTGGCACGGTACATGAAAAATAATCCGAACTGTTCGGTTTGCGTGTCTTGGTTCGGTTTGTGTGTGCGTCGCACAGTTTGACGCATGCGCAATGTAGCCGCGTGCCCGTTTGTCACTTCAGACAGAGTGTTTCCTTTTCGCACGAAATAAGAGTTGTGTGGACGCGCAAATAGACATTAAAAGTGGAGCATGGAGCGCTGCAGGTCACGTCACGTGTAGAAATGGCAAGTGGGAGAGATAAGGAAGGCTGCCCGGAGTTGGAGGATGCGCTGGTCGGCGTCTGTATGCTCGCGCACATAATCAGTTAGTTAGCATCAGCGATGTGGACCGAACCACTGTGAGGGAGGGGAGGGGGGACTCAAAATGTTTCTAAACTTAAAAAGGCCTTTTTGGGGTTTAAATTGTTTTACTTCTTACACAGATATTCTAAGTATACATCATTATGTTATTTACAATACACACAATTGTTTTAAATGATATTTTTCTAGGGGGGGGCAACCCTTAAATGGGGGGGGTCCTGACTCCCCTGTTCCCCCCGGGATTTACGCCTTGCAGCCCACGTAGCTCTTATTTAAAAGACAGAGCTTTAAGAGTTCAATACATATTCTCATTTTTTGCCAAATAAATGAAAAGTATGTCATCGATGTCTTCTCTCTTGCCGTATCAATATCTCAGTTTCCCTCAGAGATGGTCCCAATAATGTGCTGAAAGTCAAGTGAAATTCAGTTTGTTACAAGATGTAACACTTTCTTAAATACTGTCTACAGTATTGGATCTACATTGTGGATAATTCTGCTATATATCATATACTGAAGTACATTTCTGGAGCATAAAATAAAAATAAAAACAAGAACCGTACTGAACCGAAAACCGTGACCCTAAAACCTTGTTACGAACCGAACCGTGGGTTTTGTGAACCGTGCCACCCCTAGTGTGTGCGTGTGTGTGTGTGTGTGTGTTTGTGTGAGAGCGGTACCCCTTTTCCACCAACATGAACCAGGTGCTAGAGCTAGTGCCAGTTCAGAGTTGGTTCAACTGACGAACCAGCACCAGCTCTGCCTTGGTGGAAAAGGGGCAAGACAGCCCGCTCAGCGAGGTTGTAAACCCTGCAGGGCACTTTTTGGGAGTTTTACCTGGCAACCGTCCCGTTTTTCCCGGGAGTCTCCCTTTTTTTAGTCCTATCACCCGGACATCTCCTGGTTTGTTATTTCTCCCGGAAACGTTATGGATTGCCCAAACTATTAAAAAAAATCAGAACAAAATGTTTGTCTAATGCTGCACCAGTTGTCAGATCTTTTATGCAAAGTAGCGCAGTAGATTTCTGCGCAAGCTTTGCCGACAATTCAAACCAGAAAGCGAGCGAGAAACATGTCAGCCCCCCCTCGATGACAATTCCCGCACTCGGATCTCCCGTATTTTCGTAACCTGATGTGTTGGCAGGTTTGGTTTAGTTCGGAAAAGACTAGTTAACCAAAGTTAACCACAGGTTCCCGTTGATTTTATGATGGACATGGACGTGTTGAGATATAAATAAACGAACCATCAACGGCAAAATAAAAGCCTATTAACGAGAGCGGGGTGAGGACCTCCAGCGTACAGCGAGGTCTCTGCGTCAGTCTGTCCGCCCGACGAGCTCAGCTGGCCGTCGCATCGCTTCATGGAGCTTCTCAAGTCTGATGATGGAATCATCCTTTTTCTCGCGGTCCACCTCTTCCCCTGGCACTTCTGCCTGCACTCACTCGGTGACAACGTACAATTGCTTTTTTGATGCGTGTTTTGCTCCATGTGAAACGTCTGCACTTATTGTACGTCGCTCCGGATAAGAGTGTCTGCTAAATGCGTAAAATGTTAATGTGAAATGAAAACGTGAAGCAAATAGTCACTTCCTAAAACGTTCAGAAGTGAGTTTAGTGATTAATAAAATGGCGGAAAATGTTTTGTGATGTTTGGAGACTCGAAAGCTCGTTTCACTCTGCAGGTACTGTTCTCAACGAGAAGCGCGTGCAGCCGTGAGCTCTCCTCCGTCCTAAAGCACTCACAGGCGGTCAGCCTGTCAGCAGCCTCGTGCAGCAGTCAGGACACTCACACCACTGCGCGTCCAGGCTGCAAATGCTTGATAATAACAGCTTGCAAAAGGTTGAGAACCCCTGGTCTATTGGATTGAGATCTGGTGACTGTGGAGGCCATTTGAGTTCAGTGAACTCATTGTCATGTTCAAGAAACCAGTCTGAGATGATTCGCGCTTTATGACATGGCGCGTTATCCTGCTGGAAGTAGCCATCAGAAGATGGGGCTATTTACGGCTTCCTGGTCTCGACGTCACCCGCCTATGACGTGCCATATCACCATTGGACTGATTTCACACGTGCTTCATGACGCGGTCACGCAGGGCGTTCCCACAGCGTTTTCACGCAGCTCGAAGTTCCCTGAGAGGGAACATTGTCATGTTCAGGGAACTCATTGTCATGTTCAGGGAACTCATTGTCATGTTCAAGAAATCAGTCTGAGATAATTCGCGCTTTATGACATGGCGCGTTATCCTGCTGGAAGTAGCCATCAGAAGATGGTACACTGTGGTCATAAAGGGATGGACATGGTCAGCAACAAAACTCATGTAGGCTGTGGCATTGACACAACGCTCAATTGGTACTAAGGAGCCCAAAGTGTGCCAAGAAAATATCCCCCACACCATTGAACCACCACCACCAGCCTGAACCGTTGATACAAGGCGGGATGGATCCATGCTTTCATGTTGTTTACGCCAAATTCTGACCCTACCATCCGAATGTCGCAGCAGAAATCGAGACTCATCAGACAAGGCAACCCCGTTACAACCGAAGGTTTGTAACCCACAGAACTGCAGCTCACTGGATATTTTCAGATTCTTTTTCAGACGATTCTCTGTAAACCCCAGAGATGGTGGTGCGTAAAAATCCCAGTAGATCAGCAGTTTCTGAAATACTCAGACCAGCCCGTCTGGCACCAACAACCACGCCACATTCAAAGTCACTTAAATCACCTTTCTTCCCCATTCTGATGCTTGGTTTGAACTGCAGCAGATCGTCTTGACCAAGTCTACATGCCTAAATGCATTGAGTTGCTGCCATGTGATTGGCTGATCAGAAATTTGCATTTACGAGCAGTTGGACAGGTGTACCTAATAAAGTGGCCGGTGAGTGTATATAAGGAATTCAAAGCATGTAATATGTTATTATGGCTGCTTTATCTATTGCATCCCTCAGGTTAAGCGCTCTGAGGAAATAAAACCTGGATAGATGCATCAGACCACCCTGACCCTTGTGCTATGGTTCTGAAGTGCCTTAAGGAAAGTAGGTGTGAGAAAACGTCTTTACCTTTAACTGGATGATCAAAAACCCTAAGCATCTCGTCAGAGAAACACTGTATGAGGAGTCAGTCACACACTTGGGGGATGCTGGTTAAAAAAAGAAAGAATTGCATATGGAACGATTTGCATCTTCCAGATCTCCAGTGTAGCGCTCTGTCGCGGGAACGCAAGCTTCCCGGGAGCCAAAAATGGGCTGAGCTTGCAATCACTCAGCACACAGGAAGGGAGGTGTCTGAACTGACAAAGTGACCACAAAAACTACCCAGAAGGACTGGGCAATACAGTGTATGGGACAATGTTTAAATCAATGATCAGTGGTAATCCCGGATGATGTGAATTAATACTACTTATACAGGTAGGAACAATTAAGTACAATGAATGACAAATACGTTTTTTCAGGCATGATCCATTGGTTAAAGTTTCACCTCTATTGTTAAGGAACACAGAGAGGCTGACTAATCAGAAATGAGCTAGAAAACATGTTTGTGAATGCAGCTGTAATGAAACATTGTACAGTGTAGATGCTAACTTAAATAATAGGATGTTTGTAGACCATGAGACGGATAATCTGTGAAACAATCCGGTCGATTTGCCTGCTTTTAGTGCACGTAATGACATTTTTCACAGATCATCTGTCTTTTGTACTTCTGCCTGGATTTTGTGTTTATGCAAGTTTCAAGCTGGGTTTCTGTGTTTGATTGGAAATCACTGTAAAAGATGTATAATGCTGCACAAGTGCAACCTTTTATTAATCTGATCCTGTTTTCATCACTGCAATTATCTCTCTGGAATCACATCCAGCAGCTACGTCAGTAAGGCAAACTGGTTCTTTTGATGTTGCAGGTCATGTTGGAGCAAATGCAAGGCCTGATGCACCTTGAGCTGTCAGGCTGCAACGACTTCACAGAGGCGGGTCTGTGGTCGAGTCTGAATGCCCGGCTGACTTCCCTCAGTGTCAGTGACTGCATCAACGTGGCGGATGACGCCATTGCTGCTATCTCACAACTCCTGCCTAACCTGTCAGAGTTGAGTCTGCAGGCCTACCACGTCACTGATACGGCCATGGCCTACTTCACAGCCAAACAGGTAAAGTGACAGTGTTTTTGAAGAGCAACGCCTGAGCCCGGTCACTTATGCCATTTATATTGCAATTTTGAGCCTTCCAACCCAATCAGAAATGTGAAGCAGCAGACTGATATTCACAACAGTGGTCAATGTTAATAATGATAATGATTTCCTGTAAGTGTTTTCAGGCCCGGGCAGAAAACAGGACACAGGCGCAGGGTCTTTTCCGACATGAGGTAGTCTTTATTTGTAAGACGGGGAACCTCCAAGGCAGAGTAAATAAATGGCTATGTACTTTATCTAGGACACACTTCTTCCGATAAACTAGGTAAGGAAGTGTGGCTATAAAAATAATCAAACAAAAGGTCACTCTGCTCTAGGAAGAAAACAAAAGGGCCTTTAACTTTATCCCCAATAACGGGCACGCACTCTATTGACGGAGGCAACGTCACTAAAATAAATCACTCCTTACGGAGGAAAACAAAAAAGCACTATGAAATGTTAACACTATCACTAAACCTATACTACAAAACTGAACTAAATCAAAACCACTCGCTTGGAGGCAAAAATAATGGAGCTATACAAGAGAACCTGGTCGTCGCGACATGAACCGGGGGCGTGGCAAGAACGAATGGACAAATTCAACAAACTGTGTTGTACCTTTTATACACTGTAAAACCCGGTAAGTTCAGAATACTCAAAACTTTTGTGAAAACTGAATATTCAAGTCAACTGACTTTATATTTTCAAGTATATAATCACTTGAAAATTAAAAGTTACTTGAACTTAAATAAAATAAAATGAAATGATTAACTATTAAGTTCACTGTAGTTAAAAATATAGCTATAAAGTATTAAAAATTATAATTTCTTCAGACTTAAAAGTTTGGATTTAAATTTGTTTAAAGTGCACTGTACTTAAAAAAATGTTCAGCATATGTAATGTTTTTAGTTTTTCTATACTTAATTATTTTGATGCAGTACTACTTCATTGAATAAAAGTCCACTAACTCAAAAACTATTCCTGTGCACAACTTATAAGCCATCTTCTTCATGCATTTAAGTTCAGAATACCTAATTAAAAACAACACACTCACCTTCAATTGTGTAATAAAATGTTTTTATCAAACAATGTCTGAACATGTTACAGCAATATCTTTTAAAACCCTGCTCGAACCATGTGCATTGGATGGCCAAGTGTGTTCAAGTTCTTTTTAAACAATAACCCAAGTGAATTAAATGACCTCTGAAAGTGTAATTAGTCAAATTAACTGGTTAAGTGTCTGCAGGAAAATGTGCACAGCATGATTGGACACCTCTGCTCTTGCTGCAAATTAACTGTAAACCTTTAACATCTCCATCACCTCCTGATTTTTTGTGTGATTTTGGGTGAATGTGGGTGGTTGTGTGTATATCTCTGCAAGTATGTGCGTGGTTGTAGATGAGTGGGATTGCGTGATAAAATGTGTGTATCTCTAAATGTCAAAAGACACAAACAAGAGAACATCAAGTAAATAACTGCCATCAGATAGAACCACCATCAGGTAGAACGTTTCAGGTCACGTATGTAACCTTAGTTCCCTGAAGGGAACGAGACGCTGCGTGAAACGCTGTGGGAACGCCGTGTGTGACCGCGTCATCAATCACAATTACAAATAATCTCCTACTTGCATGGGACCAAGGACTAGTCTCTTTTCTTGTCTTGCTGGACCTCGGTGCCGCATTTGACACCATCGATCATCATATCTTGCTGCAGAGACTAAAACATTTGATTGGTATTACAGTTTTTCTCGATTGTTTACACACATTTTCTTGAAGCATGCCTCATACTCTCAGAACTCTACACACATTTTCTAAAATCACACACACAATGGGCAAAACCCCTCAATACTCCTGCAAAATGAAACTTTACATTCAAAACAATGTTATTTCTTCTCAAAATGGTATTTTGTTTTCAAATGACACACACAGACCATCATATGAGTAGACATTTATAAGAACCAGTTAAACACTGATGTGCTCAATGTAAAACACTATGATGAATAGAAAACACGTCTCCATTCATCATAGTGACCTTTTGTTTGTTCCATGTTACACTTGCTACACACAGTACATACTGTACATACGTGTGTTGTAAAATACTTTAGAATGTTGTTTTTATACTCACAACTCACAAATACACGGTAACAAATATATTTTATTTTCTCAACAAAAACACTGTACACAGTGTGTGTACGTCCCAACCAACACAAAGATGCACATAAAGTGGTCGACATACAAAACAACAGGAGAATTTACTGTATTCAGTTACAGTAAAACAAAAAGCATCAGCTGCTGCGTCTCCACATGCGTCTCCCACAGCTTGGAGAAGGGCTGTGTGCCTTTGTGGACTCGGTCACACACTTTCCATCTCCGGTCTCTGATTTCTAATTGTAACACTGTGTGACAGGTGTTTGCCCAGGTGACGAGTCAGTGTGCAGAGGAGGGAGATTCACTTCAGAATTTGGAATGACAGTGTGTTCCTTGTGAAAACAAGATTTTCCTTCATGAAAATTGTGCCAAATGCAGATAATTGTGTGTAGTGTTTTGAAAAAAGTGTGTTTTAGAACGGCAATTTAAGTGTAAAGCAGGAGTTGTGCTTGCAGTTTAGCAGAATTGGTTCAGGTGGTTGGTGCGCGAGTTACATGTTGTGGTCATTGTGTGTCAAGTACCAGAATTTGTGTGTACTGTACTGTAAAGGAACTGCCTTTAGCTGGTTTAAAGCCTATTTGTCGGATCGATCCCAGTTTGTGCTTGTAAACGGAGAATCCTCGAAGACCACCAATGTTGGTCACGGAGTCCCACAAGGTTCTGTGCTTGGACCCATTTTATTTACCCTTTATATGCTTCCTTTGGGCGACGTTATCAACTTCCATTGTTATGCAGACGATACTCAATTGTATCTGTCAATCACAATTAGACAGATACCCTAACCCTAACCCTGGTTTACCTGGGTTCCTTAGCACAAAATCAAAGGCAGATAATTAATAGTCTGGGGGTAAAGGTGGACACGGACCTCAAGTTGGACACACAAATCAAAGCTGTAGTGAAGTCCAG
The DNA here is from genome assembly GCA_021346845.1 of Apeltes quadracus. Lineage (NCBI taxonomy): Eukaryota > Metazoa > Chordata > Actinopteri > Perciformes > Gasterosteidae > Apeltes > Apeltes quadracus. The sequence continues at coordinate 74,671 of CM037927.1, forward strand.
CTTCTTCCAGTTAAGACAGTTGGCAAAAATTAAACCAATCCTTCAGAGAGAGCACTTCGAGACAGTAATTCACGCCTTTGTGACTACTCGGCTGGATTACTGCAATGCACTTTACTTGGGGGGTTAGTGGGTCCTCCATTGCACGCCTGCAGCTGGTGCAAAATGCTGGAAATATGAGCACATTACACCTATTTTAGCTTCACTTCACTGGCTGCCTGTTCATTTTAGGATTCATTTTAAAATCCTTTTATTTGCTTTTAAAGCTATGAACGGCCTTGCCCGACCGTACCTTGTCGAGTTGCTGCACCCTTACATTCCCAGCCGTGCTCTCAGGTCAGCTGACCAGCTGCTCCTGACAGTACCTAGGGCTAGACTGAAACTCAGAGGAGAACGAGCCTTTGCTGTTGCAGCTCCAAAACTCTGGAATGACTTGCAATTAAACATCAGACAAGCCTCCTCACTTCTTTGATTTGAATCTCTGCTTAAAACCCATCTGTTTGCTCTGGCTTTTAACACCAGGTAACCATGATTAACGTGATTTAAATCTGTTGTATGTGTAGCTTTTTGATTTGATTTTACTTGTTTTAGTTTTAGGGTGTTTTAGCTTATTTTATTACTTTTAACTTACTGTGTTTTTATTGTCATGATATACAGCACTTGTACAGTGTTTGTTTAATATGTGCTTTATAAATAAAGTGGATTGGATTGAATCAAGCCAGAGGAGACCGAACAGCTCGTTGGACTTCAAGAATGTTTTGAAGACATCAAAACTTGGATGACCTGCAAAACAGAAGTTATCTTGATAGGCCCAGAGCGCCTTCGAAGTCAGTTGTCACGTGATACAGTTTCTATGGATGGAATTTCTCTGGTATCCAGCAGCACCGTCAAGAATCTTGGAGTTCTCTTCGACCAGGATATGTCCTTCAACTCTCATATAAAGAACACTTCAAGGACCGCCTTTTTTCATCTACGTAATATATCGAAAATCAGGAATTTCCTGTCTCAAGGTGATGCAGAGAAATTAGTTCATGCATTTGTTTCCTCCAGACTGGACTACTGTAATTCTTTGTTTGCAGGGTGTTCTTGTGAATCTCTTAAGCCTCTTCAGTTGATTCAGAATGCTGCAGCACGTGTATTAACAAGAACTAATAAAAAAGACCATATTCAATTCAATTCAATTCAATTCAATTCATTTTATTTTGTATAGCCCAAAATCGCAAATTACAAATTTGCCTCGGAGGGCTTTACAGTCTGTACACATGCAACATCCTCCGTCCCAAGACCCTCACATCGGCACAGGAAAAACTCCCCAAAAAATGAAAAAACCCTTCCAGGAAAAAAAGGGAAGAAACCTTAGGGAGAACGTCAGAGGAGGGATCCCTCTCCCGGGATGGACAGACTGCAATGGATGTCATGTGTACAGAATGACTCATACAGATGTAGAATACATTCAATTTCTATAACAGAAATTAATCAAAGAATTCCAAGTAGCCGGCCAGGTGTACGACAGGACCACTGCAGGGACCACCACCATCAGATCGAACCACCATCCACAGAAGACTGTGGGGAGGGAAAGCAAAGATTTTAGGAAAGGGTAATAGTGATATGAATCATATTTAAAATTATGATGATGATGATGATGATGATGATGATGATGACGGCAGCAGCAGGTGCCAGCAGGGCGACGGCCAGAGTCAGGACCAGGGTCCTGACGGAACTACGATCTGCAGAGACCTGCTCGGCGAGAAAGCACAAAGAACTCCCGGGAAGGAGCTTTCCGTTCCGTCAGGACCCTGGTCCTGACTCCGGCCGTGGCCCTGCTGGCACCTGCTGCTGCTGCCATCACCATCATCATCATCATCATCATCATCATTATTTTAAATATGATTCATATCACTATTACCCTTTCCTAAAATCTTTGTGCTTTCCCTCCCCACAGTCTTTTATGGATGGTGGTTCGATCTGACGGTGGTGGCCCCTGCAGTGATCCTGTCGTACACCTGGCTTGCTACTTGGAATTCTTTGATTAATTTCTGTTATAGAAATTGAATGTATTCTACATCTGTATGAGTCATTCTGTACACATGACATCCATTGCAGTCTGTCCATCCCGGGAGAGGGATCCCTCCTCTGACGTAGATGGTTAGCTAGCTGCTGTTGCTACACAAACAGTAAGCTGTCGTCATTAGCTGTTGCGGGGATAGAGTCATCAGCGTAGTGTAAATCAAGTTTTTCAATCGACTCAGGCACCGAAATGAAGCACCGAAATCTGCGTTGTGTTTTGGTACGGTAAGTACCGGTCGTGTAGGAAGCGGTACTATATTGGTACCGGTTCTCGGTACCCAACCCTAGTCAAGACCCGCCCCTCGCGGTGGCTACCTCGCCTGAGAGAGCTGCGATCATCGTGGACGCAGCTATCAAGATTCTGTTTTGCAGGTCATCCAAGTTTTGATGTCTCCAAAACATTCTTGAAGTCCAACGAGCTGTTCGGTCTCCTCTGGCTTGATTCAATCCAATCCACTTTATTTATAAAGCACATATTAAACAAACACTGTACAAGTGCTGTATATCATGACAATAAAAACTGCCTGTCAGCCGACCCACAGTTGGTGCGTATCCCGTCCCGTAATAAAGCGGGTGCAGGGAGACTTAGCACACTTAAAGAAGCGCTGCTTGTTGGCCATATTACGATAATCGCAAGGACTTTTGATTCACACAACGCGCTTGATGAAGGCACAGAGATGAATTGGCTTGTGTCTTGGTCCTTCTTATTTCCTGGTCTCGACGTCACCCGCCTATGACGTGCCATCTTGCCATTGGACTGATTTCACACGTGCTTCATGACCCACAGCGTTTCACGCAGCTCGAAGTGCCCTTATAGGGAAAGTCTCCGGTTACGTATGTAACCTAAGTTCCCTGAAGGGAACGAGACGCTGCGTGTTTATGCCACAGCGTTTCACGCAGCTCGAAGTTCCCTGATAGGGAAACGCCATCAGATAGAACCTCCATCAGGTAGAACCACCATCCGATAGAACCAGCATCAGAGAGAACCAGCATCAGATAGAACCACCATCAGGTAGAACCACCATCCACAGAAGACTGTGGGGAGGGAAAGCACAAAGAGTTTAGGAAAGGGTGATGTTGGTTTATGATGACAGTAATAGTAATATGAATCATATTTAAAAGAATGATGATGATGATAATGATAGCAGGCGCAGGTGTCAGCAGGGTCCTGACGGAACTACAAACCAAAAGAACTGTTTAAGGAAATGGTTATTTAAAGAACCATGGTTCAAAAGGTTCTTTGTGGAACCAAAAATGGTTCCACTATTGCATCACTGTGAATTACCATTTTTGATTCCAATTGGCACCTTTCTTTCTCTGTGTACTTGCATAATCAAATAAACTAAAATGACCTTCTACCCCCAGGGCTACACCACCCACACTCTGCGGCTTCACTCATGCTGGGAAATCACCAATCACGGCGTGGTCAACATGGTGCACAGCCTTCCTAACCTAACTGCCCTCAGCCTCTCTGGCTGCTCCAAGATCACTGACGACGGTGTGGAGCTGGTTGCTGAGAATCTGCGTAAGCTCCGCAGTCTGGACTTGTCCTGGTGTCCTCGGATTACAGACATGGCCCTGGAGTACATTGCCTGTGACCTTCATAAACTGGAAGAACTGGTGTTGGACAGGTCAGTTTTGTTTATTTGCTTTCATCCCTGCCAAATTCCCTGTGACAAAGCCCAATATGTGCAGAGTTGGCCATAGTAGCCCAAAAACCTCTCAAGTAACTAAATCCAGATGTGCAGGCCTTCACTGCCTGATCCTAAATCTAAAATATGGTAACATACTTTAGATCCCACATTACTGACAATGAGAGATGACTAGTGTTAACTCCTTTTTTTGTGTAGGAGTTAATATTAAATATTAAACTGCAAAGTAGTAATGCGTTTTTGATACTTGTTCTGCATTAAATCAGACTGAGACTTTTGCTGAAATTGATTAGATGGCCCTAACTATAAAATTCCCACCATCCACCATTGCCGGAAAGGCCTTTAAAGTATGCTGATTTGGTCTACACAACAACAATTTGATTTATTGGTAGAAGTTCCTATGTTATAAGATAAATAGTTTTTCAATAGAAGTCAAGGTTGGCTGAAATGTCCTATGTATGTCTGGAAACCATGGAGCAAATTTTAGGGATAGGGAACCAATCACAGAGCAGGGAGGATCTTGTTGATTGCCCTGACTCCTGTGCGACTGTCACCCCTAACAACGCTACCCTCTCGGATAAACTGGGTGTTTTTTTCGATTAAAAACATGTCTGTAGAGTGGCCATATATACCAGGGGTCCCCAAACTACGGCCCGCCGGCAAACGTCCGCGGTCAGCCCGGCCCCCGACAGAGGAGGACAGAGGTTATGCGGTTTTGGGGACCACTGATATATACCTTCTACTCTCATGTTTGCCTTGCACAAACGGCAATAGTCGCTGAACGACATCTTGTACACATAACTCTCTGACCGATCGCCCTCTTCCGCGTACAACTTCTGTCGCTACGAACAGGCGCATTTGACAGACATTCGTAGCGCCCAATTAAACGGCTCTGGGCATTCATAAACCACGCCTCCAATACGAGGAAATGAACATGTGGTTTCCAGACCCCGTCTCATTTGAGATCAGGGTATGACGTTAGCCAGGCTATCTGTACACATGGAATCTATCCACATTTAATTATACTGATGGATTTATTTTATTATTCCAATGCCGTTGAAAAGGTTCCAGGACAGTAGATGTCGCATGTGTACAGATGCAACCACCTTTAGATATAAACACCATCAGAAATTGTAAAAGTCAATTGATCAAGTTTGACGGGAAAGAAGCCATCCAAGTAGGTATCAGGGCCCACTGCTGCATCCAGGGTTTCTCTATCCAAGGACGGGTCGGCACTAGTTGAAGGCAGGAGCCCAAACATTTTCTCTAATATTTAGAATCTTATCATTGAAGAAGTTCACAAAGTCGTTACTTTTGAGGTCTAAAGGCTGAACAGAGCCGTGACTGTCAGTCTGGCTACAGTGCAGAAGAAAAACTTGCTGTTATTTTTATTTCCTCTATTAATTATGAGTTGCATTACAGAGCCTGCTTTGTTCATCTTTATATTCATCCCAGGGCATCGAACATGGGGTGATGTCTTTTGGATACAAAAGGTTACTATGGTCTTTTGTCTATATTTAGGTGTGTGCGGATCACGGATACGGGGTTGGGCTACTTGTCCACCATGTCATCATTAAGGAGCCTGTATCTGCGCTGGTGCTGTCAGGTAACACAAATGACACACACATAAACCCACAACAACAAGACGTTTTGAGAAACACAGCCGTCAAATGATGGAGAGTTGAGAGCAAAGTGCACGAGGACACAGCAAGAGTCGCTAGTTCAACTTGTTGCACATCCAAGATAAACAACAGTGTCTAAAATACATGCTTTGTAAAGTGATAACTTAGTCTTTAAAAGAAAAACAAACCTAATGATGACTCTCGATTCATGAATTTATAAATGTGAGATTAACTAGTTAAACTAACATTTTTTAAATCTTTTGACAGCCATTTATAATAATCCTTTAAACGGGTAGTAATGGTAACCCAACAAAACAACAACGGTAAACAACTCATTCCTGTCCACTCATTCTTACTGGATGACTTGCACTGATTGGAGTCAGCCTGTGTTGCTTTTGACTGAAAGGAAATGTGTCCGTTAGTAAGCAAGCAGTGCCGGCCCGAGCCTCTTGGGGGCCCCCGTCCCATCACGCAGAGTTACCTGTGCTAGAAGATTATTGGCACAAATGTCACGCTATAATGTTATAGCAAAAATTATAAACGAATACAGTGAGGTTATAATACAAAACTAGGGCTGCTTGCAGCACTAAAAGGGCCTTAGCCTCCCTTTGCATGTCGGTGGGGCAGCGGTCAGCCAGACACGTGGTCAAAAAGTGAAAAGAGAAGAAAAAAAAGTCTGATGCCAGACAGGAATCAAACCCAGATATCTGGCTCCCTTACTGGACACCTTATATCTAAGCTATCATTCACGCTTGCCAATACATGCACGTGAGCCAGCAGCTTGGGCACCCTGGTGGACAGGGGGCCCTAAGCAACCGCTTAGTTCGCTTATGCCTCGGGCCGGCCCTGTAAACAAGGATCGATAATTAGCACCTCCAAGCTTTCCGTTCGACTGCACATGTGCGGTGACCTGACAATCTACCGGCGCTGCCCATTGGTCCCATTGGGCCCCCGCTCCTTTACCATCGGAACTGCAGATTATGATGTTGCTGAGCATTCTCATGCTACTATTCTTTTTGGTTTTCTTCTATCATAAAGCATCTCCTTAATGTCAAACATTATATTTTTATTTCCCAACTTGCAGTATGGTTCTAAGAAAACAAAATAGACCATTATGTAATGTTACAAGATCCCGTTACTATTACGAGCAGCCTGTGGGGGGTTGGTAATGAGGACTCGGTCTTTATAAAAGTTTTTCTTTCTTGCCATTCTTCATTCTAAAATGACCTGATCACAAAGCCAATAGGCCTTATTGTATTCCAATTTGTACTAAGACTAAGAAAGACACAATTAGCATCTAAAATCAACCACCTCAGGGTTGGGGACTTGGCCCACTTCTCTTCATTGTCTTCATTATGGACATGCTACTACTTGGACAGTTCCCACTGTTATGCTGTAGGTTCTGCTGCCACTCACTCCACCTACAGCACTAAAATAAGGGCGGCTGTGGTTTAGTGGAGAGCGCGTGCTCCTTCAATCAGAGGTTAGCCGTCTGTCACGAATCCACAAGTCGATGTTACAATGTCCTTGGGACACTAAACCCCAAAATGGCTCCTGTAGCAGTGGCTACGGTGTATGTAGTGTGTATGTAAGTATGCAGACAACTCATCCAACTTGGAGTGGAGCACAGGTTTGAACCCTGCCGATTGTTCCTGACCCTGACTCCACCTCTGTGGCACTCCTTTCCCTCTGGACTTGTTATATGTCAAGATGGTGTCCACTCGCTGCAGAACGCCGCAGCTGAAGGTTCTGCCGACCAATGGTGATAAAAAAGGGGAGAGTTTTCTCCCGACTCTCCAAGCGATGATGAGGCAAACTATTGTGTTATTGTTATTTGAAACCCTGGTCTTGTCAAAATTTGACTGCATTAAAACATGAGAACTGAAATCCCCAATACACAGAGAGTTGCAGAGTGGCGGCGCCTCAGACAGTGTGGGCTGCATGGTAACGGAGCGCTGACAGCTAGACGGAGTTGCACCAGGGGGTGCTCTTGTACCTATCACAAAGATTATGGTTTCTCATATGGTGCTCTTCTTTGTGTGTGTGTGTGTGTGTGTGCGTGCGTGTGTGTGCAGGTCCAAGACTTTGGTCTCCAGCATCTGTTTGGAATGAGGAGTCTTCGTCTACTGTCTCTTGCAGGTATGAGTTTGAGCTCCGACAGTTATCTCTTCTAACAGAATGTGAGCTTTTTTCAAACATGAAGAGGTGCATGCTTGGAGAAGGAGCTAGTAAGCAGGAACATATTCATTTAAAATACAATCTATACACATGAAACAGTTTTTGTTTGTCGAGTGAAAATGAATAATCTGCTGCCTTTAAAGGAGGGAATATTTCATAAAAAGCTACATAGCAAACTATAAATGATGTCTTTTCTTGGACTGTAATATTTAATAAAACACAATAACTGGGGATTTTATGTTTTGAAGTTTTTCTCGACTGAAGGTAATGTGAGCTCTCAATGCCAGACATTGTAATATATCTTCTTTTAAACAAGTGTAAAGAAAACCACCAAAGTACATGTACCGGTTTATTTTAGAACTTTGTTTAGGGAATGCTTCATTCCTGCACATTTAAATGGCATTTCAGAAAACTAAAAAAACGACTGGTTGGGATTTATTGTCAATCTGTGTACCCAATTCCTTGGCAGAGTTGCTCCTGATATGTAATTGAATTAGAAAATAATTGGAAGGTAATTAGCAAAACAGTCATGATGACAATACAATTGCCAGTAGCACTTAAAGTAGCTAACTAGTTGCCCCCCTGCTGTGCCCCCAGGTTGCCCCCTGCTGACCACCACCAGCCTGTCAGGCCTCATCCAGCTGCAGGAGTTGGAGGAACTGGAGCTCACCAATTGCCCCGGAGCCACCGCAGAGCTCTTCAAATATTACACCCAGCACTTGCCCCACTGCATGGTCATCGAGTAAGACCCCTGCCCCCCCTCGCCTCCCCTCATGACCCACCGGCCACCCACCATACTTTTACCTTCCTCTTCCTTCCTCTTCCTCACTCTTTTCTCAAATGATTGCCCGGGGAGTGACAACCACCGTGCCACATGGTCCCTCATTACCCCCGCCCCCCCTTTGAGCAGACTGACCCACAGGCGGACAGAGAGGCAGGAAGGGCCGATGATGGCACAGGCCACACCCAGAGGATGATGGCATTGCATTTGAGTGTGACGTCTCTTTCAGAACCAACTAAAGAGTTTTTGTTTACAGAGGAGGGCTTCACAAAAGACTTTAACCGAATGGAGACTGGAGGGAGGGACACATCCACATGCAGCATGGAGGAATCAGTAGAGGGGGAAATAAAGACTTGGCTTCCAGCTGATACGGTGGAACTGACACATGAGCTCATACACTGCAAACACACACACACACTGTAAATGGTGAAACAAATGTATGTCCTCACAACCATGAGGACTTACATTTACTTTTGACATCCCTCTGTAATATAACTGCTGATATGTCTTTGTTAGAAGGTGTTCAACATTTAGTTTTCTCTTGTTATGAGAGGTTCCATAATGCCAGCCGGGGAGGTGGAATCAGAGAGGAGCGTTCCAGGAAGTGGATGACGGGGATAGAGCCTCCGTCTCTCTCTTTCTGTGTAATGTGTGCGCCATGACTCGCAGCTTACAGCCTTCTGGGGATGCCACTACCCTTTTCCATTTCCGGGTCAATACAAAAAAGCAGAAGATTTCAAATGATCAGTTTACAATTTTTACAATTTTGTTGTGTGTAGAAGTCAATTGGCTCATTACCTTTCCCGCACTCTCCTCTTTGAATTTCTGTATACATACTATTTTCTTTACAGATCTGGAAGACAAGCTGTGGTAAACTGTGAATGTTGTGTTTTCAAGGGGGAAATTTGTGGCAAAGGCTGTGGAACATGAAAAAAGATTTCTGTTAGATGGAAAGCAAAAGAATCTAACTTGAAGGTTTTTTTACACAAAAAAAGGTCAATCTGGGTTCCAAAGTGACAGCGACGCGATTTCTGCAATGAATAACTTGAGTTAGCATATGGCATGTTGGTCCAAATTGCAATAACCCTCAGTCCTTCCTCTTCCCTTCTCTTCTAAACTGCAGCAGAGAGACACAATGTTTAGTCCTGGTTCTGAGGCTGCTGACGCATCGTTTATTCTCCCATGAAAAAGGATTTCAGTATTTCATAGAGCCATTCCTCCAGAGTCCCCCTTAGGCGAGGGACGGCAATGGACTTGTTATATTGTGCCGTTTTTCCCATTTCAAAAATGTTCATAGAAACCCAGAGTCACAGACATTTATGAATGACCTTTTTTACTTTTTAGGTTTTTCAATCATGCTCCGCTTCATTAGTTGGTGTGAGTGGGATGCTGTGACAGCTCAATGGAGCCTTTTCCCCTGCACCAAACCCCAATATCACCCACTAACATCTGGCTTTTGGTACCCTCCAGCCACCACACTCCTATATTTCTAAAAAGACTGCAAACCTTCAACACTTAAAAAAATGTTGAACCCCAACCTCCCGCAACTATCGTGCTTCGTATTTTCTATGTTATTGCAGTAGTTAAACAGTTCAATCATATAATATGTAAATCAGGGGGCTTTAGTTCAGTCAATGGCACACAATGAGTCTCTTGTGGGAAGAGGTTGGTGGATGTTATCCAGAGCTTGAGATGTTGCAGCATAGACATGCTCCTCCAATGAGTGTTTGACCATCAGGTTTTATTGCTGCAGCTCAAGCCTTTGGTTTTATTAGCAATAATGACACTGGAACCATAAAACAAACGCACACATTATCAATCAGATGATCCTGAAAAATTTGTTTCCATTCATATATTTTAAAGCACCTTTTGTAGAAAAGCTGTTAACAACCACATTCACTGGGGTTTTTTTCCGGCTCAAAGGGAAGTGGAAACTCCTTTGCTATATAAATTCCAAGGGCAGAGAAACATGGCCATCACCAGCTGATATGACAAGAACGTACAAATAATTTCCAAAGGACATTTTGACTCTAGATGGCCAAGCTGACTTGGTTTTGGTTCAGGTTCACGACCTCCTTCTACTGTCTGATTACAGCCCTTCTTAACCCCTGTTTGCTCCAAGTTCCTTTGCTAATTGGTTTGGAACATTTGAAAAATGTGCTTAGAGCTCAAGGGCACTTGGATGAAAGAGATTTTTCTGGAACTTATCTGGAACATGATGTGAAGGTGAAAGTCATTCCATTCAGAACAATCGAGACCTTTGATCCACAGCCTGACCGAAGCTACAGTAAGTTGAGGATTCAACAGGCCTTTGTACTGCTGAACTGATACAAAAAGGCATCATGAAGTGTATGACTCTGGGTACCAAGGTGAAATGGTGAAGCTTCCCAAAAACCAAAGTATTTAGATGACATGGGGAGGTTTTGATGTTGGAAAGGAGAAACAATGACCATAATGCCCATAATGTCTTTCCAGTGATCATCTTATACTGAAATATACAAGTTATCCCCACAGTGAGCCAGGTTTGGGACCAGTGCAGCCAGTATTACGTCACATGTGGCACACGGCGGAGACCATGCATGTTTTAATTGCTCTGTGTTGTGTTTCCAAATGGCTCATTTTAGAGGTCCCTCAGAGTTTCTCCATTGTACATAAGTATATTTATTTATTTATTTATTTATTTATTTCAATTCATTTGTCTCTTCTTCATGTGGTTCATTTTCAAAGCCTTTTCTTTTATGGAACTTGCTTTAAATATGGGCCTGAGTTAGCATATGCATTGGCTGCTGATTTAGTTTTTTTTCATTCTTATTTTCTGACATTTCAGACCCCCAAATTAAATGATGTAGTGATTTCACATGTAACATTTGCCATCGTCAAACTCATTAGACACCAGTGAGCAGGAACATAACGTATTTTCTTCTGTGCTTGTGAGTTTCAACTGTGGGATCCAAGAATAAGAGGGCAAACAGTGGTAACAAGTTCTGGTTACTGTCATTGTTCTGAATGTGCAAATACACATTGAAATATCCATTAAAGCATTTGAAGTGTAAGATTGCCCTCTGCTATTGCTAATCAATGTCTACTAACATCACAGGCAAATATCTCACTTTGGAAGCTCTTTTCTGACAACATTTCTGAACAGAGAAAATACAACAGCTAACTGTCTACCTAATCACAATTTAAGTTACAGTGGCACCCTGTCAGAATATAATAGGATGATAATGATCTGGGACAGCTCTCTCCCTCCCTCTCAAACCATGACTCACAATTTGATCACGCATCTTGTTCAGTATTTTTGTTTTTAATGAGCTTCCAAAAGATTAAATATCATTTTTCAGCTACTTATGACTAACAGCAGACCCTTTCTAAATGATCTAAGGTAAATCATTCCGCTCCCTTCTACTGTCTACAGCCTTCGGTCAACATCTGTCTCCATTTGGTTACAACCCCTGTACAGCACAACTTCAAGCAGTAAAATAAACACTGACAGTTTACTGATAATGTTGAAATTGGCTTAATTTGTGTGTTCTTTCAGTTTGGTTGCATTTAACCAACCTTTGCCTGATCTCACCCTAAATGAAGTAATCCTTGTACTCATGACCAATGCAGTTCAGGCTGTGGTAAGTCAGATGTTCCAGCGCATCGAACCCAAATGCTCTTTGACAGCGCGTGTCGGAGCCAATGGAAGTGAACCGATGGTGTGTCAAGCTGTGCTCGTATTTTCATTATCACAAGCAAATGTTGTGGAAGAGAAGAGATGTGGTCACAATATGTAGAATTAGTTTTCCTACAGCTCTTAAGAAAAATATATTGCACGCTGTAAAGGCCAGGGTGGACTAGACGACAGGTACATTCCCAATGTGTCTCTTCCAATCACAAGGTAACAAGTCACCCTGACGGAAGGTATTCACTGGCGCACCCGGACGTCGTCCCATCCAGACCAGGACCCAGAAACCAAATAAAGACAGTTGGGATTTAAACGCTACAGCACGCCTTTCTTTAAGGTAGTGGCTTAAAGCACAGACCAATCGCATTGGAGTTAAACCATCCCACGTGACACCACCCTCAATCCAGGCATAATGACATCGAGAGACGTCGCGATGAATTACAAATAAAAAGACGGTAGGAAGAAAAGAAAGATTTGATGCAAAATTTGAGAAAAAGACAAGTGAGACGGAGAAAGCGAGAGAAAGGGGCGAGGGAGAAGAACGAGGAACAAATGTACAGCGAAAGTAGAGCATTTAATCCTGAATGGACGGACTGGTTGCTGTTCTTACTTCCCACTGCAGGACTAAACCTAAAAGTATACTTAGGCGCAATGAGCTCCTCCACATGCATTCAGGTACACGTTTAACATCCTGGCAGGAAAAACTAGCTTTATTTTCCCAAAAGAGAGGATTCATATTCTATTCATTCATTTGTTAGCCGTGTATTATTACAACTCTAGTCCTCTATTTAATCACATGTAGTCGCATTATGATCTTCCGGACCTTTTGCTTTTGGTTTAAAGGAATACCTCAGTAAGAAATCATCGCCATCGATGACTTGTCTCATGTCATCGTAGGTTCCTGAACTTTGCTTTTTTGGAGCAACAGATGAGAAGATTCTGCAAATCGACTCAAAAACAAAGAAACAAAACTCCTGTAGTGAAATCCAAGTCTCATCCCGTCACATTTACATACATCTTTGCTAAAACCTCTTGTCTCATCATCGTGCTGCTGAACTATGTGAGTCTGATGTGTTTTATATTGTTACTTCCATTGAAGAAGAACATTTTTATCATTTCTTCACCATGGATGCTTGAGAGAGCAAGTTATCTTAAATAATTCAAGATAACACACGGTAAGGCATTGATATGAAATGGTCGTTTTGTGTCAGAGACAAATGAATGATCATCTTATAGAATGTGATGACCTACAGTACATCTACAGCAATAACAATGCCACGCTAATATTAATCCAGACACACAACATTTTACTGCACTATCAATGACTTACTTACTGCAAATCTTACTAATAATGTACTGTAGCAGGACTGGAGCCACCCTGCGTAGATTCTACGGTTAGAAAGGCTCGGACGCACAGATTGAGTAACAACGTTTATTTTCAAAGTTCTCGTTGCTGCTCGCTGCTCCCCAGCGTCTGAGCGTCTGCTCCAGATTTCCTCTCGCTCCTTGTCCTGCTGGCTCGTTAAGAACAGTACCTGCAGAGTGAAACGAGCTCTCGAGTCTCCAAACATCACAAAACATTTTCCGCCATTTTATTAATCACTAAACTCACTTCTGAACGTTTTAGGAAGTGACTATTTGCTTCACGTTTTCATTTCACATTAACATTTTACGCATTTAGCAGACACTCTTATCCGGAGCGACGTACAATAAGTGCAGACGTTTCACATGGAGCAAAACACGCATCAAAAAAGCAATTGTACGTTGTTCCCGAGTGAGTGCAGGCAGAAGTGCCAGGGGAAGAGGTGCTGGAGAGCGAGAAAAAGGATGATTCCATCATCAGACTTGAGAAGCTCCATGAAGCGATGCGACGGCCAGCTGAGCTCGTCGGGCGGACAGACTGACGCAGAGACCTCGCTGTACGCTGGAGGTCCTCACCCCGCTCTCGTTAATAGGCTTTTATTTTGCCGTTGATGGTTCGTTTATTTATATCTCAACACGTCCATGTCCATCATAAGATCAACGGGAACCTGTGGTTAACTTTGGTTAACTAGTCTTTTCGGAACTAAACCAAACCTGCCAACACATTAGGTTACGAAAATACGGGAGATCCGAGTGCGGGAATTGTCATCGAGGGGGGGCTGACATGTTTCTCGCTCGCTTTCTGGTTTGAATTGTCGGCAAAGCTTGTGCAGAAATCATAGAAATCATTTGCATACAATTTTTTTAAAGAGTTTGGGGAATCCATAAGATTTCCGGGAGAAATAACAAACCGGGGGGGTCCGGGTGATAGGTAAGACCCCCAAAAGTGCCCTGCAGGCTACAACCTCGTTGAGCGTCTCTCTCTCTCTCACACACACACACACACACACACGTCCACAGCGCAGCAGGCAGAGGGGGAGAGAGCGATACGGTTTCTCTTCAGGAGACTTGTTTAAATGATGAAATATGCTGTATACGTGTCACTAGATTTGACTCTACTCGATTTTGACACAAAAGTCGGCAGGAGGAGGATTTGTTTGTTATAATAGTCCAACCACAACCGCATTTCAACATTTGGGAATTTTGTGATTTTTTTTCTTCTTTTTTTCTTCCATCCTGTAGCCAACTCACGCCCCCCCCGGGAAAGGGGGGGGCGCGCCCCACCGGTTGAGAACCACTGCCTTAAACAAATGGGTCAAGAAACACGAGCTTGAAAGACGTTTACAATCAAGGATAAACCTTTATCTTGAAGTGGCACTGGAGTTCTCAGTCCACCTTCCCCCCGCTCTCCCCTGCGATGCAGCAACCCCCCTCTTCGGCTCCGATCTGTGAGCTGTCCGCTCACCGGTGGGCCAAAATGACTTAGTAAACTCACTGCAGCTCAGAAACCTCCAAACTGAACTGGTCAACGACCGACGAGTAGGATAAAGGTTTCTTAACAGTCTCTGGCAACCCTACAGGGAGATTTGTGACTGTGACTAGACAATAGATTTGTGACAATAGTCTGGTCTACTGAAGAAGTATTCATGTTTTTTTCGAATCCTGTTGAGTTGAATCCACAAGAACACCAAGATATCGAGCATTGAAGTGATGAGTAAGCATGCATGAGGAGTGGAGCTGAGGAGGAGCATGTGAGCAGCTTCATCAGAAGACCAACCACCTGACCTGGTCCTCACACATCTCCATCCCGGTGAAGAACTTCTTGTTAATGTAAAGCCTCCTCACAGCGGCTCACAACATCATTGCCATCATCTACTGAGCAGCAGTCATTCTGGTGGAAAATGAAAAGACAAAATCCATCCACTATGTGCTGCCTGTATGTGGAATGTATCAGCACACTTCAGGACTCTTTCTTTCTCCACATATAACGCACTTTATTCATTATTTTAAAACCCTGTCTAATAGGAGGACGTAAAATGAGAACTTAACGTGGTGATAAGGGCCCCAAATAATGTTGCTGATTGTTGGTGCAGCATAGACAACATGGCGGCCTGGACCTGTGGTCAATCACAATCACTTCGTACTCGACTCAGAAGGTGTATTTAGGTATTTATTTGTAAATCAACAGTGTTAACAGGTGCATCAATACTATAAAAAACAATGGATGAAACAGGAACTAATTGTACATGCTGTGTATAAAATACAAGGAGGAAGCTGACTCAGAGGCCTTAGGATATAGAGCAGAATCAGTGCCAGATGGTCAGAATGAAAACCAGTGAATAGTGAGAGCAGTTTAAAAAAAAGGAAGACTGGTAAGCAAAATCAGGTGAGACTAACATTACGTTGGAAAATGTTTAAGTGGCCATAATCATTTCCAGTAAAAGTTCACGGTGTAGCTGCCTACATATGACCAATCACCCTGCTCTCACTAAGAGTATGTGCAGTAAAGTCACAGAAAGGAACGCAGCATCTCTAGCATTGTATCATCTTAACTCCTCCATGGAAGGATGCTTTGCCATCTCAGCATGAACCATTGTTTCAATCCAATCAGTAGGAATCCTGCTGCACCTTTTCACACGGAGGTGTACATAATAAAATGAATAACGGCATATTTGGGTTATCTTGGAAAGTTACAGCATCCGCATTTGTTACACGCTTTTTCTCTCTCCCAAACAAACTCTCATGTTCTCAAAAGGTTTTATAATTAGTCACAATAGCTAGCTAGTTAGCGGAGAACATCAGGATGACCAAGGCACAGATGGTCCAACTTCATACCTTATTCACACACCTGCTCAGTGTAGAGGACACAGATCCTTTATGAATGTACAACGCGTTATACAAAAGACTTTCCTTGAACATGAGCTGTTTTAGAATGGAGTCCACACACACTGCACCTGCTTCTGTTGTTATCAGCCTCATGGGTTAAAACGGGCACGCAGCAATTACTGGTAGTTTACATGGTTTATCACCCGTACAAATCCCAGAATGCAACGGCGACCTCTGGTGGCAGAATGTATGACCTCAGCACAGGAGTAAGTCAAGTGAAGGACTTTAAAGAGCATTCAAATAGTCAAAAAATGACCTCCTAACGTCTATTCCTAACCACTATTCCTTAACCTCTGTGGAAAATGTCACAGGGTCGAGCAAAGATGGTTGGGAGAGTTCACAAGGAGTTAGAAAAAGACAACCGCGGTTTTTAGGGATCCGACCCCGCGTCCACTGAGCTACGCAGGTGAGACGGGAGGCCCATGTTAGTGACGTCAGTCAGCAACGGCAAAACGGCCGGATGACTTTCCTTTTGTGAAGGATGGTCCAGTAGTTCCTATGCTAAAGGCTTGAGTTCAGCGTAGCCCTACTTCTCGCCAGAAATATCCACGTGTGGCTGTGTCTGAGGAGACGGGAGGAACTTTTACCCTACTGAGAACAAGCAGTGACGCTCTCACATGAGATCAGATGATGGCACAAAGGCACATTCTTGCAGGTCAAATGTCATACGAGAAGATCTTGTTAGTGAGGATCTCTAGTAGTTTAACTTCTCGCCATATTGGTGCAGTATGCTGTGGTCCCACCAAAAGGCAACATGTTCACAGCTCCATTCAATTCACATAGTATCCAACCACGTGCTGGCTGAATTCAACTGGTTTACCACAGCACATCTGCACTCAAAATAAACAGGATATGATGAGATTTTAATCGCAGTCACAATGATGCTGAAATGTGTATCATGCCGATTTGTAAAAAGTCTCAATTCATGCCTCATCTGTCGGAAGGACATCTGATGCTTGTTTCTTCGATAGAGTATGTATCAGTCAGCGCTAGGCTAAGCTAACATGGTATCTCCATCTCCAACACTGCGAACAACGTGCCATAGTCACAGAGATAAATTCAATCTGGGAACAAACATTTACTTTTGCTTTGTGCTATCACGCTAATATTTGGGCTTGAGCGTTTGAATTGAAAATGATCTTATTTGGACTTGAGCACACCACAGGTCTGCTCCAGGATGTGTCGGTAAGGACATCTCTGGCAGCCGCTGTGCGCTGACATCCAGCACACTTTCTAACTGTGGCCCTGAGGAGCAGTGTAGACGTCTGCTACTCTTAGAGGAGGGTGTCCAGGATTTGGGGGTGAGGGTGGAAGGCCGGGAGAAACAGTTACTGACAGATCCGTTTAGCTGTACAAATGGGGCTTGTGGAACAGATGATTGGCGTAAAGCATCTCGCATGATTCAGAGCAGTATGTATTGGGGTCATTGATGTTGTGTCCGGGGCAGGAAGAGCTGGATTTAGACACCAGTGATGTTGGAGGTGCACAACAAACGTCTTGTGCAAAAACTGTCAAATGTTTAATTGGCTAGATTCTTGCATGGATTGGTTTAGCACGGAAATCAAATTAGAACATATACATGTAAAAATCGGATTGTTTTAATGCGAACTGAAACATTGAAAAGCCCACTAATTATGAAATTCTTCATATTCATATATCTGCATCCCTTATGCTGTCGTTAACCAGATCTGGCTAAGTGAAAGTCAGACTTGATTATGGTCAACAGCTACACCTTAAAAGCATATGGCTTTTCTGAGCAGCTTGGAGTTTGTGGTATTTATCACTCGGCCCAAATTAACGCACTTTTGCACACCCTCTTCACTTAAATCAGTTAAATCCTGACTAACCCATGACATCATAACAAGTTTTATTGTATCCATGCCAGGTAATAAGCAGATCCAATTCCTCCACACGTTTCACTTAAGGGATGGATGAATGAAGCCTGTTCTGTGGGTTTGGCACTTAAATGTGTACCAGCATCTTTATGAAATAGGTATGGTAAACACTCGGGTTCTGTGTCCCTCACATGTACAGCGTCTTCGATTTTATACTTTGAACACGTGACCTCAGCAAGGATGACCCACTGTACGGACAAACATCTCTGCACATGTACAATATGCTCTAATGTGCTGCTTTCCAGATGTTAAACCTGGCTGCTCAGAGCAACACTGAGTGGGTGAACGCAATTTGTCACCATGCTTCCAAGAAAATATATATATGAACAATGGTTTCATACGTATCCATATTTCATGCATTTTGTATGTATTGTAACTTGATTTCTTATTTAAAAACAATCCACTCGGTGGTTTATCTCTTCCTGCAAAAATAAAAAAAACGAATCACAGTTTTTACTTGAATAAGAATAAGAAATCAAAGGGATGTCTGTCATTGGGATTGGGGCAGCAGGCTAAGCAGGTAGATGGGCAGATCAGAGGTGGCTGTCTGATTCACATTTGCCAGCACATCCGTTCTCCAGTGGCCAGATGGACCGGCCCAGGTCACTGAAGTCCACGTTGCTCTCATTGAGCCGATGGACGCGGTAGGTCTCGTAGTGGACGTCGTGTGTTACGTCTTTCAGGTCCTGCAAGTGAGACCTTTGCAAAAACACAACAGAATCTTACAAATAACAACTTGATGTTCATTTACTGTCATATTCAGACTGCTATGCAATCCTAGAGAGCGTCACACAGATGCTGATAAGGTTATTATGCAGGGTTGACCACGGATACTGTTAGTCTGGAGCCGTGGCCTCTGCTACCTGCTACCTGCTACCTGCCACCTGCCATCTGCAACATTCCTCGCATACAGTTAAAGAACCTCATTGTCAAAAATAAGCTAGTTCCAGGCCATTTTTTTTGGATGAAAGGGTGCAGCAGCATGGTCCAACTCACCTGATGAGGAGATCTCTCAGGTTGGCGAACTCACAGTGCGCCACGTTTTCCACTGTGGAGGGAGAGGAAGCATTTCACGTACTCTACAGAAGTGGCACTTTTTATGAAACTCATCATCAGGAGTCTTGTGTATCTGTATATTTAATGAGATCGCAGATGAGTGAGGTGAGGATGAGCACAAAGGGTGATGCTTTACCTTCAATGATTCCCCACTTTGTTTTACGGCCCAACACCTTGTTTCCATTCACTTGGTGCTCCTTGTCTGTTCCCACCACAGCAAAGGGAATGCTCTCCTGGACACACACAACGTGAGTGTGTCATTAAGTAGCCTCATCACAATAAGCATTCATTTTCTTTAACGAGTAAGATCGACTGTATCAGCACACAACAAATACAAGGTTTTGGACGTCAAATCCATCAGGGCCAAATATAAAAGGTGTTTTATACGGTGTATTACAACGCAACAGTTTTTTTAAATACATCTCAGGTCTAATTTAGTGATGTAGGTCGAATAGAATCTTTTATTCAAGACTAATAAGTACTTTGCAGTGACTTTCATACGATCCATATCTGGTGGAATAAAGTCAGAAGATTCTTGCAGCTCAGCGACAGGAGAAGAGACGTTACCCGGATTGTGTCATTGAGGATGCGCTCCTCGGGGTCTCCATCGTACTCCCTCTGCGGGTAGACACCAATCCCATTTGCCGTCAAGTCTTGCCTTATCTGTCAAAGGTTGAACAAAGGTCAAACCTTTTTTGATTAGTTTGCACTGAAGGTTACTTCAGTTGAGGCGGGAAATATGAGGCCATAGCACATGCATGATCTCACCCACTGAAGATGTGCTCATTGGAAACAGAAAGATCAGGAGGTTGTGATGTATATGTATATTGTGTGTGTGTGTGTGTGTGTGCGGCCCTCACCCTCTCTTTGAACTGGTGTCTTTCCTCGATGGTGAGTGTGTCGGCTTTGGCGATGACAGGTACGATGCTTACTATCTTCCCCAACCTCTTCATGAACTCAACATCGATGGGGCGTAACCTGGAAATAACCCTCTGGTCAGTTTGAAAGCAGAATATAGTGGAAATGTGACATTCATGTCCCAATAGAAAATGGAAAAAGTACTTGGATACAAGTTAATAAATGTGATCTCCTCAGCCTTAAGATTGCATTATTACTTTTAGCAAAAAGTTATGCTTAACTGATTGATTGTGAATTTAAAATAACCAGAAAATGTTTTTCTCCCAGCCTGAAAAGCATCATGCTCCGGATCTTCCTAAATTAAATGAAATAAGAAAAATATTATCTTCTTTACCTGCACGTTTTCTGTGCTAGCAATTCTTGCATGGATTGGTTTAGCAAGGAATCAAATAAAAACATGTGTGAATATCTGATTGTTTTAAGGAATGGCCAACCCGGGAACCAGTAGCCTGACAACAAAGACATTAACAGAAAGACACCCAGTAGCACTTCTACTTTGCAGCAGCACAAAGAGATCGTCGCTCTTTAGGACTAAATGAAGGTTACATGACGTGACCGTAGTTCTGTAAAAATCTGTGAGCCGTGTCGAAGTGTGATGTGACCACGTACACACCTGTGTCCTGTGGCAGGAAGGAAGTAGATGCAGCAGTGGACCCTGCTGTCTGGTATTCTCCTCTTACGGTTGATATTGATCTCCTCTCTCAGGTACTTCTCATACTGCTCGTTGATGTGCTTCACTATGGGATCCCAGCTGCAAAAAGTCGCTGAGTTACTGATATTCTGTATTTCTCCACTGTAACCCCCCTGAAGACCATCAGGACCAAGTGGACCTGGGCTGACAGGGCCTGCTTAGCTGCTTTACCCGCCCCGCTACCCACATCCACATCCCCCTGGCTCCCACCCCATTATCATTCAGCACATAACGCTCAGTAATAATTGGGTTTCTTTAAGCTTAGCCCATATTCCCATCAACACTGTTACTTTCTGGACCCTCCGTCAACTCACCAGTTTTCGTTGTTGATCTGGTCTCCAAATCCTGGAGTGTCGATCACAGTCAGCTTCATCTTCACACCCTTCTCCTCAATCACTGAGATAAGGACAGAGGGGAGCAGTTTTTTAGAACAATAAAGTAGCTTTGAAAACTCAGACAAATTGAAACACATATAACATGGTAATGTTGAGCTGTGTTATCAGACACTGTGGAACCACTGCATCCATTCCAGGATCCAGTAGTGTTTGTAAGAGCCCTTTAGGAACAAACAGAGATCCCTTCTGAGTTGAAGGATGAGAGCACATATATGGAACCTGATCCTTTAGACTTTTAATAACCAACAAACCCTACCAGTAGAACAGTGGTCCACACAAAGTGCACCAGACATGAAGGACTAAAATGTTTAGCGCGTGTAGAAAATGTCCTGAAGTGCTGGTGGAGCACTTGAAGTAAGACGACTTAAATACTTTTGGCCCCTATCTAGACATTTGATTAATGAATGAAATATCTCTCTGTAGTTGGAATCGGTTTTTAAGACAATGGCCTATTGTCAAAAAGACGTCTTTTGACCACTTTAAGCTGTTTAACACTAGTCATCATTCACCCGTTCGCACACTGACATCAGTAACTAACATTCACACATCGTAGTCACAGCTACAGGAGACATGTGTGGTTAAATGTCTTGCTCAAGGACACATGGACATTGGCAGTATAGGTACATTTCCGCTTCGTGAATATAGTATTAATTGCTTCTGCAGTGTCTTTGCTTTGCTCTCCTGCTCTGGGATAGGACCATGTCCCCTCCTGGTGCATCACCTGACACTGACTCACCTCCTACCTGTATCCCTTGACAAGTTAATACATTAACATCAAATATCAAACTAATGAAATATGTCCAACAGGCATGTTGACAAAAGCAAGCAATTTTTGCGCAACCGTTACATGTGGCCCTGAAAAGGGCGCTTCCAGTGGAGAAATGAAATCATTGTTGTCATACGTAAACATTAGTGTGTTAATATTCATACAATTGCATGAACAATATAAAATAATGTCTTACACTTTACAAAGCATCATCATATACTCTCTTATGTATGTGAAACCCAGTGGGACATTTCTCATTTTACAGATCAGAAATGGGATTTCTGATAGTAAAGGAATTGTTGGATGGTTTACCCACTGTATATCTCGTGGCAGTGTGAAAGGCTGGGCGAACCATTGCCCACCGGCAGCGGCCCCCATGTTCACTTTGCTGCCCTACTGGGGGAAAGTAGAGACAGGCGTGCCCCTTAACAGTGAATCACCGGGATGTAGAAGCCTTGGTTGACTGAGGGAGTGTGAGGGCGCTGGTCCAGGAGGCCGACTAGGAGTCATCCTCCCCTGCTCAAGATGACCCCGGCCCCACAGTTTGTTTTCACAGAGACAGCCGAGAGTACCCGACCACCGTGGTGAAACGGACCACTACTAAGGGCACACATGTAAGAGTAATCAGAACCCTTACGGTCCTAGTCCTGATTGGGCGGGACTGCTCTGCCTTTCGATTGCTGTGGAGGGAAGCCCTCAAAAAGGTGAGCCCAAAAAAAGTAAAACAATGATGAAAAGAATAAATCCTGGGTTTATGTTGCAGACCTGCACTGACGCCCCGCAGGTTCAGTCTATGTCTTGGTAGAAGATAATAGTGGCACGGATTCAGATGCTTCCGACCCCTGACCTGCGACGAGTCAAGAGGACGCTGTTGGCCCACAGATAAGGCCCCATTTAACGGGTCGTTATGGAACGGCAACCACACAGGACCCCACACTGAAAAATGCCCTTTTGTGGGCACCAGGGAAACCCCTTTCTACCTTTCTTTCCCCACTTTGCAGTAAAAAAAAATCCTCTTGTATCAGGTAGTGTGAAGTAAGGACAAACTCCTTGTTTTCACTCCACCGTTCTGCAGCTTTCCCACACTCACTTACTGGGAAGTGCCTTTGGGGGTTGAAAAACAAAAGGAGAGGTTCTTTTCGACCGGAGTTTAAGTAGAAAATCTGCTGCAGTTTCACAGATTGCCAAAACACAGCACCTAGGGAGCTCCGATTTAACGGAACCCTCTAACCGCTATCATAAAAACACCCTTTAAAAGGTTGGGATGGATATTGTGGGTCCGCTGCCCAAGTGTGCCTGTGGACATCAGTAGATCCTAGTCGTAGTGGACTGTGCCATTCATGATCAAGAGTCCATCCCCTCAAGAAAAGCCAATGCTAAACAAGCAGCCGCATAGGGATTCCAAAAGATATTCTTACTGACCAAGGACTGACCCTTCATGACCAGAGACAACAAGGAGTGGTGCGCTTTGTTGCAAGTGAAGCAGGCGAGATCCTCGGTGTACCACCCCTGGGCGGATGGGTAGGTAGAGAGATTTAACAACACTCGCAAAGCCATACTGAGAGAGGTGATTGACCGAGATGGAAGGAACTGGGACAGTTCCTCCCATACCTAAGAGAAGTTCAACAGGCTACCCCTGGTTTCTCACCTTCAGACCTGTTATATTCCCACAAACCCAGGGGTCTGCTAGACAGGGAGCAGCCCTGTCCGCATCGTACCATGCTTGAACATGTGGGAGCGATGCGAGACGCTGCTTTGGTTCCCATTGTAAAGGAGCACACGGAAAAGCTCAAAGAGAGCAGAGGGCTGCATGTAAACAAGCGGGCCAACCCCGAGAACTCAAACCAGGAGACAGGAGGAGAGTCCTGGTTCTAGTCCCCACCGTGGAGTGTAAGTTCTTGGCTATTTGACATATGAAGTAGTTGAAGAGGTTGAGGAGGTCAATTATAGAAATCGACCATCAGGGAAGAGAAAAGTTGAGCAAATTTACCATATCATCCTGCTGAAGAAATGGCATGATGGAGAAGGATTGTTTAATTGTCTTTCTTCCAAAGAGTCGAAGGAAGGCGCTGTCTCGCCGTGATGCTTTCTAGTCCTCGTTCACCCTGCCGAGGACGTGCGGCCCGGGGACAGGGATATGTGGCATCACAAGGTGCCAGGTAGCAGAGGGCCGCTTCATCCCTGCACAGGTTGCCTACACTGCATGTACCCTAAGGCTTCAGCACTCCCCAGATGTGATGCTACAGACACCTAATTCAGGTACGGCTGAGGAGCTACAGAAGGAAACATTGCTGGGAGAGAAAGAAGGAAAGCAGACTGGGAACAGACCCCTACGCAAATGAAGAAGGAAAATGGAAAAGAATATTAAGAACTGGTAACCTGGACCGTGGAATTGACTTGGCTAAGGAATTCTGATTTTGGTTTTAAGGAACCGTTTTTCTCCTCAGGGATCCTATAAGTTGTTGATGGACTTTTTGTCTTTTTAAAGGAATTACCTGAGTAAAACTCCTTTAAAACCTTCTAATCTCGCCTAGTTTTCAGTAAGATTGCACATCCCCACCCTAACTTGTTCTAGGGACCTCTCATGGCGTTACAAGTAGCATTACACTGACTATGGAGAAGTATCTTACACAACCAGCTGAAAGTGATATGAAAGTAGCATGCGAGAGCTTCTGCTATTAGTCTTAACTCTTCACACTGTACTCAACGGATATAATCAGTTTTAGAAGGAAGAGGAAGACAAGATTACAGAACCCCCCCCCCACCCCCTCCCAAGAACCATGACCTCTCTGTCACTCAATAGCCGTGTCAGGGTTTGTGTGTCTGTGGACTCACCATGGCTGACTGAATGCAGCTTGACTGTTTTGGAGATTTTTTCTTCGTAGTTTGGCGTGCAGGACTTCCGGCTGACTTTGGACTTGAACAGAGTGTTGACCAGCGTGGATTTACCCAAACCACTCTGACCTGTGGACACATTAAATCAGATACGTTTGCATAAGAGTGTGTTGTATTTAGACGTGTTTCAATACATATACCAGTGCAGGAAACTCCTCTTATGTCGCCTAAAATGTGGGATAGGATATCAGCGATACACAAGTCTACACACTGATCTGATATTGCATCATCATATCATTCATTAGCACCAACACGCAGGGTGCGATTTGTGGGGTGGGGGAGATGGGGGGGGATTTCCCCCCCTCTGGTTTTCCGATCCCCCCCCGTTTTTTTATCTCCGGTGGGGACAAGGATTTTCCCCCCTTGATAGCGATATATGCAACTTAACTGCTCGCCTACTTAAACTCTTGATATCTAACGTGTCAATTTCTGAACGTCATCCAACACAAACACATTGTAACATTTTAGTATTCGAAGGGGTGCTCGTGACGCGGATCGGTCTCCCCTCTTTGTGCGCCGCTCGGCGCTTAATTCTGCTTCCTCCTCGTAGCCAAACCATCTGTGTGCGTGAAAGTGAGCATCAAGCCAGTTGGACTTTGGATCCCATCGGGGGAATTGCGCTGAGGGAGGGGGGGTGGAGGGGTTCCGTAGCAGAGAATAGGAACCAGCTCTTTAATAATAAGAGCAGCACGGAGCTGCATTACTGTGAGTGATGGCCTATTAGTTTTGTATTGGTTTTTCATATTAACATGCTTTAGACATATTTTATTTGTTATTTCTGCTAGTAGCCTACTGTGATGATTTTCCATGTCCCAGATGTTTTGGTGCCCCCCCAGGCATTTGGTTCCCTACGCGCAGTGCGTGATGTGCGTGTGCGGAGCGCCAACACTGAGCATATCGTCTTATTTTACAGGACCCAATAATAAAACAACTAAATTAACAATAAAAGTGTTGCCATGTTGTGATGGGGACTAATCCACGGACCCAAAAAGGGCCTGTCTACCTTGTGCGTTCTTCTCCCTAGTTATGCAAGCTAAAAGTCACATGTCCAAAAAAAAAAAAACATCCCCCCTCTGCTTTTTTGTCAAATTGCACCCTGCCCACACGTGTCACAGGATGTCCGTGCATTCTGTACAAGTGCAGCTCTCAGCACTATTGAGATTGAGATAGAGTAGTGTTTCAGGTGCTTTTAACTAGAGAGTTGCTAATGAATTGCCGATGGTGTTCGCGGAGGGTGTAACGTTAGCCGGAGATAGCATAATGTCAGGAGCATTATTCAACATTTGAAGATACCGGCAATAAAATGGCAGCGTGTATATTTCTGCAATGCAAAGGCAGACACAAATATGGCCACAGGATAAACTGTTGAAAGACAACAAGAATATTCAACGTAATAATAGAGTACACTAGTAATTAATTTTGCCTGATGTCCAGGTATATGAATGGTCATTGGTGGTCAAAAATGGTGATCTGAGAAGAACTTGACTGAGGGAAGAACTGAGAAGAAGTTTATTTTTGACAGGTTTTCTTAGTCAGTTATAGGAACACAACCCTAAAATCTACTCGAATGGTTGAACAATCCAACAAAACAGTGCCAACCATGACATGCATTTTCAAGCAGCGTCATCATTGGACAAAATATCACGGTCACATGCAGGTCTACCAGGAATTATGTGTTAGTGTGTCCACTCCACGTCAACTTCCTGTTTTCAATCAAACAGCAGGAGAAGTGCACTATATATGAAACTCTGTGTGTGTGTCAGGAAAGAGCAGTCAGCTCCAACCCCCAACACTACTTCCTCCTCACAGAATTACACTTCCTCTTCCAATACTATATTACCAACATCATCCCCCACACTCTTGTATGCACTCTTAAGTTGCTGTGTATTGAGTTTGAGGCCCAGAACACCAATGAGACAATCCGGAAGATTACAGGGTCTGTGCAGGTGCAGACAGTCCGGCTGTCATGAGGGTAATTCCTTTCAAACCAGTGGACAGAGAGGACAAAAGGACCTCATAGTTTGATCAGATTCCATTCATCATCAATACTTCCAGGGGTCAATAATAGGCGTAGCGCGGACCGGGTCCGGACCTGGACCTCTGACCGATAGATAATTGATTATTCTAAAAGCTTGGGTAGGTTTTAAGCTACCCAATCAGTGGTCAAGGAAGCATATCTACCAATAACATGCGTTGTAAATCATGTCACGTGACTACGGCATTTAAAAATGTGTATTCCAGTAAGCATCCAACTTGAGTGAGATACACAAAGACGGGAAAGCCCGGATAAGGGGCGGAACAGTCGCAACAGTACGTGAGTCAGAGAAGTTATTTCATGTGTCGTTTTCCAAAAAGATCACAATAGATTACAATTAAAATTAAATTTGAAAAGTGGCAATAACTGTTGTTCAGATATTATTCAATTGATCTTTCTTTGCTAGATTGACAGTAAATTGATTGAGACTACATAAAGAGGCTTATGCCACATTTTTGAGATGATGAGGAAACTCTCTCAAAATGAACCTACACAATGAACCTACACAATACTCAGAATTGTTCCCAATAATGAGTTTTTTTCCTGTGTTTGACACTGCCACGCGCTGGCTTTCACGCTATAGCCAGTGGAAACCTTTTATCAGCAGCATGATGAGGCGCTGTGTGTCAGACTCACCAACCACCATGATGTTAAACTCCAGGCCGGCTTTAATGGTCTTGCGCCTCATCTGGTCCAGCACCGCCTCGATACCCACGTAGCCAAACAAGTCGGGTCCTTGGATGTAGCTCATCTGCAGGTCTTGCACAGACGGGCACAGCTCCACCTTCCCTTTGGCCTCCGGATCTATCTCTGACGTTTCCTCTGGTTCTTTCCTCATTTCTCCCTCCTCCATTCTCTTCTCCTCTTTTGCCATCTTAGGATTCGGTGTCTTCGCACTGGCCGGTTGTTCCTGGCACTTGAGCTGATCTTCTTGCTCTTGTCCCATGATGCCCCTCTCATTCTCCTGTCTCTCCTCCATTGGGCTGTGTAAATGCGTATCCAGCTGTGCAGCAGTCTCTGTGGGTAACGAAAGAGTTCATACACAGTTAAAACTGATTGCAGTAATTAGTATCTTCATTTCTACAATTAGAAAGGGTGGTCTAAGAACTATGTAATTACTATGGCCACCCCGATGTCTTCAATCCCAACACAAAGTGGAATGCTAAATGCTAAATGACTGTACTTGCATTGAAACTTTAATTAAAGCACTTTAAAAATAAATGAATTCACAACCATTTTTAAGCATTCATTCACTCGTACACTGATGACAGGAGCCACCGTTCACAGTGTCACATGCCCATTAGGACTATTCAAGCATCGGCAACCATTCAAACAGGAGCAGCCTGTGTCCTCAGGCAACCACTTTCTTTACCCTGCTGTAGTGAACTTATTGTCTGAAAGAAGGGCAGGAGAGAACTAAAGGGTCCCCAAAACACCACACACACGCTCATCCAAAGGTTACTGGGAACCATGTACACACACACACACACACACTTAATCTGCATGTAACTTGTGCGCTGCATGTAATGTGTGTGCGCTATAACAGAACTGGACTGTGTGTCCGTGTGCTTCAATGAACATATACCCTCAGAGGGAATCATGAGAGAGCACACACACACACACACACACACACACACACACGTTGGGTAGCGTTAGTCCACATAATTTAATCAGCTATAAATATCCAACTGAACCTGCATTGGAACAGAAGTAATCCCCATGAGTAAGAGGGAGACATGATATTTGCATACTGCCTGCGTCATCGGTTACAACAATTCTGTAAATATGCTAAATGCATACTGAGAAGAAACTCTGTTTATCGAACACGAATACGCATTTGAAATGAGCCAGCTATAGTTCACCAACACAGCAGAGATTACAAGCATTGTTTGACTCATTTTCTTAAAATGTGGGTTTCTAAACATTACAATAAATGTCAACAAAAGAGAATCAAAGTGTGAAATATGTGACACAGTATGTCAATGAATCAACAAGTGGTTCAACATGTTGAGATGACATGTATGGAGTCGGAGAGGTAGAGGTGCATCCAACTGCAGCAAAGAGAGTGAGCGGCTGGAAGAAGAGCGGCCGGCGTTTCTTCAGGCTGTCAAAACACAAATAGAAGACAAGGACAGAAGGACGGGCTTTTCTAATCCACGGCTATTGTTCCAAATCTTAAAATATAGCTGGATTGTACAATATCAGTAAGTACCGCAGGCTTCATCCCAAAGACGAGGAAGAGTGCTTTGTTACAACGTTAAGTACAACAACAGACAAAAAGCCACCCAGCTTGTGTCCCCGGGGGACAGGTTAAGACTCATCGGATGCAGCTCGGGTCCCCAGTGATGGAAACAACACAATCCACATTCTGTTCATCTCAAACACGGTTCTGAATAAGTGCGTCCCCAGTCTGAAAGAGCCAGTGACTAGGTAGGAGAAGTAACCAGCGTCACATGTCCACTGTCCACAAGCTGCGGATGTCAAAC
The DNA here is from genome assembly GCA_021346845.1 of Apeltes quadracus. Classification (NCBI taxonomy): domain Eukaryota; kingdom Metazoa; phylum Chordata; class Actinopteri; order Perciformes; family Gasterosteidae; genus Apeltes; species Apeltes quadracus. The sequence continues at coordinate 104,023 of CM037927.1, forward strand.
AGGACCTTTGTTCACATTGGAAGCATAAGAGAATACTTCATTGTTAGTGAAATATTCTCCAAGTTTACCTGGCTGGTTCTTTCAACATTGCAACAATCCAATTTCCCACAAAGGCATCAACGTGGATTGTGAATTAGAACATTTTCGCGCTGATCCACACATATTATAATAAAAATCATCAATATAACATGTCTTAAACCATAGTTGTCACTGTTTTCAACACATCATCACACCGGGGGTCTTAAGATACTCCACAACCGGCTTATTCAGAGGTGTTGATCTCAGCCACAGGTAGAGATGGTCTGAAGCCACAATGACTGATGACGACCATTAAGATAAGGATGGGGACCTGGCCCATCACAGCATGTCCCACAGTCACCTTTGTAGTCACCATCAGTGTGTGTTGCCCGTGGAGGCAGAAGTCTAGAGAGGGTCCAGGTGGTTTGAAGTGTGTCAGTGGAGGTATGACACACCCTCAGGAGTAAGAAAAGCTGTATGATGACTGGAAAAAAAATCGAGCTAATCACGTAGCACGCGTGCTTGTTGTATCGTCAATGTCAACCCCTTGTGATGGGATTGTGTCCTGGGGAGACAGGTATAACGGGATCCTGTCTTCATGTCTCTGTGCCCATGGAATGTATCCATACTAATACGTCTCCGTCTTCAGAGCGGTTTAATTCAGCCATGGTTCTGGATTGATCTCCGTCATCACTCACAAGCATGAAGACCAGAATCACGTGACTATTTACTGCACACTGGGCATGCAGGTGCCGGTAGAGGAGGTGCTTAGTTAAAGAAAAAGGTCGGGCTGGATACTTCCTCTGTAAACTCAAAGTTTGAAGCCCTGTATTCTTCTTGGTGCCATCGCTATGGGCCAGTGTCACTGTCTGCTTTCTGCTGCCATCACCGTTCAGACTAACAGGAATAGAGGGATGGTGACCGAAACAACGATCAAATGAGCTGTAATGATGACGATTCCTATAAGAGCTGTCTCACATTCAACCTTTTTAATGCACGTTTGTAGTCTATATCAGGGTATACATAGATTCTTTAAACTAAGAGTTACTCTGTCTGTAGTTCGGTAATGACTTTAACATCACAGTATGAAATGGGATGATAATCCCTCATTGTGCGGCAGCTCACATTTAGACGACACCTTGGTTTCTCTTCCTAAATGTGTGGGCTAACCAGGAGGATCTGATAGGAAATCCTACTCGGCAATAATTCAGATTCTGATAGCCCAAAATCGCAAGTTGCCTCCAAGGGATCCCTGCCCCCATGGACAGACTGCAATGGATGTCATGTGTACAGATGTAGAATACATTCAATTCCTATAACAGAAATGAATCAGATTTTAGATGTTATCACATCACTATGTTTGCCACTTTCACATCAATCAGCTCGATCATTCTGCAGAAAATGGATCTGGTTAAAGAATGTAGTTTACAATAAAAAGAAACCTCCCAAGTGTAACAGCAGTTACAGAAAAAAAGATAAAAATGTGTACTTTTCTTATTGTTCTGTGACACATGGAGTGGTACGTGGTACGGGGCTGACTGAAGAGCCGAGGCCTAACCTCCCTCCTACCCCCATCCTGACCGCCATAGTGGACCAGTCCTGTCAGCTCTCATTGTTAGCGCGGGACACATGGACGGGGGGACGGGACACACAAACATGAGGAAAACATCCTACCTTCTTATTCACAAAAGCCACCTGTAAGATTCCCTGGTTAGTGAAGTGATGCTTTCTCAACTCCTCTTTCTGCAAACTTGTGTCCACCGAGGCCGTGCTTGTCCTGCACTCTGTGCCAGTATGTCCTTCCCTCTCTCTGGTCCCCCCCGCCCCCCCTTTCCCGGGGGCAGGAGAAGTGTGGAGAAAGAGAGGGACAAGAAGAGCCAGAGAGAGACGGGGGGAGGCTGGCTGTTGGTGGCTAAAAGCAGCTCCAGGATCCATTCACATGCAAATGGCCCAAGAAGCTCCCACTAATCCCTGAAGAGGAGCATGACTACGCCTCCCCACTCCTCCCCCTCCCCGTCACAAGCATTTAGTCAGCCTGAGCTGAGCTGTCAGTTAGCGTGAGATGGAGGTGCAGGCCAGTGCCAAGTGGCCTGAACCTAAAGCAAAGTGGGCTTCCTTAAAGGTACATGTTTGGAGTTCACTATGGCTGCTTTCTTCTATCCATCTCCGCCTTTTCACCTTTACATTCTAGACCAGGGGGGTCAAACGTCCGGCCCGTATCCGGCCCACGGGGGGGCTCCACGGTGGGCCGGAGGATGACTTTGTTAAGTGTAAAAACGATAGAAAGACATAAATTGCATTTCTATAAAAGTAGCTGCTTTTTCCTAAAAAGTCCACTGGGGGCCGTGTTGTGTGAGTGAGCGCATGCGTAGCAGCACTCGCCCACTCCCTTAAATGAGTTTGACCCCCCAACTGTTCTAAACCTGTTCCGTTGATGTGGTTTCTGATGAACACCTGATCTCAAGGGGGTCCTTCCTGCTCATTATGAGTAGCTACATTAGGTTGCTGACACCATTACTTCCTGTTATCATTGTTTGTCCACTACATCCACCACTGCTCCACTACTCTTTCATTTATTTCTGTAATATGCATTGAACCTTTTGCACCCTGTTACGTTGTTCCTTCTGTACAAATGATACTATACTGGGAACTATTTCTGCAGTGTGCATAAGCAAATTGTATTTAAGAACATCATGCAAGAGACCAATGTGACTCCCAGTGACTCAGGTCTGTTTCCTCACTAATGGCTAATAACCAGTGGCCTCTTGACAGTTCATGCCTATGTTTCCACCATGGCCGCACTGCACAGGGTTGGATGGAGGTTACACGCAGCACAGCGTGACATGGGGAAGGGGGCGTTCTCCCCAACGTTGAGATGAACTGACAGATTTGGTGTAAAGGCAGCCCTCCATCTTCTTTTGTTCAATTGAATTTGATTAAATATTAAGACGTTCTAAACAGGAAGTAGATTGCTTGCTTAGTTAAATCCGCAATTAAGTAGTCTTGGAATTTAACATCTCTCTCTCCACAAAAGCTCGCTATCAACCTCAGCAAATATTCTGATTCAAGACAACACGCTCAGCTCAACCTGTAACCAATGGTCCATGTTTAAGTGAGCTGGAGGAGCCAGGTGGAGTCACGGGTCGGCCATCATATTAACTATCACGTTGAACATTTTCTATTTCTGAGAGCTGACATCAAATAAATGTCTTCCCTTACAGATTCATTAAGAAAAATAATAACCAGCAGTTTCTTCTGGCTTCAAAAGTCTGAAACAGAAGGAAACTTCTCCAGGCAGAGACAATCAGAGGTGGAGAAAGAAAAGGGACATATGAGGCCAGAAGAATGGGGAAGTGTGACATGAGCCACTGCTGAACTACCGGCTGCATCCGGTGTCCAATAAGAAGGAGAGTTACTGAGCACCACGTGGGGCTGTGCGGGACACCGGTACGTAGTACTGACATACCGTCCCAACCGGTGTTACGCAATGACAGCTGAAGCTGCTCTTGGAAGGCAGCGGATTTGATTTTACACGTCATCATCACAGCGATGCATGGAGCTACTTAGTCTTATGTGTGTTGAGATTGAGTCATGGTTACAACTTTATAACAATGAATAACCCACAACACAACGGCTTGGGACATTTTGTAATACTAATAAGTACAAAATGTTGTAATAAATTATAAATGTACAAAATTGTGCATTTAAAAAAATAATAATCTCCGCCGAACTGCATGCTGGGAACAGTTAGGAGACGGGAGACAGGAGCTACAGAAAAAAGTTTATTGTAAAGTGTGTCGAGCCGTTGTTATCGCCACTGATGGCAACACCAGCATGTTACTCCATCACCTTAGCAGAAAACACGTGTTGGAGTGTTTGCGATTACGCTCCTCGGATTCGAGACAGTCCAACCAGTCACGGCGGAGCGAGTGAAGCGGTGAAGCGGAAGGTCAGACGTCCGCTTAAAGAGGCGTTTGCTCGAGGCGACTGCTTATGACAAAAAAAGCAAGCGATGGAGCGACATTACGGAGGCAACAACGCTTCCACCTCTGCAAGGACGCTAGTCCCGCTACGGACCGTAGACAAAGACGGGTTAAAGCATTGGATCCATGGTACATTTTACCGGGGGGGAAGTATTTCAGCCAAACTGCCGTCCCTCATTTGTACGAGCAACGCCGAAGCGAGCTGCGTACAGTCGGCCACTTTCAACAACAACGGACCTGCGGTCGAGTCGCACAATGAAGCCAAACCTCCGCACAACGGTGCACTTCATCGGTGATGACTGGGAGTTCAATGACTGTTTGCAAGCGTCATATTTCCATGACGACCACACCGGAGAAATAATGTTAATAAAACGATGATAAAATATTTCTTTTGAAAAGGGAGCCATGTTTAAGTTGTAAGATCTCTTCCGTTTTAAATACGTTGCAGTTTGCACAATAAAAGATGTTTATATTCTGATTCCTTTTATATATATGATGGAACATTTTGTGGGGCCGAGCAAACAAAAACAATTTAGAAAGTCAAAAGAAGATAAGGTAAATCATGTAAATGGAGAAAGAAATGTCACTTTTAGGTCAGACGTTATGTAATGCTAGTTACAGTGTGGCATTTGTTATAAATGTACCTCTTATAGAGAGGATGATAAGAAGCTGGAAATGGAGGCACGCAGGGGAATGTAGGTGAAAAACAGGGCGACAGAGGGAAGACACACCGCACAGCGAGTTGGCTGCAAGCGTTGAGCAAAGAGCAGTGAGCAGCGGCCCTTTTCTGCATCAATTAATAAATGTGTTTCCTTGAAAAAAATACAGTGATATACCGTCATACCGTCAGAATGATTTTTAATACCGTGATATGGATTTTTGGCCATACCGCACAGCCCTACATCAACGTGCCATGTTTCCAGCAGGAGGAGCAGCCACGCGGCCGCTGTGGTACAGGTGCCATCCTTTGATCATTTACAGTAGTAAGTAGTACGATTCTAGCTGTACTTTAGTAGTAAAGATAGTATTTGTATTTTGTCCATTGTTGGAAGATGCCAGGTGCAGATCCAGATACTGATGGAGTCATCCTAACAAGTATTGGATAAGCACGTCAAGTGAGCCACTGTGCGCTGGATGACTCCGACCACATGCCTGCAATACGCAACACAGCACACAGGATTTGACCTTTCTTCTTATTGTTGATCCTTTGTACGGTCTTAGTCAAAGTGCTTCATGGATGAAACTGGGTTACTGACACCAACTCTATGTAAGGTGTTGTACAAAGAATAAAAACCCCAGGGAACCACTAACCATAAACTACATCCATTGGAAATGAATCAAAGTACGTATTTGAAAAACGTGTAGTGGACAATGGGCAATCATATGCAGCATTGAAAATGATGAAGTCACAGTACTACATGCTGTGTAGCTGATGAAGACATATCAATGATTGTTTGGTTTTTCATGCATCCAACATGAAAACGCTTAATAATCAGCTCAAAAAGAAGAAATACCAGCCGGACGGATAAAACACAACTAGTACGGCAATCGGAATGATTCAATGTCTTTCCTGCGCTGCGATGCCGACACACTCGCAGCTGAAAAGCACACAAACAAGTTCCACAGACCCTTTGACCACAGAGCGACGAGAGCCCGTGGACAGAAGCGTGAGGGGGTGTCACAGCGGGGCTCTGGTACCACCGGGCCCCCCACCGGGCCCCCCACCGGGCCCCCCACCGGGCCCCCCACCGGGCCCCCCACAGGGCCCCCCACCGGGCCCCTCAGAGGAGCTGTCTGAACGGTGAAAACACAAAGGAGAGCGCTGTTCTTTACCTGATGTGGAGACACAGCAGTCAGCAGTGACACACGCAGCAGGATGTCATATCAGTGGCTGTGTGTGCAGAGGGGCGTGGTGTGTGTGTGTGTGTGTGTGTGTGTGTGTGTGTGTCTGTGAGATTGATGCATTTCCTGGCCTGTGGGGGAAACCGTTTCCTGGTGAGATCTTCTGCTGATACTTTTTACAGTTTATTTCATAAATGGCACAGACACTTTCATTCTTGATTATTGTTTTAATGGCTATTTCTATCTAATTGATTTTTAAACGTCCTTTTCTTTTGCCTGATGGTTTAATCTAAAGCACTTTAAATGACCTTGTTATTGAAATATGCTGTACAAATACATTTGCCTTGCTTTGCCTTTATCAAAGCGTGTTCAGAGTTGCCTCAGCTGCATTCTTTGCTCAAAGGATAAACTAAAATGCATCAAAGTTAAGACTGAGCGTCGGCTCTCCAACCAAAGAGCACTTTCCTTCACTACACACACACGCACACGCACACGCACACACACACACACACACACACACACACAGGTGGAGCAGAGTGGAGACAAAGCATGACTGCCACCACAATTATCACCCCACTATTTGACAGGTTGCCAGCTTCATGAAATACGTAAACTGTCAAACTGACCCATCAAAGTCAGTGGGCGGGGCTAACGCGACTCTAGTCTGATCCGTTGCTTTGGTGGAAGTAGAGAACCTTGATAGAAACATGGAGGATCTCCGTGAACTTTCCGGGGAGTTGGTGGGAGACATTTTAAACTTAGCAGAGGATGTAGATGCAGGACCTGCTGAACGAGAGCAAGTAGCTGGTAAAGCAGAGGAACTTATTAAAGTTGTTGGAGTCATTTCCGCACTTTCAGTAGCTCTGCATCTTAGCTTGATGCACCGGGTAACCAATCAGGTGTTAGGTTCCGCCTACAAACTTTTGATGGGTCAGTTTGACAGTTTACGCATTTCATGAAGCACTGCAACGCAGGATCATGAAATGTAAATGTCAATAGTGAAATAATTATGCAACTATTTTACATCAAATGAATCGGTATTTGAATTAATTATGACATTTAATGATATATTTAATGACATATTTAATGACATATTTAGTGACATATTTAATGATATATTTAATAACATTGACACATTTGCGTATTTAATTCTAATTTGAATGAATTAAGGACATATTTAATGACACATTTAAGTAATTATTTAATTGTGGCACTTTTAGTCCTCCATACTGCTCTGCAGGATGCCGGTGGAGTAAACAAGGACACAGTGCTGCCTCCCAGTGGTGAAAAGGGCCCCCTTACCCTTTGTTTTGTACGTGGAAAAAAAAAATTCTGCCTTTTTTTCTGCAGCCAGTTGTGCATCTGAGTGCTCTCTTATCACCTTCACTCGTTGGTTGCCACAGTACACATACATATACATTAGGGCTGGGCAGCCTGAAGTACTACATGCCTTAACCACTAATTCTCCTTTATTTTGTCACGCGGTGGAAGCAGAAACACGCTTACTAAGGACATTGTGTGTGTGGGTTTGTGTGCGTGTTTGTGTGTGTGCACATTACATGTCATTTAGCTGACGCTTTTATCCAAAGCGACTTACAATAAGTGCATTTCAACCATAAGGATACAAACCCAAAGAACAAGAAACAACTTAAAAAAAAAAAAGCAGATTTACAACTTGTTATAGATAAGAGCTATAGATAAGAGCTAAGTACAATTTAAGAGCCAATACAATGCTGCCATTTGTTAGTGTTTAGTCAAGGTACAGTCTGAAAAGGTGTGTCTTTAGTTTGCGGCGAAAGATGTAGAGGCTCTCTGCGGTCTTAATGTCACCAGAGAGCTCGTTCCACCATTTCGGAGCTAGGAGCACTGCATGAAAAGTGGGATTTCCGACAATTTCCGGCACCGTAAATTGTCGTAGAATTTTAGGTTTACGGCAATTTTCGGCAATTTGCGGGCAAAGCCGAAAACTGCCGGAAATTGTCGGAAATTGACGTGGGCCTCCCTTGGCAGTTGGCCCCCCATGACCCCCTCCTCCTAATTCTAGGGGAGGCTTTGACATGAAAATGAAAGTGCTGTGAGCTATACAAATGCAAATCAGGGCTTTCAGAGGGAGTTTTAGCCCAGGTGACATGTTTTTTAAAAGTTAAGAAAATCTCTGGTACAAATAGATCAGGCCTAATTATAGACTCCTACATTTTAGCTTGTACTTGATTTATTTAATTTAAGTATGCTAGATTACTGTGTATGCCATTAGCTATGGCAAATGCTTATGTAAAAAAGATACACTAAATTATTTAAAAAATTAGTTTCAATCTGAATCAGCAAGGTAAAATGACCATTCCATGCAAACATTAGAATGAGAATGAAGGCTCTGCAGAGATCACATTCTCCTAGAGCTCAACTAATGTGCATAGTGGCAGAATACAGTGACCTTTTCTTTAGTCTTACTTAAATGCACAGAGGACGTATTAACCACTACATCTCGCAGACATGGTGCTTCACAGGCACCGCGGTCTGGTCTCGCGAGTCCTTCCATGTAACAATGACCTCGTATCTGATTGGAGGATCCGGACGTTCAACTCGCGTTCAGCTCCTCTTGGACGCGATCAACAACTTTCAGCCACTCGAGAAGAAACTGCTGTTTGCTATCAGCGGACTGTCCGTCAGCTGAATCACCATCCTGCCGATATGAACGAGCGGGAGAGACTGACTCAAAGAAGAGGAGACGGGCGCATGAATCCCAAGGTAAGAATATGTTTGATGACTGCTAGCTAAGCTAAAAGTAGCTTAGCTTAAAAGTAGCTAAGCTAAAAGTAGCTTAGCCTAAAACCAAAGCTAAGAGTAGCCTTACAAAAGAACCAGTGAGCAGAACCCGCTTTATTGAAGTGTATAAGGTTTAAAGAGCATGCTTTCATTCTGCGGTATAAGGAAATAGATACCATAGAATAGATACCGATCATAACTGTACATTTTGTTTTCACAGACTAGTTTCTCCTCACAATGAGGCGCTGACCTCCTATTTGCTCGGAGCAAAATCTGTAAGTGACTTTTTTTTTAACTGTTTCTCCTTCCTCGTTTAATGTTACGGTGACTTGCGTGTTGATTTTTATTCATACCACTTTCATTTAATTGTTTTCCAGCCGCCTGTAAGACGTATTACGAGACGGCACGTCGGAGCTTTAAACCGCGCCAGAATAACTCACTGCGGGCGGAAGAGCGAAGAGTTCCGCGCGAGAAGAAAGCGAGTAAGAGTTTATTTGGTTTACTATTTTTCACGAGCGTTGATAGATGTGTTGTGTCCATACGCATCGCACAGTATTGATTCACTGTTTTGTTTTTTACAGCTGCTGGAATGGAGACAGCGTGTGCTCGCAGATGACGCGGTGGAACTCTGGAAGTCCGCCAGCGGAGACCTCATGTCTGCCGAAGAAGAGGGCATGTTGGCGGGGTCTCTGGGTGGATTGTACGGTCGCCGTCATTTCGTAGGACGGAGCTCTCTGAACTCTGTGCGAAGCTGCAGTCCCGGTGAGAGGCGACTCCAAAGTACAGAGCCACGCACAATGTGCGTCTGCGCAACGGACCTGCCTCGGAAAGAACGCCGCCAGTTACCTACAACCCCGAGGAGGCAAACGGACAGTTGTAGTTTTTGGATCATCATCTACTCATGTGTGCGCAGATCCGTCGCTTTGTATATAATTGTTTGTTTTAATAAAGCTCTTTTTGCATAAACATGTTCCTGGCAAATGTTCATTTCCTCTATAAATTCATTAATGTCCTTGGTGGTAGTCTAATAATGGTTTAGTAGCCTACATAGGATAACAATGACATGAATATACAGTACAATATGAATGAATAAATAATATATATTGTATATATAAATTATTTATGAGGCTGGGTGACCAATAGCGACAGATCTGCCAACCAATCACGAGTGATTTTTCTTGTTTGAAAGTTGTGGTTTCATCCACTGAGGAGTAAGGAAACTCAAGCCAGGCCTGCCCAGGTGGGGTTTTGCTGCCAATCACGAGTGATTTTACTTGTTTGAAAGTTGTGGTTTCATCCAATAAGGAGTAAGGATATTCAGCCCGCTCCGCTCAGCCACCCGCGGTTTCGCTGCATTCATATGCTAATTAGGGTCATTCGCACCTCCGCCAGCTGATCGCCACCTACGTCAGAGGCTGTTTCCGACAATTTCCTGGACAGGCGAACGCGGCGTGCGCGGCCTGTAAATTGTCGGAAATTAGGCAGATTTTCGGGCGTTTACGGGGACGGAAATCCCACTTTTCATGCAGTGGAGAGCAAAGAGTCGTGATCTTGTCGAGTGTTTTGCTCTCAGTGAGGGAGGAACAAGCAGTTTGGCAGATGCAGAGCGAAGTGCACGGGTTAGGATGTAGGGTTTGACCATGTCCTGGATGTAGACCGGACCCCGATCCATTGACAGCATGGTACATGAGCACCAATGTTTTGAACTGGATGCGGGCAGCCACCGGTAGCTAGTGAAGAGAACGCAGGAGTAGAGTAGTCTAGGAGAATTAAGGAAGGTTAAAGACCAGTCGAGCTGCGGCATTCTGGATGAGCTGCAGGAGGGGTCGTGGTCTCCTGATGTTGTAGAGCATCACACCGAGGTTCTTAGCACTCAAATTCGGCGTCAAGACGAAATTGCTAAAGTTGACAGTCAGGTCCTGGGTAGGAGAGTCATTTCCCGGAAAGAGAAGCAGTTCAGTCTTGTCGGGGTTGATCTTCAAATGGTGAGCGGACATCCATTGAGAGGTGTCAGTCAGATTAGGCAGAGATCCGTGCCGCCATCTGAGTGTCCGAGTGAGTGGTAGGAGAAGCCGTGCGAGCGAATGACCAAGAGAGTTGGAGTAAAGAGAGAAGAGGAGGGAACCCAGGAAAGAACCCTGAGGAACTCCAGTAGTAAGAGAACAAGGTTCCGACAAAGATCCTCTCCAAGTTACCCGGTAGGTCCGACCATCAAGGACGAGTGAAGGGAGAGAGCAGAGTCTGTGATACCAAATTCCTGAAGGGAGGAAATAAGGATCTGATGATTTACTTTGTCAAATGCAGCAAAAAGGTCAAGAAGGATGGGGACAGAGGAGAGAGAGGCGGCTCTAGCAGTGTGGAGTTGCTCTGAGACACATCCCTGAGTGAGCAGAATTTGCTCCGTTGAGTGCATGCTTTATTACTTAAGGATTGCACTTCCATAAAGCTGGACCACTGGACAGCGGACCAAACGGGTCCAAATCAGAGGAACGCAGGCCGAGGGCTTCTGACATCAATCCCTAAACCAAAACCACACGGGACGGCTTCCATTGCCTCTATAATCGCTCTCAACATGGCCAAGGCTAAGCTAGAAGTGCTAAAACAGGATGGCACGCTGGCACACGCAGCAATCAGTGGTAGCCCCAATACGAGCGCACGGTAGGATTACGTGCAGTAGCATCACAGGCTCCAACATGCACTCAAAGACCCACAGCCAGGAAAAGAGAGGGGAAGATCGACAGACTTGACCCGTTATTAAAGATGAGTAGGGCTCTAAAGATTTGCTTACAGTGCTCCTTGAAGCTTTGCAGTTTTCTGTTGATTCAAAGTTCAGGATTCCAGAAGGGTAACAGGATCAGAAAACAGCCGTAGACTCAGGTAAGACTCACCATAAACCTCAATATACTCAATAGCGGCTGTTAGAATGTAGGCTCTCCTAGTTTCAGTTGGTGTCTGCAGGTTATTCTGTTGTGTAAATGTTGATATCCTGTGAAATAGCTTCTCTGAACTTAAATTATATAGATGTTATAGATGTTTGTCTCAGATTACGAAGGTGAGAAGAGGTCATGAGAAATCTACAGCCCAGATGCCCATATCAGTATAGCTCAGAGTGTGGGGGACTGGGATCATTCTTACCCTCTCCTAACATAGAAAACATGACGAGAAATGTGCCTACCTTGTGTGTATAGATGTATGGTGATGGTAATCAACAACCTGGTCCAAATGTTGCTTGTGTTGATTATAAACATTGCTTCACAAGTAGCCGTAGAAGTTGTTGGCGTAGTGAGGCTAAAACGCTCCACAGCAGCTGACATGTTTCTACCACGCAGATAATAGTATAGATGGAATCCCTTACAGCTGCCTGAGTCTGTATTGGGCCCAGATGTTAGCATCAGTGCTGACGGCCACGGGTTCAACACTGAGCATCACAGATGCTGAAATATTGGGATTTGATGAGGGATGGTTCCCTCTTAAGATGACAGATCAGTCACAGGAGTGTGAAGGACAACCATTCAAAAAGGTTACAACAAAAGCATCAATCATCATCATCGATTCCCATCATCTCCCTAAACTATACTATGCAAACCAACCATCAACAGGAAACCACATATGAATATCAAGTAAATAAACAGTGCTGAACACAGACATCCTATAATACAACGTCCACACAGCAATCCACCTCTCACTGCTTCTCCTGTCACATCCACTATGCTGAGCACAGGCCTCCTCCACTCATCCTTCCTGATTCCCCACAGTACCTTTGACCTTTTGGTCTAGAGTGAGTGTGTGTGCGTGCGTGCGTGCGTGCACGTAGGGAGAGCTAATCTTATTTGGTGTAGGAAACACATTTCAGGGCCTTGAACCAAACAGCTGGACAGGAAGTGGGGCTCCAAACTGGGGTGAAGGGAAGGAAAAACTAGGCGGCTGAACAATCAACACACAGCAGCAGAGAGGAGGTTCCTTGATGATCTATTTGTAGATCCCAGATGAACCAACCTATCATGGAGCCTTGGGTGGATTTGGTTTCTCTATTGATCAGGGAGTCCATCTGTGCTGGTAGGACGGCGTGTTGACGTCCATTCACTTGGTCTCCCTCATTCACTGATTTCAAATCCAATTGAATAAGATCACAACAATAAATCGCTTTTAAATTGAAATGAATAAATATTTACTCTTTACTAATACATACTGGAGATGAGATATTCTCTCATTTCAAGGCAAGGACAATTAGATGTTACCGTTCCTCACATAGCAGACCTACTGCTTTAAGTTTATTCTTGGTTTATTAAGGCTCTGGTCTGGTTTGCTTCTCATCCTGCAAAACGCTACTGAATAACTTCATTATAATAACGTTGAACAACAGAGCTGTGACTCTCTTACTGTTCTGTCCCTCTCTCCGTTCGCTTGACTTTATCCAACTCAAGGCCACTAACAACACAGATTACTAATTGGCAGAGTAGCATCACAGAGATGAGGTACAAAGCATGTGATTGAAGTGCAACAATTTGGATCTAGGTACAACATATAAGCCCTATAAGTCCCCCTAAAGACTACTGTTACAGGGTACACATGATGAAAACCAAATATAGGTGTCCCTCCAGAGAGGCTACAGAGGAGACAACAGGGGGGACAAGGAGAGAGGATGCTACAGAGGAGACAAGGAGTAAAGACGCTGAAGAAGAGTGAGACAGGAATCATGGAAACACATTTGTGCAACATAAATGAAAGCATTGAGGCCGAGAGGATGAAAGGTGGAGAGGGAAACAGGATGAGGGCTTAGACATCTGCTGGGGAGGAATTCATTCCCTAAATCACTGTGATTAAGGCTTGAATCAGAGACAGAAGGACGGGGTGGGTGGGGGGGACAAGACAGGACATGATGGCTGAGGTCAGAGAAGAAGAGAGGAGGCACGGAAGGAGGTAGATGCAAAACAATGAGTATTTATCTGTATTTATAATGGTGGCTGATGGACGTCTGTAGCAGAAATGTAGGACTGACTTAGGGGGGGAAGACTGATGGGGTGGGGGGGTTTACACTGCATGCTTTACTGTCTGAATGTACCTTTCCTCTCTGTATCTTTGAGAGCAGAGAAGGGGTGTGGAGGGGTCTAGGAACCCCCATCCCACAGCTTTTTATGGGAACCCGAGGCTCTGAGTAAAGCCCCGTGTAGAGAAAAACAATAATTTCCTGTGAATGGCCATTACTCTACAGGAGCCTGCATTTACAGCAGGGAGGGTCACATGTTGTTGCTATTGAGTCCCAGGGTGCATGTCGCCTCTGACGGAGCCCTCCACCTAAGCAGAGTATGCCATGAATACATCCCGCCAAAATATAAGCATTCGATATATCTCAATGTGTATTAAGAAGAAAAGCTGCAGACGTTCTCTTCGAATGGACTCTCTCCACTACTACTACTCTCCAATGAGGGGAAACCCCAGCAGGAGCCTGTTTGTTAAACTGCTCACACGCCTCTTTCTCAGTGCACGGGATGAGATTCCTGGCGCCTGATCACACTCCATCACAAAAGGGAAAAAAAGAAACCACATCCATCCATGTAATTTACATGTTAGGAAGGCACACGGGATGACGGTCTCATGGCTTTCGTGCTGTCCAACAACAGGCATTTGGGGGACAATTTTTGGGACAAAATATTCTGCTGTGTTCACTGTTTCTGTTTTGACATTTGATCACTGCTACCCACGAGCTAAACCCAACAACAATACCCATGTATAACAGCCGCTTTGACTTGAGACACAGGAAAGTTGACTTTGTTATTGGAGGAAGCAGCTGAAGGCCACCTGGGAGGAGGCAGACTAGAAACAGCTTGTTCCAAAAGTCAGAGCAGCTATTAACACAAAGACACACGACTCACGGAGACACGTTTGTTCTGCAACTTACAGAATATCAATAAGCCAGGTGTAATAGTGTCAGACAAATATTTAAATATTGGTTTGTGTATTTGTGTAGACTGGAACCTAGAATTGTCTTCCACACACATGGACACATTGTATGCAGTGACACCAGTGTAGTGTCGTGTAGCAGCTTGGTCAAAGGAGTTTAGGGATGGCTCAGACATACTCGAACTCCACTGCTGAAGGAATGAGGCCACGTGCCGCTCAGGCCTCAGATTACCCAGGGTGCATGTTGATGCCATTTGAACAGGGCCTGGTAAGCTTAGCATCCTCAGCCCTGCTTGTTCGACCCGGTCTCCTCCAATAATAAATACATTGTCCTGCTGCAGTGCTACTACCTACTCGCATCGAAGGTTGGCATCCCGTTAGTGGCGCTGAATAAGTCTAAGCAAGGGAAAGATGAAGCTAGTGATTGGAGACTGTTAGAAAACAGCACTATGGCCTTTTCCTAACCTTAACTGAGTGTTGCCAGGTCCTCAACCATAAAACAACATTTTAAAAGGCTGCACAAGTGTATATTGTATTGCAAGATGAGATATGATGGCTTTATAGTTTTTTTGCAAATAAGATCTTACTTCTTTAATATTAGTTTTATATAGACATGGTCTCTAGCAGACAAGGTCAGGCATTAGTGCAGGTCAAATGTTTAGCCCACATTGTGCCTCCTACCCTTGGTTCTGAGGACAAACACCTGTATTTGCAAATATTTATGGTTATAAATGATGGTGCAATTCAAGCACTTAAAACATCTTACCTTGTTGTTTCTTCCCTTCTTTACGTGTGGCCATGAGGATGGTTACAGCTGGGCAGCCAACGTCAGATGACAACCCACCATTGCTTTGAACTGTAGGGGTCAACGCTGCTGGGGTGGGATCAGTAACAGCATGCTGGGAGAAGGAAGCGATCCTCTGTAATATAGAGCCTACACTATCTCTGGCATCACTGTGGCTATTCGCCACAGACCAAATGGCTCTGGGGCTGAAGGGGCTGGAAGGACTAGACACGATGGGGACAACCTCAGCAACTTGGGGCCCTGAGAGAATCTTCTGCTGGGGGCTCTCGGCAGGAGAAAGGGACCCGTGAGAGCAGATCATCTCTGAGAAAGGGATTGATCCCTCCAATTGTGTTACAGAACGTGGGGAGAGAGGGAAAAAAGGATGGTGGAGGGAGAGTGGAGGGGTCTCAGAAGCACCATGCAGGCTGCTCAGAGAAGCTGAAGGGCTGGTTGAGGTGGATGGTGAACTAGTGTGGTGCTGAAGGCCTCCTGTACTCTTTGGAGGATGCTTGGGGGTGTTGGTGCTTAGGAATCCTCCCTGGGTCTTGGTGGGATTGGTGCTGTTTACCAAGCTGTCCAGATCCAAGGGAAACTTGTTGAGACGTGAAGTCTCTTTGGCCTTTGGCTGGGGACTCTTTAATGGTTGGTAGTGCTTTTTGTATCCCTCCTCCACAAAAGAACTGGCCTTATTTAGACAACTATTCCAGTTAGCATTAGCATTGGTATGCCCTAAGCCCGAAGACATCCGTCCTCCACTTTCAATGCTTTGCATACCGACCATTGCTCCCCCTCCGTCACAACATTGGAGGTCTAAGCTGGTGATGGAGCCATGGTTTGCCACGCGACGCTCTGGTACATCCACAATCATCCCTGGCCCCTGGTCCATCTCAGAGTGGAAAACACTTGAATGGTAGGAAAACTTCTTCAAGTGAGTGTTATTTCCCAAGTTGGCACCTCCTTGCCTGTGTTGTTGTGCAACCTGGGGCAGTGTTCGGTGGTACTCTCCACGAAGTGGAGGGCTAGAATATGCCCCCGGCTTAGTAGGAGGTAGGGCACTCCCACCTCCCCCAGAATACTCCAGGCTGGACGTGGAGCTGTGGAGGCTGTCGTTGTCACTGCCTGGCCCACACAAAATGGAGTAACCATTGGGGTTCAACCTGCTCTGGAAGGATGCTGCCCTGGATACAGCAGAGCCATTGTTCTGACTGGCTGACTTGTTGATTGTTCCTCTGTTGAAGGACCGGCTGCTGACCACGGCTCGGGACTTGAGCACTGGGCTTGAAATGGAACTGAGACTGATGCAGGAGTGGTGGGCTGTGGGCCCCAAGCTGCTGCTCTTGCTGTTATTGTAGGCTGATGAAGGAGACTGGCCACCCCCTCCCAGCTCCTCACTGGCTTTGTTGTGGTGGAGGAAGAAGTGGGCGGAAGAGGGGGAAACTGGGGTGGAGACGGCTGATGCTGTAGAGAAGGATGGTAGGTCGTCAACATCTTCGATGTCAAAGGATCTCTTGAGAGCTGAATGTTGGAAGAAAAAAAATAAACGGGTTGTTACTAGAATTACTAGAACTAATATAACTAGTTAGTCTTCACATATGTCAAATGCTGTTGGAGTCAGTGTGGACTGTACATCTGTTTAAAAGGGTGTATGTTAAAGATGTTTGTAACAACTCATTTCCTTGACATTTCAATGGAAGTTGAATTTTATTTCTAGTAGCCTCGCAACCTGATTATCTAGCGTGAAAGTTTAATTCATTGAGCCATTTGCCGCTATTCCGGTCTTTGATTTCATAGATTTCTAGATTGCTAGCGTAGTCTGTCGCTTATGTACTAGTTGGGAGGGAGGGTGGGGGGGTTCTGCTTGGAGAACGTGAATAAGGGGCAGCTAATCAATTCAGATCAGAAATGACAGCAACACATAAGACACCATGTCAATGTGTCAATCATATGTGTCCCCTAATAAAACCATAACTTGGTTCTGGCATTGGCTAACAAGGGGGACAACATTAACTCCACTAATCGCGTAATCATGCACATTGCGAGTTATGTAAGGATGTGACAGACATTACATCCCTTGTCATCCTCTCAACTGCAGAAGAAAGTAGTGAAAGTTGTAACTACTTTATCTAGACATTTTCTCTGTAGGTTAAAGGGGGTTCTAATGTGCATGAATCAGCTCATCCGTTATTGGTGCTTTTAGCACATCACGTCAGCCAGTGTGTGGACAGTAATCCTAAAAAAGGTCTCACGCTGATATACTGAGAACTACTACTCTAGGACAGGCTTTTGTGCAGAAACAGTAGATTCATTTGATAATTTTGTTAAAAACGGAAAAGGTAGGAGATATTTATGATTCATAGGCTTCATTGGCTTCGGCATGGTTTGTCTGAGAGAAATGTTCTTTTCTATTGGACACAACAGGCCAAGCGGAGCCAGGCATCAAGGTCCGTGTACTTGATGGCCAACGGATTTTCATTTTGAAAGGAGAAAAACAAAAACGAAAAACGGCCAGTTTCCCGATTACCGTTAGTAAATAGGAAAATAAAAAACGGAAAATAACCCATTATTCGTTTTTTGTTTTGATATTAAAAAACGGAAAATGAAAAACAATCTTGTTATCCGATTTTCTTTGATGAGTTTGTAGATGGAACTCGGATATTAAAATACGGGTGATTAAGTCGTATTCATTCATTGGTATTTTATCGTGACCCGGAAGTTACTACCGCCACGCCAAGACAATCCGTGTACCATTCGTTCATTCGTTTTTCAAAATAAAACCAAAACTCAAAAAACTAATAAGTACTTGTTTCCTCAATATTCGTTTCCAAAACCAAAAGGAAATAACGGATAACAACTCCTTTTTCCCCATTTGCAATTGTGTGCTCAAATGAAAAATGGAAAAAACAGATAACGAGCCTTTCACCATGTTTCATCCAGTATTTATATTTTATATCGCGTGCGCACACGCGGCGCCTCCCCGGGACGGGCCGGCTCTCACTGTCATCGCGCCACGGGGTTTCGTACCGAGCCCTCTGACTCGCGCACGCGTTAGACTCCTTGGTCCGTGTTTCAAGACGGGTCGGGTGGGTTGCCGACATTGCCGCTGACCCCTGACGCCTTTTACGAGGGCCGGCATCGCCCTGGCGACGCTATTCACGTTTGGAGCGAATAGCGTTCGCTCCAAACGGCGTAATATCAAAACAAAAAACGAATAATGGGTTGTTTTCCGTTTTCCTATTTACTAACGGTAATCGGGAAACTGGCCGTTTGTTTTTTTTCCTTTCAAAACGAAAATCCGTTGGCCATCAAGTACACGGACCCATCAAACCGCCTATTGCAGGATGACCTAATGTACATCTCATCTACAGTCACACAGACACACCCAGACTACAGAAGAAGGGCCCATCGGGGGCCACGCCGGGTCTGTACACAGTCCCCAGGTCGGCCATCCTGAACAACACTGCCTCCGCTGTGGATGCCTTCAGCGCTCCGGGATCGACCATCCCCCAGAGTGGACCTGCAGCATACACACTGTCAGGAAAAGGACCCAGGAGAGGATGTACTTCCTGCTCAGCTCAGGAATGCTGTGTGTGGACACGTGCACTCTACAGTGTGTGAATGTGTGTCTGCTCAAGATCCTCTATGTCTCTTAGTCCTGAAGGATCTAAGCCAGTTGCCTTTGTATGAGAACAGTGTCTTCTTCTTTTGTTTAACGCACAAAATCACATTCTCACACACACACACACACACACACACACACACAATCAGTATCCTGCAAGCCGCAAACACTGCAAACACAAAGGGCAGGTGGAGGTCGGAGCAGAAGTCCGGGCCCTCAGGGGTTTTTTGTTACAGAAAGCAGCCACTGCAACGTGACATAAGAAGTGTGTGTGAGTGGTTTGCTGTATAGTCCCAAAGACAGTGAAAGGGCCTCTCTTTGATATGCATAGAGAAACTACAGAAGATGAGCGCCACTGCACCACACAAGGCTGGGCTCTGCCTCCAAAGAAGACGAGGACAGAGTGGAGCTGTGCTGTAATTTCAGTTCTCCTCCCATGTCATTGACATTTGAACACCGTCTCTGTGTTGTATTACGAGGTGAATAAACTCATTCACTGTCCTGTATCAATCTCATTCAAAACAACTCAGATGTCCTAGTGTATAACTGGGAAAGTGTTAAACACATAATACATCTGCAGGAAGCACGTTAAAAGTGCCAGGGTTGGGATCTTAGGTATGGAAGCTGCAACATGGACCTATAGTTTACATTCCCATTACGACTCCTTATTAGTCTCTGATGGCTTTTGGAGAGCTTTATAGTGATTTTTGTCCGATCCACAACTTTACCATTGGACATGACCAGCCTCGCTGGCAGAACCTCATCAGCAAAAACCGCAGACTGACATTCCGAGAATAGCTCCCGAACACATTTAGCAGCTAGAGAGACTGATATGGTCCTCGGTAGCGGGTAGAGACCAAAAGCAGAGCTAAAAGAGAGTGAATATAGGACTTACATTCACTGGGTTGTCACAAAAAGTTGAACGTCCGGATCCTCCAATCAGATACGAGGTCATTGTTACATGGAAGGACTCGCGAGACCAGACCGCGGTGCCTGTGAAGCACCATGTCTGCGAGATGTAGTGGTTAATACGTCCTCTGTGCATTTAAGTAAGACTAAAGAAAAGGTCACTGTATTTCTGCCACTATGCACATTAGTTGAGCTCTAGGAGAATGTGATCTCTGCAGAGCCTTCATTCTCATTCTAATGTTTGCATGGAATGGTCATTTTACCTTGCTGATTCAGATTGAAACTAATTTTTTAAATAATTTAGTGTATCTTTTTTACATAACATTTGCCATAGCTAATGGCATACACAGTAATCTAGCATACTTAAATTAAATAAATCAATACAAGCTAAAATGTAAGAGATCTGATCTATTTGTACCAGAGATTTTCTTACCTTTTAAAAAAATGTCACCTGGGCTAAAACTCCCTCTGCAGCCCTGATTTGCATTTGTATAGCTCACAGCATTTTCATTTACATGTCAAAGCCTCCCCTAGAATTAGGAGGAGGGGAGTCATGGGGGGCCAACTGCCAAGGGTCAGTTGGCCCCCCCTCAACTTTCGACAATTTACAGCAGTGTTGGCCTTGCCCGCAAATTGCCGAAAACCTGAAATTTGCCGAAAATTCCACTTTTCATGCAGTGGCGGTTGACGAACCTCCGCATATACTCGGGCGCCTTTAGTAGTTGTGTCATGCTGAAAGTGTCGTCTGATGTCGCAAGGCAAAACCCCTGTTATACTGTCCACACGACAACAGTGCAACCGGAGTTTCTGAAAATGTTCACCCTGGCCGGAGTTTTCAAAAATGTTCGGTTTCAGTGCCCTGAACTGCGTTTTCGTGTGGACGGAAGGCCGAACCGCATAAAAAAGTCACGGTTCTAAAAATACCCGCGTCCGTGTGGACATGGCCTTAGTGGCACTCCGTACCGGCCAGTACTGGCTTACTTTCACCCCTGGCAGGGACTAACACGTCCCTCCCACTCCTCCTCCAGGCTCTTTGGCTTAGCGCGTCCAAAGACAGAAGGTGTCCTTATTTTACCGCCACTACGCTCTACAATCAACCTTTAGGGGATAATTGATAAGCTTAAGCAAAAAACGTGTCTCTCAAAACATTAATTGGAAAAAAGGGAAGAAATGGAGGCCGAAACAGTCCTTCAGGCAGCCTCATTTCACACATCCTTCTTTTCAGTTCCTACCTTGAGTAACTAATAGCTCACAGCCTCCCAGGGCTCCAGGCAGGGTGGGAGGGTTGTGTGTTGGGGGGGAGGGTTTTGTGGACTCGGCTGCGTTTGCTGAGGCTACAAGTGTGAACCTGCCCTCCATTCAAAAGATAAGGAGTCCTGGTTCAGGTAATTGCTGGCAACCTGTCAAATAGTGGGGAAATAATTATGGTGGCATTGGTGTGCTTCGTCTCCGCTCTGCTCCACCTGTGTGCGTGTACGTGTGTGTGTGTTTGCGTGCGTTGTCTACATTTGGCCCCATTCCCTATGGTCTCATTAATCCTCTCCTCTTACACAATCTGATGAAAAAAAGAGATGCTCAAACTCTCTCACATCCATGGCAACGTTTCTGGAAGTGTGTTTAGCTGGAGTGGAAATGCCCTGAAACAATGTTTAGGCCTTGAATATTTTTGTAAACTGTACAAGAAGCGATTAAGTAAGTATTATGCGACGTGAGCTGGCTTCCTGTAGAAGCAGTCTGTCCATGCACATTCTCATACTCTCTCTCATGCGCTTTCCTACTTTTCATGACACTCTCATTTTGTGTTTTATCAAACAAAGGCATTCCATCTGTGCACGACATGTTTATGTCACTTAACAAACGATAACACAGTGACCGGTCGTGCAAAGTCATCATCAGTGCGTGGGGGCCGCATGCTACGTTTTGTCTTTTTAAACATGGATTACCAAGCGTTGCTTTCTTCATCATCTCCACTCCCATGACGTGGTTGCTGATATGTAGATGGTCTTCAGTTTTCTTCAGACATGTAACAACACAGAGCGGAATCGACCTGTCAATCACAAGGCAGCCGTGGCCTAACGCATACCCTGCTTTATGGCAGGTTTGACTCCAAATGGGACAAAGGCTCTTGGTGTAGCCCAGTGTCTGTGATGCATGCCAATGTAGGATAAAAGCAGAGAGCCAAAAGGATGTGTGCCGGACAGATATATTTGAAGCATGTTTTAAAAAAATTGCCCCAGTTAGTGACAATTTGATGATTTTAAGAGAACTCTGCTGCATGTTTTAAAAATGCGGATGCCAAGTACCCCAGTATGTTTCCCTGTTTGCAGTTAACTTGAATGAGCTTTTATTTTATTTGTGCATTAGAGATAAGACTTTCAGAAACCAAACAAGACGGGCCCAATTACTTCAGGTTCCTGTGGCCCTCATGCGATACGTCTATGTTGGTGTAGTTTTTCTCTTAAGTCTGTAAACACGGGAAACTGAAGAGCTGCAGTTGTTCTAGCTTTCTAGCAAAAGGCCTGACGCCCAGAAGAAGGAAAGTTCAGCAGGTTAGAGTCCCATCAATGCTGCGCGTGTTCTCTACCAAATACACTCACAACATTAGGAAAGACGAGGGCAAATATGGGCCTCAAATATAGATTCCATTTAATTTCGGTAAAAGCTTGAGGTGTTTTCCACAGCATCTCACTGTTGCCCTCAGCAGGTAAACTCCCAAAGACAACTGTTACCTCTACCTGCTTCAGGTCACCGCTTTAGCTAGTGAAGTTCTAGGTACCTTGAGTTGGGCATAGTGGCCCAACCACTTGTGGATCCTTCTTGTGCACCGTGATCATTTTTTCAAATTTTGATATCAGGGATCACTTTCCCCACCTCCTACTGCCAGGACAGCGGAGCAACAGACACGAGGACCAATGCAGGAGATCGTTCCTGCCCACAGCAGTATACTACAGTAACATCTTGACAGTTATTTGTGTCTTTGATTATGAATCATGCAAGGGGAGATTAGATCTATAGTAAATATGTATCTAAGCTTATCAGAATGTAGATGATCCATAATACATAATCACATTTAGCATATGAGCACATTTCATTTTAAAACTCTATTAAGCTGGCGTTAGCGAACCCTCCTCCAGCGTCTCATCGTCATTAGTTCATTTCTGGTTCAAAGAAACCAAGATGGGGACAGTCAAAATGCCCAACTCATGGCCTTCAGATTGAGTTCCACCGGGTGATGCAGTTTGTTAGGGGCCACAACAAATTGGTTAAATAACCAACATTAGATCATAAAAAATGTAAATGGTTGATGTAGACATATATAATTGTTAGGTTAAGCTCTAGGAGGGGTGAGGGATACGAATAAGTAAAGTGTTCCCTTCGTTTGTCATGAAGATAACCCCTCGGATGATTAACCAGCTCAAGGCCAGTGAGATGGTTTGATTTGGGACCCTGTAAGCACTAGGAGTACTGGAGGCTGTCCTGTGGACACACAATGAGGGGATGCTGAGTCTGGGCATGTCCAACCCCCCGCCCCACACTCCCCTGTCTGCACATTCCACACAGGTAGATCTATCTGACAGACAAGACATTGTGTGCATTGACATGTGTGAACACTCGAATGCAAACCCACAAAGAGCCATGATAAGTAAAATAATATGCCAACCAACCGCAACCACAACGCTGTGCAGACAGACTTGCACACGCAGACACACAGACACACACGGACAAAGGACTAACACATTAACAACTTCCACTTCCTAAAAGCACATCTGGAAGACATTCCAGAAGCCACTAGCAATGCCGTAACACTGAATGGCACACATCGCCTGAAGAGACACACAAACAGCGGGAGAGGTATCTAGATACCATTTGCCTCATAAACCCGCTGCCTGAAAAATATTAGAAGCTGGAGTTTATTAAAAGGCAAAGTGTGTCCTGGGTTTTACTGACTGCTTTATACCTTTCCAAAGAATAGCACAGTGGTTAACAGCCAATGTACTGCCTGGTAGGGTAAGGGTAAGTCCAGTGCTTTTACTTGGGTGGTTTGGTCAGATCTACTGGTACATTCTTATAATGAAGGAATGTCCTGCAATGCTCAGCAACCCCAAAAGGCCCAGAAGACCATCATCTGTGGTCCTCTGCGTCTCCAAGAGCCTCTGCTGGTCTCCCAGCAGTATGCTATCAGTGGAGATTTGTTTAGAGACGCAGCTGGGAACAGCCAATCATATAGTTGCTGTCAAACCTTTAAAGGGTTTCTCTCCGTTGTTGCTGTCATTACAGCGCAAAACCGGATGCAAGCCTCCTCCATCCCAGGTACCGCAAGCAGCTATCTGGCATTCTTCACTCATCCTTGGTTTTAATATATATAATTAGATAGCAGCTTACTATACCAAACCATCCAGTAGCTCAAACATAGATTAAGTAAAAATAGTCAGTCTGATGCCTTGCTGCCATTTAGTTCTGAGAGAAGATATATGTAATTGACTGACTAACTGTTGTGCTCCCGTGCTTTAATGCAGGTTGGAATTTACAACTTTTCATCAGTAAAGACAACAAACTGTGTGTGCGCATGCCAGTTCACTGGGTCAGTAAGTCATGGGACCCCTCTGATCTGTCCAGGGTTCGCACCCTGCTGGACCGTACTGCCAGGATGTGACAGGGCTGGGAGGGGCAGCTATTAGCCCCCTTGACCTCATCTAATCTCCCATATACCCAAAGGCCTAGGCGCCCTTCTGACTCGCCCTCCAAATTAGTACACGCCTTCCTGTGCCTTCTCTCCTGCTGCGGTCTAGCACAGGGTTTGCTTTAAGCTCTATGGTGAAGACTATGGAAGAATGTACTTGTACCCAAACTGCCAAATGCATTAACAAGATCTAATCTAAGAAAAGGCATATCAGACCTGTGTTTTCTTCTCTGCACTGGCTCCCTGTTAAATCAAGAATAGAATTTAAGGTTCTTGCTGGTGAAGCACCTTCTTATCTTAAAGAGCTTGTAACACCGTACTGCCCTGCAAGGCAGCTGCGTTCTATAGATGCTGGGTTACTTGTTGTTCCTAGAGTTATTAAAAGTAGGATGGGAGGCAGAGCCTTCAGTTATCAAGCTCCTCTTCTTCTTAACAATTGGAGCTACTTGAGTGTTAAGATTGAGTCGAGATTATAACCCTCAACATTCCCATCGCGCTTGGTGTGAACGCAGCATTGCTTCATTTTGAAGCTACTTTGCATTTTTAAGAGTTAATGCGCTGACTGTCCTTTGAGTGGTGCAAGTGTCAAATAGACAAGAGTTAAAGCTGTAGTTGAAAATGCCCATGATTTGAGACAGCCAAAGGCTACACAAACTTGTGAAGACACTTCTCTAAACAGAAGAATGATGAAAGTAGGACGATGAAAGCCGAGGGGGACGCTGTTGAAACAATCCTTCAGGGTCCCAAGAAGAACCGGGTCTGGTCCTCCCACCCTCATGGACTCACTCTGAAAATACACTTGGGTTATAGACAGCTATGCTTGTGAAGGGTTAATAATCTGTGCATGCTGAGCTGTGAGAACAGGCAGTTGGGCAGTGTTGGGAGTGTAATTCCACTACTTTTAGCGGTAATGAGCCTGTAACAAAGTATTTTCTTAAATCCAGTAACGCAGTTACAATTACTAAAATGTAAATGAGTTCGTTACTCGCGTTACTCTCAAACTGAGCATGAAAAGCCTCCCAGTCCGACTTCCCCGCATATTCCGTCGTCTTTATGCCCACCGGCACTAGCTGTGCATAGGCGCCGCCATCTTTGTTTACGTTTTGTTCATACACGTTCCCGGGCGGGAGTTTTCCGCCCCGGAACGTGTTGTATAACCAATAGCTAACGTTGACGGAACGTCAGAAAACTCCACATCGCATCCTTAAGCGAACCAACAGCTAACTTTCAGGTAACGTCTGGGAACCAAACGCTAACATTATTGTTATCAAAAGCTGACGTTGAGAGAACGTTTTGGGAACCATAAATTGTTAGCTGGGGTGTAGCTAGCTTCAGCGCTAGCCGTACTCGTTGCCCTCCTCCTCCTGCTTGACATAAAAACCTCTGCCAAAGAACGCTCCATCTCCACCAGAAAAAGCCTCCTCCAAACAGAAGTCCGCCGATGCCCGAGCGGTCGACTACGTCATTAGAATCCGACTAAGTTTTCTTCTGACACCAGTTGTAACGTTCTGTGCCAATAAAGAGCCCAAAACGACACACATTACACCGGAAGGGGCGGTACCCCAACCCTGGCCCAAGTAACAGAGTAATCAGAACCATTTACACATTTAGGAACTTAAGACAAGCTACAGTATTTTCAAGGTGGAGCTACAACCACTATTTCAAATTCATTGCGGTCAAAGGCAAGAATGTGCAAGTGATGTGTACATTATATCCAGGAGCAAAAACTTTGTCCACATCCGTTGTAAGCAACTCTAATTTTTTTAACAGTAACGCAAATAGTTACTTTTCCTGGTAACGAGTTACTTTTATTGTAGAGTAATTCAGTTACTAACTCAGTTACTTTTTTGAACAAGTAGTGAGTAACTATAACTAATTACTGTTTTAAAGTAACTTGCACAACACTGCCGTTGGGTGAGTGGACAAATATTGGCTGCTGTTGATGGCTTAATGGAGATACACCTTATGTAACCAAAGGGAACCTCCACAGCAAAGCCATACGGTTCTGTTCCGTACTTCATAAGAACAGCTGCTAGCCGTCTACGGTTCTGTTCACAAAGTTGTGTTAGCTCTAGACCAGCGACTAGAAAGCCTTGGGCTGGAGTTAAGCAAAGCCGAGAATGACGACTGGTCATTTCATATCCAGAATGCTCGTTGGTGGTTACTTCTGACATTTTTACAGCGAGTTTAA
This sequence comes from Apeltes quadracus, assembly GCA_021346845.1. Taxonomy (NCBI): domain Eukaryota; kingdom Metazoa; phylum Chordata; class Actinopteri; order Perciformes; family Gasterosteidae; genus Apeltes; species Apeltes quadracus. The sequence continues at coordinate 130,714 of CM037927.1, forward strand.
TCGCTCACACAAATATAAACAGAAACGCACACACACATGCTACTTATGATGTGTAGACTGACATCGAGCAATAACCCCACCTCCAACTAGCATGAGGAGGAGAAATTAGAATCATTTGAAAACTAATTTCTCACATCCCTGTTTTGTAAAGGCTTCAAGAAAATTCAACATCATTTTTTACTGAGCCTCATTGATCAGACCTTTAACAATGTACAGCCCATTCTGACGTATGGAGTGTGTGGATGGAGTTTGGAAAAAGCATTTGGGATTAATTCAACAGTGGTCAACCAGTTCTATTGATTGATTGGGTTTAACGAGTGGCCCTGCTAACTGAAACTTTACCTGAATGCGTTGAAGGTCTTCAGTTAACACGTTATCACTATTTAAACAGTCGAGCTGCTGACGCAGAACTTGAGTCTGCTGCTATTTGATTATTTATTGATTCTGAGGATAAAGGTGGCAGCGTGTCCAAAGCTTGCTATGGCCTGCAGACTGGGACCAAACCACTTCAGCTGCCACCATGACGCTCGTATTTGACTTTAAAATCTCTTGTTTTTGTGGGTAAGGTCAATTCAAGCATTACTAGAATGTTGAATCCACACGTTAGTAAGGTAACTGTAACATTACAGTGTGTAATGAGCGAGGAATCAATTGAATTTCATTAACCTTAAAATTATCGTTCAATAAAATGTTCTGGGGTGCAAAGCGTCCCCCTCCACCCCCCGTCCTGTTTCCCTCCCTCAGAGTGGAACGCAGTGACCATCGCTGCTGGTTTGAGTGGATCAGCTGCGGTTCACCAACTGGTTCTCCGCTGTGCGCGTGCTGTGCGCGTGCTGTGCGCGTCCCTTGGAGGCGGACAGCCTCGCGTTCGCACCAGCAGCCTCATCCACCGTCACAACGTACCTTCGAAGTCGGATAAGATCCCTTCCAGGTGGTCACTGACGGAAAGTTCCGACATCGCGCACCGAGCCGGACGAGCAAGAAGCCGAAGTGTGAAGAACAACTCGGGTTCCTCCGGAGAGCAGGGACCGACTGGGCGGCTGTTCGCTGCGTGGGCCGTCCCGAGTCTGCGCCCCCCACATCAGACCGAGGGGGGCGGAGCTTCATGGAACACCTGGAAAGAAACGGTCCGTTGTCTCTGCAGTCGGCCCCCCTCCCCCCTCCCCCCTCTCCAGTCACATGGACAGAGAAGCGCTCTCCATTTCATGCATGATGCTCCCCGCTGTAAATTCATTCGGTCTGTTATCAGTCTTTTCAGAGACCTCAGTTAACTTAAAATTTCAAAATCGATTGTGTCACATGTATTTACTACAATTAAAAACGGTTCTTAGGCCTTCCTGAATAAGACAAATAAGGGATTACTTTTTAGTTCACAAAATATCAAATGTTACAGAAAATGTGTCCACTTGAGCAGCAATGCAGAACAATCATACGTTAATATTGTAGTAGACCTACGCTCGGATCCTCACACAACCGTCTCCATTCTATTACATTTCATTCTGAAGTGAAAATGTCCTGAATAAATACATGGCTCTCAAATCAAGGACAACTTCGCTTTTGCATTCTTGCGTTCTTTATCATAAGGGTAGTGTTGAAGTGCGTGAGGAGAGGCAGGACTCAGATGGAGCTGTTTCAAAAAACAAAAAGGGACTTTAATAGTCAAAAAAGGACAGAACTCAGAATCCACAAAAGGCAAAAACCTACTATGGCCGGAACCATGGAACCAGACGCTCGACAGCAACATTGAACAATGACTCGATAAAGGACAAGAGACACACATGGCTTAAATACACAGGGGAGGTGCAGGTGATTGGACACATCTGGAAACAATCATGACACGACAGACAATCACGGGGAAGACAAGACAGGACAGGGCAGGAAGTGAAGTTACCCCATGAGCACTAGACTCATGAAACTACAAAATAAGACGGGACGTGAACCCAAACCGTGACATTCTTCAATATGTTCAATATATTATTCAATATGTTCATATCACACTATGTTATAGAAACAATATTCCACAACAAACTCAGATTCATCTTGGAAAATAGCCAGATTCAGATCAAGAGTCTTGAATTATGCTAAATGAAAAACATGAAGGTTTATTGGGTATTTCCCTTCATGTTTTAATAATACAGTTCATTCCTTTTTGTTGTTTGAAAGAAAGAAAAACTCTACGAATTGACTTTAGATGTAACGTGCCCTTTTTTTGCTCTTGTTTTTGCGGTAGTTTTAAAGGAGTTATGGAAGAGTTAAGCAGCGTTAGCTTACCACAAGCACGCAGGTAAGACAGGCAGCTTGACAGGTAAGAAGGTAGACAGGCAAGTAAGGACACAGACACACAGACACACAGACAGACAGGTATACTGTTAACCCAAACCAGTTTACTTAAATAACTTTTCAGTTCAACTTACGTAAGCAAATATGAATAAATCACTATTATAACCTTATTTATTGCTACTTAAGATCATTCGTTTATTTAGTAGTGATTTTACTTCTCACTGGCACTGTAGTGTCAACTGTCATACCTGTATGTCGAGCTGGGGTTTTGTCCTGTCTCCATGTTTGTTTTGTGACTTCCTGTTTTATTTTGGAAATTAATTCTCCTCTTGTTTCAGGTTCCTTGCTCTTCCTCATGTGTCACCAGTCAGATTGTCTTCCCTGGTTCCTGATTGTGTTCCCACACCTCCCTCATAGGTACTCATAGTCTGCGTCTCCACTTGTCCTCTGCCAGTGTGTCATGTCTCCATGTCTGTGCACACCCGCCTCAAGTCAGGATCAAGTCCATGTTGTATTGTTATTTGTCCGGAACATGATTCCAGCTTCTTGAGTTTCTGGCTCCACCGCTTTTCGGTTCTTTTCAGAGCCCTTTTTGTTTGTAATTTATTCCATATTTCCTTAAAGTTCTTCTTGGCTATTTTATTCACATTAAACATCGGATGAAGTTTTTCTTTTCTCAAATACAAATGATGCTGAGTAATTCATGAATTAGTCATGACAAAAAAGTTTGCTATGCTAGTGTAATATAATGTAATGTTACCCAGCTTGTTTAATAGCTTGTTGGATATGCCCCCACTACAACTAGCTAACGTACCACGCCGTCGGCGATAAGCCTAACGTTTTGCGTGTGAACTGATATTAGGGTTAAGATCTAGCTACAGTTGTTTTGCTCCATATGAAGTGGCTGATCAGTTAAGTATACATCCTCTGTCCCAGAGAAACCAAATATTTATGTGGAGGACGCAAGATCATTTTATAATTATAATATGACTGCGTGGTGAACCTATGAACCGAACTCATATGACGTTAAAGATTTTCTGTTTCAGAGAAAAGAAAAACGGACATCAGATATTTTTTCAGTAAGGCTACACCAAAACGCCAAGTACGATAAGTACTCATTTAAAAAAAACCTAAAACATTTATTTGTTACAAAAGTATTGTATTTCTTTTTAAAAATTAGTCATCATGTTTTAAGCTGTTTTTGTGGCTTGATTGTAAACAACTTAAAAATAAATAAATGGTTTTAAAGAAGAATATTTGTCAATTTAGTCAGATTTTTCATTAAGAGAAACACTGAAAAGAAGGATACTGGTACAGTCTCCATGCTACACTAATGATAGTATTAAGGCTTTCCTCCACAAGTATCATTACTGTTATTTTTGTGTCCCCTTTAAAAATTGCTCTGTTTATTGTCCCCCCTACTGTTAGATCAGATTTACGCCCCTGGACTTTACATACAGCATTTACATTGCAAGCGGGTTTTAGTCCACTGTGGCCCAGTAAGAAGTGCCTGCTGGATGAACTGGAATGTGAGCATCATAGACTTGAGGTAGTTCAGATGCAGTGCGTATGGAAGTATTCTATAAAACTATGCTGACAGTTCTAAATCATCCTGTGATGGTCCTTCCGGATCATAGGTGTCAAACTCAAGGCCCCCGGGCCAAATCCGGCCCCCGATGGGGTCCAGTGTGGCCCGCCGGATGACTTTGCTATTTTGAGAACTTCAAAAAGGTTTCCCAGCCTGCCTTGCACGCGCGATTTGTTTCGCGCTGCAAGCCGGTCTGGAAACCATGGAGCAATTTGCCCCAGAAATTAGGGCACCAATCACAGAGCGGGGAGGGTGCAGCAAGACGATGACAGATGGCAGGATCTTGTTGATTGCCCTGACTCCTGTGCGACTGTCACCCCTAACAACGCTACCCTCTCCGATAAACTCTGTGTTTTTTTTCTATAAAAACATGTCTGTAGAGTGGCCATATATACCAGGGGTCCCCAAACTACGGCCCGCCGGCAAACTTCCGCGGTCAGCCCGGCCCCCGACAGAGGAGGACAGAGGTTATGCGGTTTTGGGGACCACTGATATATACCTTCTACTCTCATGTTTGCCTTGCACAAACTGCAATAGTCGCTGAACGACATCTTGTACACATAACTCTCAGACCGATCGCCCTCTTCCGCGTAGAACTTCTGTCGCTACGAACAGGCGCATTTGACAGACATTCGTAGCGCCCAATTAAACGGCTCTGGGCATTCATAAACCACGCCTCCAATACGAGGAAATGAACATGTGGTTTCCAGACCCCGTCTCATTTGAGAATGAAATCATTTGAGAATGAGATCAGGGTATGACGTTAGCCAGGCTAGTTCCGTATTGTTATTGCGGGCGAATGTCCGAGCGGCAGAGGGAGGGGGAGAGTTGAGTGAAAAATAGCTTGCGAGCCGAAAAAGTGTGGGGAGCCCTGCGTTCAACCTTTTCCATCACGGCAGCCCTCCAAGCAGCAGCGCCGCTTGAAAATGACGCGCGGCACTTTCCCCGGACCATTAGTGCCAAACTCCACCGGCCGGCCGGACCATCTGCACGGTCTGGCCCGCTTGAGATCAAAGTGGGCAGTATCTGGCCCGAACCTAAAATGAGTTTGACACCCCTGTTCTAGATACTCCTTCAAAAGGTGAGAGTTACTTCCAAAGGCTGATTCGTAGAAGTCTGTGGGATTGTCACCAAGGATAACAGGAAGCAGCAGTGTGTGTAGTTTTTTGGGGAAAAACACAAGTTAGGGGTCTCAAACTCCGGACCGCTGTTCAGCCTGAAGCGCCGGCCATCCAGACGGAGGAGTCGGGACATTCGAGCTGTGTGCGGCGGCGGTGGATGCCCCGAAACCGAAGAGCAGAAATAGTGCTAATTTATTTCCATGATGTATAGCAGAAACGATAACAGCCTTTACGGGAATAAAAGCCTGGGAGATAAACCACGCCCCCTTTCAGGCGCGATTGAAGCCAAAGAAAATGGGACGCGAATGAGGCGAAATATTTACAATTAGCCAGGCAAGTAAAGCGTTTCGCTTTTGATGTGAACGCAGCACCTGCTCAGTCAGTCTGTGTGAAAGTCAAAACTGCTGTGGAGGATTACTGTGTGCCACACTCCACGATACTTATTTCAAACAAATGTGTGTTTACATGTTGACTTTAGTCAGTCGGCATAAAGCAAGCATCAGATAACAAAGAAAGCTACGGCATATTTGTCTGTATTATTTCAATAACTACACTCAAAGCCGCTTTCCATCCTACCTGGGGGAGTCAGAGCGGCTTTTCATTCAATTAGCCAACTAAACCTCAACTGAACACACAACTGACACAAACACAGACACACTGACACATACCAGCCTCGGTGCAGAACATGAAAGCTACTGTGGCATTAATTCTCCCTGGGTTTGCCCCGAGGGGATAATGAGCGCCCCCTAACCCCACAGTCATAGAAGCTTACTGCCGGCTGTGGGAATCTGGTCACATGGGCTTGACTCCTCGCTCTCTCCTTCTGGGAGCGCTCGATTGCTGTGCTTCCTGTGATGTGCTTGATAGTTCCAGACGGTACATATGTGTGTGTAAACATGTGTGAGGGTGACTACAACGTTGTGTGTGCATGTGTGGTTTGCTCGTGCTGCGACTCGCCTGAAGGAATCTTCTTGTACAGTGCCTGGTGTCTGCACTGGTTTGTTGGAGGAAAGACTCATAGTTGGAATATGATACATGAAGTGACCTTTTAGCTGTAAAAAATAGACTACTCTGCAGCATGTGAGCAAAAATTAGGTTCTAACCCAAATATCTAAACTGTGTTTTTCTATGTGAATAATGATATGATGGGCTGCACACCCTGCAAGCTGTTACGAGCTCGCTGATACACCCCTAACGACAACTAGGAACAGCTTTTTGTCAATTTCAACTCCGTATTGGCTAGAAAGCAAAATGTCAGTTCTAAAGAGTACTGATACTTCATTTGCACACCGGCTGCACTCTTGTGAGATATTAACCCATGTGACTCGCACCTCTTGACTGAAGAGAAGGACATAAAAACAGTGATTGCAAAAACGTACACAAACGTGCTCCCGATGAGGGTGTTCCACATGTTTGGATGCTTGTATTTGGATGGTATGCTTTCGATCGCTACCCAAAGCTCATAGCACAGGTAGATTGGGAGTTTACCGGCCAGCCCACCTCTTAATCTAATCACTTGTCCATCTTAAACTCTATTTTTCCTCCGCTTGTGAACAGTCCTCCAAAATTCTCTAACCCCAGAAATGGTTGGGTCTGTGTCTGTCTTTTGTTTTTTTTCCCCTCTCCTTCCTGGTTGTCAGCTGGTCAAGGTGGGATCTTCTAGCAATTCCTGCCACCTGCTGCTGATCTTCTTGATTTCCTCTACTCACCTTCAGTATTTAAGCCCGGTCTGATCTTCCAGACGTCGCCAGTTGTGGAAAGTTACTCTAGTGGAAATCTGCTTCCCAGCCGCTGTGCTGTTGAATAGTATTTTCTCGCCTAACTATAACTATTGTAACAAAAATTGACTCTGAGCAGTGAATCACTCCCAACCGGAGGATTCAAACCACCCTTTTCTGGCAGAGAACAATGGCCTGACTGTCATCTGTAACGGCAAAAATATATGTAACTCTTTTTCTAAATGCTTCATTGTACAACCAGTTAATTAATTGCAAGTGCTGAGCTGGCGAGGCCATGGGATAAGCACTGACGTATAACATACTGATAGAATGTTCCCAGTGACCTGGCGATAGAGACTCAACAAGAACTGATGTGCCCCACACGGATAGCATGTTCTCCTGTTGACGTCACCTGTTACTGAACTAAAGTATAAGAACGTGTTGACTTGAGACGAAAAGAGAGTTCATGACAGTCTGCAGAGCACGTAGCTGTTGTGACCTTCTTTCCCTTCCAGGGAAATAAACAGAAATACAGATTTGATTCAGAGCCTCTTATCTCTTATTTCTTATTCTACGATTGACTGTGCAAAAATGTTCCATCACACATCTTAACCACTTCACATCCGGATTGAAATGAAGGCTGAAGGTTATATAAGCCAACAGAAACCAATCTGCAAAGAGACACAAGAGCTCCTCCTGCAACTGCTGTGACTTGCGCTGGTGTCCAAGAAAAAAAGATCTGCGAAAATGTTTTATTGTACATTTTCATATATTAATTTTTGATTTTTTTGTGGAGCCTATTTGGGGAAAAACAGATTTTCATTGTAATTCTGTTCAGACCCTTACACTTGTAAAGTCCTCCCGGGGGAGGAGCCAGACACAGCGGACCCCGCTGGAGTCAATCCCAGCCCAAACAACCTTCCACCCACCTACAGGCAGTTTGGAGTCACCCTAATCAGCCTAATCCCAAGAACATGCCTTTGGACTGTGGGAGGAAGCCACACAGTGAGAACATGCAGCCTGCACAGAGAAAGGCCACGTGGTGGAGTCGAACCCAGAACCTTCTTGCTGTGAGGGGACAGTGCTAAGCAGCAACGTGCCAATAACGAGTTTTATTATACGTCATTACTGTTCTTATATGATGGCCAAATGAAACATACATGCTACAGCAAAGAGCATGTCTCAGGGATCATCCACGCCTCTTAAGTGGGATCAATGTTACACATTTCTAAACCATTTCTAAACTTAATGTCCCAGTGTTTGGTTAAGCTTTAGAGTTTTCCTGTTTTATTTCAAGTGCCCCCATTGTGTCCTGTGTTCACTTCACTGCCGTGTGTGTGTGTGTGTGTGTGTGCCTGACTGTATCCTCCATGGTACGTTCCTTGTTGTGCTAAACTCCATCCTTTCCCCTCGCTTCATTTTTTGTCGAGTGCCATTCATACTCCCACAGTAAACACAAATATGCTTGAATTGCCCAGTGCTTGTGTACTGGGTCATTTTGAAAAGCAGAATATTTTGCCACTTGGCTATAATTATACGTTGGGCATAATCGTGATACTTTTGCAATTATATATGATTACATTTATAGCTACGTTTGCAAAAAACAATTGGTAAGTATTGTATGGGATATTAGCATCGCAGTCCGGCGGTCACTGACCACTGGGTAATGTTGGTTGATATTTGAAAAAGATGTTTCAATTATTGGAGGTAGACTCTTTTCTGTTGTAGAGCCAGTTTTGAAATCCAATTACACAGCTGTATTCTGACATAAAAGGATTCCTACCTTAAGCTCTTTGGCAGTGCATGAACAGCTGTCAAGTGCCTCGTAAAGATCCTAATAAATACCTAACCTCAGGCCCACTCAGCGCATATTTATTATCATCTTTACAAGGCACCATTTCACACATCTGTCCTGTGTAAACATTTAGAAACATCATGAAAACAATCTGAACTCACATTGCCATTGGCTGATTTTCTGTTTTTCAATCCTCCATCCATTTAAAAGTTCTTCTTGTGGATTTTCGATTAAATGCTTCCAGCTGAACAGCAGGAAAGCAACAATATGGGCATTTTGCAGCTTGAGTTGTCTCAGTGTGTGAAATGGGGTCAATGGGTGAATGACATGTGATAAAGCGCTTTGATCAGAACAATAGAAAGGCCCAGACTACAGTAAACTTGACCTCTGACCTGTAAGCCTCTCATTGTGAGAGGACTCTGTTAAACTCGAGACCTGGATCTTTAAGCTTTTTGAGACATCAGGTCCATTACGCAGGGACCCCTGGTGAGACCTTGGTGCTGAGTCAGCTGGAATAAAAGGGGGATGCGTGTTTACAGTTTCTTGATTGTTTACACACATTTTCTTAAAGCATGCCTCATACTCTCAGAACTCTACGCACATTTTCTAAAATCACACACACAATGGGCAAAACCCCTCAATACTCCTGCAAAATGAAACTTTACATTCAAAACAATGTTATTTCTTCTCAAAATGGTATTTTGTTTTCAAATGACACACACAGACCATCATATGAGTAGACATTTATAAGAACCAGTTAAACACTGATGTGCTCAATGTAAAACACTATGATGAATGAAAACACGTCTCCATTCATCAGTGACTGTCACGACCGGACGGTGGACGGGAACCCAAATGCACGACTCACACGACGTGGTGCGAAAAAAGAATAAAAGTTTATTAACAAAAAGGCAGGGCATGGCCGCTGAAATAAAAATCACTCGTGGGTGAGGAAAAAACGATCTAGAGACAAAACAGAAAGCAAGCTTAACTAAGGTGCAGACAAAAACGAGGCAAGACTGTGGAAATACGTAACGCTGGCGCCGTGGCTTGGGACAAGACGAACTGGCACAGGACAAAGGGAGACTCTGACAATATATACACACATAGGGGAAGGGCACAGGTGGAAACAATCAGGGGGAGGGGAGACAATCACACCGACACAAGAGGAAGGGGAAAGTTGCCTGAAACAAGAGGAAGGTTCATTTTCCAAAATAAAACAGGAACTCACAAGACGGACACGAGACAACCTAACTAACATCGTTTTCTGGACATGACAGTACCCCCCCCCCCCCCTTTAGGGACGGCTCCTGACGGACTTTTGCGGTTGTTGAAGTCCCTGATGAGTGCCGGATCCATAATGAAGCTGGACCGGACCCAGGAACGGTGCTCCGGACCATAGCCCTTCCAGTCCACCAAGTATTGGCGCCCCTTCCGCGTTTGCGTACGGCCAAGAGCCGATTTACTGGGTAGACCGGTCCCCCATCAACCATCCGGGGAAGTGGCGGGGTTGCGGCTCCGGACACCATAGGGCTCTCTTTAACTGGTTTCAGCTTCCCCACGTGAAAAGTAGGGTGCACCCTCAGGGACCTGGGAAGGCGCAGACGAACAGAGACAGGGTTAATTACTTTTGACACGGGAAACAGACCCACAAACCTGGGGGCCAGCTTCCGGGAGGCAACATGGAGTGGCAAGTCCCGTGTGGAGAGCCAGACTTTCTGGCCCGGCTGGTATGTCGGAGCTGGCTGGCGCCTGCGATCAGCGGCCTTCTTCATGCGCGCCGCTCTGCGAAGGAGGATGCTGCGGGCAGCTGCCCAAATTCGGCGGCAACGCCGCACCATGGCATGGGCAGAGGGGACGATGACCTCCTTCCCAGTCTCTGGAAACAGGGGCGGTTGGTAGCCGAAAGCGCACTGGAAGGGGGTCAGCCCAGTGGCTGCTGTGGGGAGAGTGTTATGGGCGTATTCAACCCAGGTTAGGTGTTTGCCCCAGGAAGACGGCTTCTGGGATACCAGGCAACGAAGACTCGTTTCCAATGCTTGGTTAAGGCGCTCAGCCTGTCCATTGGCCTCTGGGTGGTATCCGGACGTGAGACTGACCGTGTCCCCGATCAGTTTGCAGAATTCAGTCCAACAGCGGGATACGAATTGGGGCCCCCGGTCTGACACCACGTCCCTAGGAAACCCATGAATGCGAAAAACATGGTTGAGCATGGTTTCAACAGTCTCCTTGGCTGACGGAAGTTTAGGTAGGGCGATGAAATGAACCATCTTTGAGAACCGATCCACCACTGTGAGGACAGTGGTGTTACCATGAGAGGCCGGGAGACCAGTGACGAAGTCCAGCGAAATCTCAGCCCAGGGTCGACTGGGCACCGGAAGTGGTTGCAGCAACCCTGCGCGTGCCTGGGAGGAGGTCTTGTTCCTAGCACAGACGGGGCACGCACCCACATACTCCCGGACCTCGCGTTCCATGGCAGGCCACCAGAACCTTTGTCTGATGGCATATATGGTTCTCCTGATCCCTGGATGGCAGGTGAGCTTTGAGGTGTGAGCCCAATAAATCACCTGTGGGCGCATAGTTGCCGGAACAAATAGGCGATTAACTGGACAACCACTAGGTGTAGGGTTCTCACCATTAGCCCGCTTCACCTCTGATTCTATCTGCCACGTTACCGCTCCTACCATACGGTGAGGTGGCAGCATTGGCTCCTTGGCAGTGGGCTCGGGGTCGAACAGACGAGACAGGGCGTCCGGCTTGGTGTTCTGGGACCCCGGCCTGTAGAACAAAACAAAGACAAAGCGGTTAAAGAACAGAGTCCATCTGGCTTGGCGAGAGTTCAAACGCTTAGTCTTGCGGATATACCCAAGATTTTTATGGTCAGTCCAGACAATAAACGGGTGTTGGGCCCCCTCCAGCCAATGTCTCCACTCTTCTAATGCCAGCTTTACAGCGAGCAACTCACGATTACCAACATCTTAATTCTTTTCTGGACAGGAAGGCACATGGATGTAGCTTGTGGTCCTTTGCAGATCGTTGAGATAGGACCGCCCCCACAACATCGTTGGAGGCATCCACCTCCACCACAAACTGTCGGCTGGGATCTGGAACCGTGAGGATGGGGGCCGTGGTGAACATCTCCTTGAGCCGGGTGAAAGCCTCCTCCGCTTGGGGAGACCACAGAAACGGCTTGGGGAGAGGTGAGAACATGGAGGGGAGATGCTATGGCGCTGAAGTTTCTGATAAACCGTCTGTAAAAGTTCGCGAAACCCAGGAATTGCTGAACCTTCTTACGGTTATCAGGTGTAGGCCACTGGGCCCCAGCGCTGACTTTAGCCGGATCCATTTGTATCTTTCCAGGGGCTATGACAAAGCCCAGGAAGGACACAATGTTGGCATGGAATTCACTTTTTTCTGCTTTAACATAAAGATGGTTCTGGAGAACCTGCCGAACATGGCAAACATGAGTGTCTTGGTCAGGGGAGAAAATCAAAATGTCATCTATGTAGACAAATACAAACTGATTAAGGAACTCCCTAAGAACATTGTTTATCAACGCCTGAAATACGGCCGGGGCGTTGGTCAGGCCAAATGGCATCACGAGGTATTAAAAATGGCCCGAAGGAGTGTTAAAGCTGGTCTTCCACTTGGTGACATCACAGCTCTTTGATGTTGGTGAGATCACAGATTTGATGCTGATGACATCAGAGCTCTTTGATGTTGGTGAAATCACAAACATGATGTTGATGACGTCACTGTCCTTTGATGTTGATGACATCACTGCCCTTTAGAGTTGATTGCATAACAGCTTATTGATGTTGGTGAATTCACAGATCTCATGCTGGTAACATCGCAGCTGATGGTTTAAAGTTGATGAGGTCACAGCTCTTTGATCTCGGTGTCATCAGATATTTTATTGACATCACAGATTATCGATGTTGGTGAAGTCACAGATGTGATGTTGGTGACATCACAGCTCTTTGATGTTGGTGAGATCACAGATTTAATGTTGATGACATCAGAGCACTTTGATGTTGGTGAAATCACAAACATGATGTTAATGACGTCACTGTCCTTTGATGTTGATGAAATCACAGGTCTTTGATCTTGGTGAGATCACAGGTTTGATGTTCATGACATCACACATCTTGGATGTTGATGACACCAGAGCTCTTTGATGTTGGTGAGATCACAGATTTGATGTTGATGACATCAATGTTCATTAACATCATGTTTGTGATTTCACCAACATCAAAGAGCTCTGATGTTATCAACATCAAAGAACAGCTTTGACATCAAAGAGCTGTGATGTCACTAACGTCAAATCAGAGATCTCACCAAGATCAAAGAGCTGTGATGTCATCAACATCAAAGAACAGCTTTGATGTTCTTGACATCTAAGAGCTTTGATGTCCTTAAGATTAAAGAGATGTGATGTCACCAACATAAAAAAGCTGTGATCTCATTAACCTGAAATCTGTGATGTCACCAACATCAAAGAACAGCTTTGATGTTATCGACATCAAAGAGCTGTGATGTCACCAACGTCAAATCGGAGATCTCATCAAGATCAAAGAGATGTGATGTCACCAACATCAAATAGCTGTGATCTCATCAACTTGAAATCTGTGATGTCGCCAACATCAAAGAGCTGCAATGTCGTCAACATCAAAGAACAGCTTTGATGTTCTTGACATCAAAGAGCTGTGATGTCATTAAGATTAAAGAAATGTGATTTTACCAACATCAAAAAGCTGTGATCTCATCAACATCAAATCTGTGACATCACCAACATCAATAAGCTGTTATGCAATCAACTTTAAAGGGCCGTGATGTCAACAACATGAAAGAACAGTGATGTCATCAACATCATGTTTGTGTATTCACCAACATCAAAGACCTCTAGTGTCACCAACATCAAATCTGTGATCTCACAAAGATGAAATAGCTGTAATGTCATCAACATCAAAGAACAGCTTTGATGTTTTGGTGTCATCAACATCAGATCTGAGATCTCAGAACAGTGATGTCATCAACATCATGTTTGTGATTTCACCAACATCAAAGAGCTCTGGTGTCACCAACGTCAAATCGAAGATCTCACAAAAATAAAAAGAGCTGTGATGTCATCAACATGAAAGAACAGCTTTGATAATCTGTGTGTTGTATGATAAAAACAAACAACAAAGAAGAAGAACCAACAACTACAGCCCATCAATGAACATTACCAAATGCTTGCATGATCTGAACGAGAGACGACAGGAGTCTGACGAGCAAAAGAAACCAGGACTCATTTGGTGAGTCTGAACATCCACAGAATTAACTCTTTTACTCTGTTGGACGTTGTCATGAAAATGAAATGTCAAGGAACCTTTGGACATCAACCAAAGACGGTCGTGTCAGCACAAATAATTCGGAGCCGACAAAGTAAGACAAGAGCAGAAAAGAGAAGCTGCACCAGGGACGAAGAAAGAAGAAGAAACATTGATGGGCATAGGCTTTTCAAACACACCAGCAGAGAACATTGTGTGTGATCACCATGGCAACGTGGACATTGGAGCTGAGGAGGGAGGCCTCCCATCAGCGGTGGAGGAGGGGAGGAGCAGCATGGTGGGCGAAGTGGACCCCAGTGACGGATCAACACACCACCACACCCCATTGGGTGAGTTAACGTTAGAGTATGATTTACAGATTAAACAAATAAATGCACACACGTCCTTTAAGTAGACTGCTGGAATCACAGTTCGGCAAATAGAAGAATTGGGCTTTTTCACTGTTTATTTTTTATCTCAGTGGCTTTATCGCTCCTCGCTGTGTTTGGGTGCCTCTGGTACTTGGTATTGGAGGACTACAACAGCGATGGCTGGATGCTGCCATGAATAACTAATTTGAACCAACAGATTTTTCAACAGGATGATGAGAAATGGGAAAACTGCAGCATGCTGGGGAGATCACCTCAATCCCTGACCGATTACATTGAGGCCTCAATTGCCTTATTTGAATAAAATTCTTACACCGGATTATGAAACTAACTTTACTAGTCAGGAATTGTGATAACTGATGAATAAAGTTATTATCTGTGGACAGCAGTAGACAGCATGTTCTGAGATATTTGGGTTTCTTCTTTAAAAGTAATTCATGTGACTTTCCAGCTTCCTTATATGTCTTGGTTTTATGAACATTTTTTCATTCCTGGTGTTCTATATTTGATGTTTTACATTTGCTTGCTAAACAACTCAAGACTAGGTCTCACAAAACATATTTTTTGCAATATTAAGTGTGATTAAAGAATAATCAAAAGAGTGGAATGTAATGGTAAAATATGTTATAGCATAGTCTTATATTAACAAAGTGATTATTGTCTCTATTGAACTAACGTGTGAAAGCAGGGTGATTCAAAGTTTATCTTCTGCAGCTGTGGAAGGAAGGACAAGTCAACTCCCTACGCAAAGGCTCCAACAAAGGAGCTGTGTTACCCCATTTTTAACTATGTTTCTTATCTCAACTTGGGTTGCCATATTTCATTTGTGCCACAGAGAATGTCCTTCACATGTGTGTGTATAAAAGCTCAGTGTTCTGACCGCTCGAAGATGCCATTTTCACAGAGCACCTGATACGTGTCTGTGTATTTGGCCTCCTGCTTGCAAGCAAATAAATGGACTTTTACAACTTTGATCATCATCAAGACCCTGTTTTTCTTATTAGACAAACATCGAAACAAGTCATTCTCTTCTACCGAGCTCTTATTGAAATATTCCATAACAGACGTCACTGCCCTTTAAAGTTGACTGCATAACAGCTTATTGATGTTGGCGACATCACAGCTGTTTGATGTTGGTGACATCACAGCTCTGTGATGTTTGTGACATCACAAACATGATGTTGATGACGTCACTGTCCTTTAAAGTTGACTACATAACAGCTTATGATGTTGGTGAAGTCACAGATTTTATGTTGGTGACATCACAGCTCTTTGATGTTGGTGAAGTCACAGATTTTATGTTGGTAACATCACAGCTCTGTGATGTTGGTGACATCACAAACATGATGTTGATGACGTCACTGCCCTTTAAAGTTGACTGAATAACAGCTTATTGATGTTGGTGAAGTCACAGATTTGACGTTGGTGACATCACATCTCTTTGATGTTGGTGAGATCACAGATTTGATGTTGATGACATCAGAGCTCTTTGATGTTGGTGAAATCACAAACATGATGTTAATGACGTCACTGCCCTTTGATGTTGATGACATCACTGCCCTTTAGAGTTGATTGCATAACAGCTTATTGATGTACGTGAATTCACAGATTTGATGCTGGTAACATCACAGCTCTTTGAAGTTGTTGATATCACAGATTTGAAGTTGATAAGGTCACAGCTCTTCGATGTTTATGACATCATAGGTCTTTGATCTTGCTGAGATCACAGGTTTGATGTTCATGACATCACACATCTTGGATGTTGATGACACCAGAGCTCTTTGATGTTGGTGAGATCACAGATTTGATGTTGATGACATCAGAGCTCTTTGATGTTGGTGAAATCACAAACATGATGTTGATGACGTCACTGTTCTTTGAAGTTGATGACATCACTGCCCTTTAAAGTTGATTGCATAACAGCTTATTGATGTTGCTGAATTCACAGATCTGATGCTGGTAACATCACAGATCTTTTATGTTGGTGATATCACAGATTGGAAGTTGATGAGATCACAGCTCTTTGATGTTGGTGAAGTCACAGATTTGATGTTGGTGACATCACAGCTGTTTGATGTTGGTGACATCACAAACATGATGTTGATGACATCACTGCCCTTTAAAGTTGACTGCATACCAGCGTATTGATGTTGGTGAAGTCACAGATTTGATGTTGATGACATCACAGCTCTTTGATGTTGGTGAAGTCACAGATTTGATGTTGGTGACATCAAAAACATGATGTTGATGACGTCACTGTCCTTTAAAGTTGACTGCATAACAGCTTATGATGTTGGTGAAGTCACAGATTTGATGTTGGTGACATCACAGCTCTGTGATGTTGGTGACATCACAGCTCTGTGATGTTGGTGACATCACAGCCCTTTAAAGTTGACTGCATAACAGTGTATTGATGTTGGTGAAGTCACAGATTTGATGTTGATGACATCAGAGCTCTTTGATGTTGGTGAGATCACAAATTTGATGTTGATGACACCAGAGCTCTTTGATGTTGGTGAAATCACAAACATGATGTTGATGACGTCACTGTCCTTTAAAGCTGACTGCATAACAGCTTATGATGTTGGTGACGTCACAGATTTGATGTTGGTGAGATCACAGATTGGATGTTGATGACATCAGAGCTCTTTGATGTTGGTGAAATCACAAACATGATGTTGATGACGTCACTGTTCTTTGAAGTTGATGACATCACTGCCCTTTAAAGTTGACTGCATAACAGCTTATGATGTTGGTGAAGTCACAGATTTGATGTTGTGACATCACAGCTCTTTGATGTTGGTGACGTCACAAACATGATGTTGATGACATCACTGCCCTTTAAAGTTGACTGCATACCAGCGTATTGATGTTGGTGAAGTCACAGATTTGATGTTGATGACATCACAGCTCTTTGATGTTGGTGAAGTCACAGATTTGATGTTGGTGACATCAAAAACATGATGTTGATGACGTCACTGTCCTTTAAAGTTGACTGCATAACAGCTTATGATGTTGGTGAAGTCACAGATTTGATGTTGGTGACATCACAGCTCTGTGATGTTGGTGACATCACAAACATGATGTTAATGACGTCACTGTTCTTTGAAGTTGATGACATCACTGCCCTTTAAAGTTGACTACATAACAGCTTATTGATGTTGGTGAAGTCACAGATTTTATGTTAGTGACATCACAGCTCTTTGATGTTGGTGAAGTCACAGATTTTATGTTGGTAACATCACAGCTCTGTGATATTGGTGACATCACAAACATGATGTTGATGACGTCACTGCCCTTTAAAGTTGACTGCGTAACAGCTTATTGATGTTGGCGACATCACAGCTGTTTGATGTTGGTGACATCACAGCTCTGTGATGTTTGTGACATCACAAACATGATGTTAATGACGTCACTGTTCTTTGAAGTTGATGACATCACTGCCCTTTAAAGTTGACTACATAATAGCTTATTGATGTTGGTGAAGTCACAGATTTGACGTTGGTGACATCACATCTCTTTGATGTTGGTGAGTTCACAGATTTGATGTTGATGACATCAGAGATCTGGTGAATGATGTTGGTGAAATCACTGCCGTTTAGAGTTGATTGCATAACAGCTTTTTGATGTTGGTGAATTCACAGATTTGATGCTGGTAACATCACAGCTCTTTGACGTTGGTGATATCACAGATTTGAAGTTGATGAGATCACAGCTCTTCAATGTTTATGACATCATAGGTCTTTGATCTTGGTGAGATCACAGGTTTGATGTTCATGGCATCACACATCTTGGATGTTGATGACACCAGAGCTCTTTGATGTTGGTGAGATCACAGATTTGATGTTGATGACATCAGAGCTCTTTGATGTTGGTGAAATCACTGCCCTTTAAAGTTGACTGCATAACAGCTTATGATCTTGGTGAAGTCACAGAGTTGATGTTGGTGACATCACCGCTCTTTGATGTTGGTGAAGTCACAGATTTGATGTTGGTGAGATCACAAATTTGATGTTAATGACATCACTGTCCTTTAGAGTTGATTGCATAACAGCTTATTGATGTTGCTGAATTCACAGATCTGATGCTGGTAACATCACAGCTCTTTTATATTGGTGATATCACAGTTTTGAAGTTGATGATATCACAGCTCTTTGATGTTGGTGAGATCACAGATTTGATGTTGGTGACATCACAGCTGTTTGATGTTGGTGACATCACAAACATGATGTTGATGACATCACTGGCCTTTAAAGTTGACTGCATACCAGCGTATTGATGTTGGTGAAGTCACAGATTTTATGTTAGTGACATCACAGCTCTTTGATGTTGGTGAAGTCACAGATTTTATGTTGGTAACATCACAGCTCTGTGATGTTGGTGACATCACAAACATGATGTTGATGACGTCGCTGCCCTTTAAAGTTGACTGCGTAACAGCTTATTGATGTTGGCGACATCACAGCTGTTTGATGTTGGTGACATCACAGCTCTGTGATGTTTGTGACATCACAAACATGATGTTAATGACGTCACTGTTCTTTGAAGTTGATGACATCACTGCCCTTTAAAGTTGACTACATAATAGCTTATTGATGTTGGTGAAGTCACAGATTTGACGTTGGTGACATCACATCTCTTTGATGTTGGTGAGTTCACAGATTTGATGTTGATGACATCAGAGCTCTTTGATGTTGGTGAAATCACTGCCGTTTAGAGTTGATTGCATAACAGCTTTTTGGTGAATTCACAGATTTGATGCTGGTAACATCACAGCTCTTTGACGTTGGTGATATCACAGATTTGAAGTTGATGAGATCACAGCTCTTCGATGTTTATGACATCATAGGTCTTTGATCTTGGTGAGATCACAGGTTTGATGTTCATGGCATCACACATCTTGGATGTTGATGACACCAGAGCTCTTTGATGTTGGTGAGATCACAGATTTGATGTTGATGACATCAGAGCTCTTTGATGTTGGTGAAATCACAAACATGATGTTGATGACGTCACTGTTCTTTGAAGTTGATGACATCACTGCCCTTTAAAGTTGACTGCATAACAGCTTATGATGTTGGTGA